>JAOTON010000709.1:1782500-2351081 GCA_034440635.1 Lepas anatifera | reverse complement strand
AAATTTCTGGCCGCCATGAACTGGGAATGAAAAGAACTTTCAGGGAAAAAGAAAGCGGCGATGTCCCGGGAGCAGAGTGGAAAAATAACGACGACGACCACAGGGCAGAAATTCACTCAATTAGTGTGTCCCCATAGTACACTCCTCATAAGAAAAGGCAAACAATTGTGTGAGTCAGATTTCTGTGTCATATTCTGCCAGCACCTGTTATCGCCGAGGCTGCTGACTAGCGACCTTTCAGGGGGAGCCATCGATCTTTCAGAGGGGCGCCGCGACCATTTCAGGGGGCACCGAGGGTCGAACGAAGTAGGCACGTGCCCCTTTGCACCCCTGGATCCGCGATTGATTCTCCCACTTTGGGGTGGCCATGTGGAGGACTTGCGTGTCCCGTTCCTTAGTCCATCAGCTTTATCGCATTCAATGTTCCGAATTTTCAAACGGTAAAATGTCTTCACTCTCGGTGCTTAAAGCTCAAGCCCGGTGCAATATTTTTGCTGCTAATGTTGCCACTTTGGAATTTCTTTAGCAAAATAACCGTGTATTCCTCTTTTTCCTGTGATTTATACACATTTTTGCTCCCCTGACATATTACGGTATTTTCTGTGTCCTTTAAACTCCATAAAAGTCATTCTTGAACCTATAAATTTCCAGCAAGAGGAGATTTTCTCGTCCAACTGAACTAGGGCCTTCTCTGAAATGATCACAATACTACTTGAAAGGCCGATGACACCCCACTGAAATTTCAGCGGGGAAGTCGTGTTGCATCACCTCCTAATGCTTGCCGAATATCGCAGAAACGTCGTTCAGTTCTTGAAAATCGGTACGGACTATACAACTTTTATTGTGTGTTTTGCAAAAACATGCCTTTAGCTCTTAACATCAGGGAACTATGGCCTCGTGACTGGAGATATGTGAGGGTTATTTGGACATCAGGACACGTTTTCACACGAACCTCTCACGGCTCCTCTCCTCATAAAAAGGTCACACAAAAAATTCCAAAATTTAATGATAATGATGTGTGGACTCCATTGAATCATATCAGTGTTAATTATAAGTCAGAGCTGAGAGCCTATCCATAAATTACGTTACATGTGTTCTTATAATTTTAACCCCCTCCCTCATGGTAATACTTTCTTACGCCCTGTTGTAACGTCTAACAAAACGGTCGCTGCCTTCCCACCCCCTGTTTTTCCTTAGGTACTTTATGGACGGTCTCTTGTTTAGATCATCTTTTGATCCTGTCCTAGGTCAGGGCCTATACCTTGGGAAGCTGCTTGAAATACACTAAAAAAGCTTTGGTTTATGTCGAACTGATGTGTTCAGAAAGGGTCTGGACGGGATTGAGATCGTACACGTGTATTGTCGATTACAACACAAACTATCCTATAATCAGAAACACCTCTCGATCACAGTGAGGACAATTCCGCACATGATAAGGGGTAGAACCCTACCCCTTCTCCGAGCACCAGAAAAATGTTCCACAATAAATACTTGGTTAAACACATGGAGCTGCGCGCCGCAGGGTTCGGGTGGGTGAGTGAGTCAGTGAACCCCTTTCCATGACCGCTACGAGGCGGGGGATCCCTAACATACGCCAAGGCGGTCACAAATGCGGGCACCCGGCCCATGTGTCATGTGTATGTGCATGTGTGTGTACGCGCGGAGAATGACGACCCACCGACGCAAGGCAGGCCAAGAACATAACATTTGGTCACGACAGTGTCCGAAGTGGGAAGTAGGAAATGGGCGCGGATCCTACCGCTGACTAGCTGCTAACTAGCGTAAATAGCGTAGCCAATCTACAGCCATGCTTGAACTGCCATTTGGCTAGCTTTGGTCCATCCCAGGTGACAATGGTGCGAGCTGCAACCGCTTTCTCATTTAGAGAAATCAAGACATTTGCCCAATAGCAGTTTGCCCTCGGAAAAATACTGGGCCCGCCTCTGCGAGAGCACCTGTTACTGCGACGCGTCTGACCTTGCCCGCAGCGGTTCTTGGTCACCTGAAGGGTCGTAATGCGTGGAATGCGCAGCGTACTACAGTATACAACCAACGTGTCACGTGGGCAATCTGTGTATCAAGATGAATGAACGAATGACCTGACATCTGTTGTTGGGGAAACAGGGTATTAGTTCTGCTGGGTCATGTCGTGTGGCGCATGTGTCGAGGGTAACGCACCCTTAACTGTGAACGCTACTGATTCAAACCACGAGATCTCCGGGCAATGCAGGCTCTAGACTCTAGGTCACAGTGGCCCGTGCGGGCCTGCTAAATCACCCCCGCCCCAGCCCCTTCCGCGGTCTAGCCACAACCTTTGCCACTGTCTGTGGTATAAATTGGGCCGGTGCCGGGGCACAGCATCAGTTCAAAGCTGAACATTCCACCCCTAACATGAAGGTATGGCCTAACATCTGTTTTAACCACTGATCTTAAACAAAGAAATGTCCTAATCTAAATAGAAAACACCAAGTATATTGTAAATAATTGCATGATTTCTGTTGAACATCAATTCCATAATTAATAACCACTCCAATTTGTTCTCCATCTTACAGTTCCTGCTGATTGCCGCCCTCACCGCCACGGCCGCCGCAGCGCCCCAGCACGGCTACGGACACGACGACCACCACGCGCGGCCCTACGCATTCGACTACGCCGTCAATGACCCGCACTACGGTGCCCAGTTCTCCCCAGCAGGAGCACGGCGATGGCAACAACGTCGAGGGACAGTACAGCGTTGTGTTGCCCGACGGCCGCACACAGAACGTCAAGTACCACGCTGACCACCACGGCGGCTACAACGCAGAGGTCACCTACGACGGCTACGCCCAGGCGCCCGCCTACCACCCTGCTCCCGTCCACAAGGCCTCGCACCACGCTGCTTCGGCCTACCATGCCCCGAAGCCAGTGCACCACACTGCCCCCGTGTACCATGCCCCGAAGCCTGTGTACCACGCTGCCCCCGTGTACCATGCCCCGAAGCCTGTGTACCACGCTGCCCCCCGTGTACCATGCCCCGAAGCCTGTGTACCACGCTGCCCCCGTTTACCATGCACCCAAGCCTGTGTACCACCCAGCTCCCGTCCACAAGGCTGTGTACTAGTCGCCCTCCATGATCTGAATGTCTGCTTCCGTAATCACGTAACTGCATACGTGTCCCATCGGTGCTTTTATGCCATTTTTCATTCGAATATTTATTCATAAAATACAGAACATTTTTTCAAAGCACGTCTTTGCCATTGACAACGAATACCTTCCAAGGACAGTTTGGTAACCACGGGTACTCTTGGCTTTCAATTAGGCTTTTAGAGGCTAATAATGAGCATTAAATGTCCCAATAAATATATTACCGTCAGTTAGACATATATAACAGCTATAACACATAGAAACTTCTCCTACAACGTAAGAAACTCGAGGATTTTCATATAACGTAAGAAATCTGGTTCCCATCTGATTCTTTCGGAAAATGTCCAGATACTGTGATGAATACATTACAAGGATGATAGCCAACCATGTCACATTAAAATCTCGGCTAGTTATATCAAACTGACAAAGTATCAAAGTCGCGAAGGCCCCGAACTTTTATCTGAACTTTGCGAGGTTCCCGACCGTTAAGGCCAGGTACTTTGCAGACTGCCTAGGGATACTTTTTCAATTACTGACAAATTTGCTACATTTTTGGAAATTTTCGTTACAGGGAATGAAGCACCTTGGTCGATTCTCCAAATATATGGCAATTAGAGCTATTTTTAGCCGAAAATAGTAATCGCCATGACTTTTCCTAAAAAATGTACAAAAAAGCCCAGTGTTTTGATATTCAAAATGCTCTTCTATAACAATAAACCTCTCCCTGTGCATAACGTCATGATCTGGCAACTACTGTCATATTCAGGAGGCTTCAATAGGATGACTACTCACCGTGACATTAGCATGACGTCACGCCAACAGCTGACAGCTGGAGCCGGATCCTTGGGAACATTTCATGTAGGCTTTTAACTTTTCTCTGCAGAAATTTCTAGCTCAAAGACAAATGATATGTGAGTAATGGATATTCAGGCATGCTTTACAACCTGGTTAGCTCAGTTAAAATTACGTCATTAAGGTGCCACATTCTCTTTAACATGCACATTGACGCGGAGGGCGGGTACCCGCCCGCTCCCCCCAGTTTTTTAGAGATAGCGTAAAAGAGCGGCGAGTAGCGCCGCCGGACTTGGCAATCCTTTTCTCCCATCATTTTTACACCTTTGGTCAAAATTTTAAGGTAAGGTCATCTCAGATCAAGTCACCAGTAGAGGTCAAGTGACCTGACCACCAAAAAGTTTAAGAAAACATAAGTCATATCAGGCCGAATGAAACTCATATTTTATCATGGGTCCACCAAGTTTTCTTAAATATGTTCGTGTATATTTTATATCAATGACCTAAGGTCAAGTATGAGCCATGACCTCCCCTTTGGAAATAAATAGGAAAATGATTTCAACTGAACAACTTAGTATTGTACGGTGAGAAATTATATTTTTTTCTGAATTATATTTATCTCGTCTTTGCCGATTTAATGATATAGTTTTTGACGTAATTTGACTTTGGCCTGACCTCAGGTCAGGTCAAATCCCATATTTGACCAGATTTGACCTAGCAAAACCTTATCACAAATCATCATATTTGGCTTTCTGTGAGGATTGACAAGGTCTAAATTGTTTCGCTCCATCTTTACTTCATCAAATGTAATGACCGAAAACCTTCATTTACATGTTATCCCTATGACGTCATCTCTTGACGTCTAGTGACGTTAAATGTGACCGGACCAAAACATTGCTCGATTACTTTTAATAGAGCTGTGGATGGGCTACCCAGCACTGTTTACCTGTTTTCGTTATCTAGCGTGGTTCTCGAGACCTTAGAAGAGAGGGGCGGGTACTGCCCCCCCCACGTCAAAACGAAGGTGGCTCAGATCCCCGTCAATGCGAGTGTTAAGGATGCAAGGATAAATTATCCCATGACTAGTACGTTTCTTGGTCCTTGTCACATACGAAACAAGGCATACATTTCCTATTACCTAAAACGTATATTATTTTTCTTTTTCATAAATTTTGTCAAACTTGTTCTCAGCTCGGTTTTAGGAGTCAAATTCTTACTGAAGTCATCAATGGAATTATCATGCAGATCCGACGCCACCAACCAAACGGGAATTTCCACAATGAAGGGTTAATTTAGAAACAAAAGTTTAAGGTCCCACCAAGCACAGGGGGGCCGCCTTGCTCTGGCCACCCTCTAACCAGTCAGTTTCCGGCTGACTTATGGTATTTACGGTTCCTATGGTTCATATCAGTTGCTAGCTGACCTAAGTTTTGCAGAAGTTGCAAAAATTCCGGGTAAGAGGTAGATGAAGTACGACGGCGCTGCACCAGAGTGTTTTTGTTATACCCGTCGAAACCTGAGGAGGTCGGTTACCCGCCCCACTCGTGTTGGCAGGTATTAATTTTCATAAACTCGGAGAGCTGCACAATGAAATATGCGTTAAAACAGTGCAAAATCACTGCATTCTGGTTCAGGAAAACTATTTACCTGATTCTAAAAACAATCACTTTCTTTGCAGCGTTTTTAATTAGGCTCTACTACCGCAGAGGGGTGTAGGCCCTCTGTGTACCTATCGTAAGTGCAAAAGTTCTGAAATTGGGGGAAAACACTTTTATTTCTATTTTATACAAATATAATCTATGGAGGGAAATTTTAGAGGTGTCTGTAAGGCCCATTTTAAGTGCTAAAACGTCATGCTAGGTCACAAAACGAAAGGTCCAACTAATAAAGTCAAAATTTGAAAATGTGAAATTTGAAAAAAAATCATAAAAACACATTATATCCCAATATATTCTGAGCAATCCTGTGCCAATTCTAGCGTTCTCAATATTGTTTCGTTTTTTACTCCTGACTTATGCACTAGTAATTTCTACACAGTATTCTCTAGAGATGCGCGATAAAAAGGCCTAAATATTTTAGCTGCCATCCCATGGGGAGGTTACTGACATCATGGGATCACTCCCCCAGGGCAAGTATGCTCTTTTCCTTACTCATTAATATATTCCCATGCACGGCCAATCAGTTTCCTACTGAGTCTGCCAATGTGTGATTCGCATAAGACAATGTCCGGTACTTTAGAGAAATACATCACTCACTGAATATTGTGGCTCTATGTCCAATTGCTGACGGATTTGTCACTTCTTTGAAATACACACGTCTTTATTAGAGGAAAGTATAATTGGCGTTTCCCAGCTTTGGTCATAACGTGACGAGCCAAGAACAACAAAAGGTAGAAGCAGGCAAAGCTGATACCGGAGAAAGTTTCACCTGGAAAAACAGTTTTATGTCAACGTACAAAGAGTGTAAAAGCGAGGAAATCGCTTTGTTAAAAGGTCGTGGTCTCTCTTTACAATGTTTCGTGAAATGAATGCAGCATGACTTGACAGCATGGCTGGGTCTTAGGTACAAGATAGACTCAGCTGCCACGTCCGAGTCTGGGAATTTCCTCATAGTGTTGCAGTTGCCAACAATGGTACTGAGTGGTAAATAAGGTTCCTGCAGTGCAGGGGCGGACACAGACCGGAGTTTTGGGGGGTGGGCGAAACCCATGTCTGCCTCTCCTCCTGGGGCGAAGGGGGGAGGGGGTGGGAGCGAAAATTTCTTTGTTCTACAGACCTAGTGTAAACACCTTTTTCCAGTGCTCTGCAGACCTAGTATAAGGTACCTCTCCAAGTGCATGATCGCTCTCCGGAGGGGGAGGGGGTTGGGGGTTGTGGGAGCGAATATTTTTTCTCTACAGACCTATGGCAAAAATACCTTTGTTCAAAAATTTTTGCGGCGTTTGGGCGGGGGAAAAGAAAGTTTGCCCCCCCCCCACCAGCGCTTGGAGGGGGCATGGCCGGAATACCCTCCCCCTGCATCCGCCAATGCTGCAGCGGCTCATTTAAAAAACTCAAGATCAGGGGCTTGAATTTCTGTCGCATTGCGGGTGCCCCGACACTCCCAATGATGTGCTGGCCACCCCCCAACAAAAAGGTAAAGCCAACACCTAGTGAAATGCACAAATAATGAGAAAGTTTCGACATATATGCTTCCCACAGTGTTAAAGTGACATTCTTTATCTGACCTAACAGCTTAATTAAAGACCATAGACTACTTCGTTTAAATTCTAAAAAAGGCAATGTATGCAAAAAATAAGTCTGAAAATCAGATCAACCTGCAGTCGCCTAAAACAGAGATATTGCCTATGATCTTACTACTCTGAGTTGACCCAAGCATCTCGTGCAATCACCAATCTGGCAGCCTGCGGCGGCTTGCAACATGTAAGGTTCATTAACACGCGCATTGACGGGGGTCTGAGCCACCTTCGCATTGACGGGGGGCGGGTACCCGCCCCCTAAGATCTCGAGAACCACGGTAGGTAGCGAAAAACGGTAAACGGCGTTGGGCTGCCCATCCACTTCTCCATCGAAAACATTTGAACCATTTTTTTTCAGGTCACATTTAAGGTCACGAGAGGTCAAAACATGCCCGCCATAGGGATAACATGTAAAATTCAGTTTTTCGGGTATTACATCTGAACAAGTAAAGATAGAGCAAAACGACTTGAACTGTATGAATCCTCTTAGCAAGCCGAATCGAATGATATATAATTTGACCTTGCTAGGTCAAATCAAGGATTTGACCTGACCTGAGGTCAGGTCAGGGTCAAATTATATCAAATGCATATCATTAGAACCGCAAAGCCCAGGCGAGTCTAATGCAGCTAAAATAAATGCTCTATCACCATCCGTAACTGAGTTATTCCGTAAAAACCATTTTTCCCATGTATTTCCAATGGAGAGGTCATGCCTCGTACCTGACCTTAGGTCATCGA
Organism: Lepas anatifera; assembly: GCA_034440635.1. Taxonomy (NCBI): domain Eukaryota; kingdom Metazoa; phylum Arthropoda; class Thecostraca; family Lepadidae; genus Lepas; species Lepas anatifera. The sequence continues at coordinate 2,343,190 of JAOTON010000709.1, read as the reverse complement.
TATCAAAAATACCGGAACATACGTTAGAGAACTCGGTGGGGCCATTATGTGATATGAGTTTCAATCGGATAAGTTCACCCTGCTCCGACTTATGCTATCTTAAACTTTTTTTGAGGTCGGGTCACTTGACCTGTACTGGTGACCTGACCTGAGATGACCTAACCTTAAAATTTTCACAGAAGCTGTAAAATGATGAGGGAAAAGGTATACCAAGTACGGCGGCGCTACACGCCGCCGTTTTTCTACTATCTCCGAAAAACCCGAGGGGGGGCGGGTACCCGCCCCCGTCAATGCGCGTGTTAAATGGTTACCAAAGATAAAGTGTCGTAGTGTTAAAGTGATGACTGACCGAACACAGATTCTTTGTAGAAACTCTTAAAAGAAAACAATTATCCTTCCATGAGCCAAGAGCAGAGATTGGCTTGTGGCGTTCAACGACAAAATTGAAGGCTCCACAACTAAAACCATTAGATATGCGGCCAATGCAGGCTCTAGACTCTGGGTCACACTGGCCCGTGCGGTCCTGCTAAATCACCGCCGCCCCAGCCCCTACCGCGGTCTAGCCACACCGTTTACCGTTTTCTAGCGTGATTCTTGAGACCTTAGGAGAGGGGGGCGGGTACTGACCCCCCCCGCCAAAACAAAGGTGGCTCAGATCCCCGTCAATGCAAGTGTTAAGGATGCAAGGATAAATTAGCCCATGACTAGTACGTTTCTTGGTCCTTGTCACACACGAAACAAAGCATAAATTTCCTAATACCTAAAACGGATATTATTTTTCTTTCTTTTTTATAATTTTTTTCAAACTTGTTCCCCGCTCGGTTTTAGGAGTCAGATTCTTACTGAAGTCATCAAGGGAATTATCATGCCGATCCGACCCCACCAACCGAACGGAACTCCCACAATGAAGGGTTAATTAAGAAACAATAGTTTAACGTCCCACCAAGCAAAGGGAGGGCCGCCTCGCGCAGGCCACCCTCTAACCAGTCAGTTGCCGGCTGAGTTATGATATTTACGGTTCCTATGGTTCATACCAGTTGCTAGCTGACCTAAGTTTTGCAGAAGTTGCAAAAATTCCGGGTAAGAGGTAGATGAAGTACGACGGCGCTACACCATAGTGTTTTTTATACCCGTCGAAAGCTGAGAAGGTCGGTACTCGCCCCACTCGTGTTGGCAGGTGTTAATTTTCATAAACTCAGAGAGCTGCACAATGAAAATTGCATGAAGACAGTGCAACAGCACTGCATTCTGGTTCAGGAAAACTATTTACCTGATTCTAAAAGCAATCACTTTCCTTGCAGTTTCTTAATTTGGCTGTACTACCGCAGTGGGGTGTAGGCCGTCTGTGTACCTATCGTAAGTGCAAAAGGTCTGAAATTGGAGGAAAAACACTTTTATTTCTATTTTATGCAAAGATAATCTATGGAGTGAAATTTCAGAAGTGTCTGTAAGGCCCATTTCAAGTGTCAAAACGTCATGCTAGGTCACAAAACGAAAGGCCACACTAATAAAGTTAAAATTTGAAGAAAAAACTAGAATTTACCTTTTTAAACAGCCTACATTTAGTTCAAGACCAGTTCAGTGGTATACCAGAATTTGTTCATCAAGGAATGTATTTTAGGCTATAAAACATCAAAGAAAAATTTAAAAGGCATTCTCCCAAAAATGGCTCAGGCTATAATTCAATCATCATTGGTTGGATGGGGCTAAGATTTTCACAGCTGTGGTTATTGACCAAAACTATCCCGGAGACAAAGTTTTTGACTTTTTATTAGAGAAAGGGCGGTGTCAAAATGGACTATTTTTGGTCCTTTTCTCCTGGAACGCCCCAATTATAAAAGAAACTAGTAATGCAGCATTTAACGAAATTGACACCCGGGATAGCAAGATATATTCTTAAGTGCTTCAAAGAAAGAATACAGCTTCTCTGTCGAAGCTCCTGGAAGGAAATTCTCGTTCCATGAGCCAAGATCAGAGATTGGCTCGTGGTAATCAAAGTAAACACTGAACGCTGCTGAATTAAACCACGAGATCTCCGGGCAATGCAGGCTCTAGAATCTGGGTCACAATGGCCCGTGCGGTCCTGCCAAATCACCGCCGCCCCAGCCCTTCTGCGGTCTAGCCACAACCTTTGCCACTGTCGGTGGTATAAATTGGGCCGGTGCCGGGGCACAGCATCAGTTCACAGCTGAACATTCCACCCCTAACATGAAGGTATGGCCTAACATCTCTTTTAACCATCAATCTTAAACACATATAATTGTTGTGGTTTAACGACGCACCAACTGCCAGGGTCATACGGCGTCGCCAACTCTCACCCTGTTGGAAGGGATTTTGGGGATCAGATCGACTTATTCAGAGGCTCCGCCGGGACTTGAACCCGGGACCGGTGGCTTAGAAGACAATAGTGCTATCCACTAAGCCACCTCATCCCCTTAAACACATATAAGTGTCGTAATCGAAATAGAAAGCGCTATGCATACTGTAAACTCCTGCATGATTTCTTTCATTGGCAGACGCAGGGGAAGGGGCCATTCCGGCCATGCCCCCCCTAAAGCGCTGGAGGGGGCCAAACTATCTTTGCCCCCCAAACGCCGGAGAAATTTTTTTAAAAAGGTGTTTACGCTAGGTCTGTAGAGCAAAGAAATATTCGCTTCCATCACCCCCCTCCAGGAGAAGCAGACATGAGTTTGTCCCCCCCCGCAAAAAACTTGGGTCTGCGTCCGCCCCTGATTACTGTTGGACATTAATTCAATCATTAATAACCATTTCAATTTTTATCCATCTTGCAGTTCCTGCTGATTGCCGCCCTCGCCGCCACGGCCGCCGCAGCGCCCCAGCACGGCTACGGACACGACGACCACCACGCGCGGCCCTACGCCTTCGACTACGCCGTCAACGACCCGCACTACGGCGCCCAGTTCTCCCAGCAGGAGCACGGCGATGGCAACAACGTCGAGGGACAGTACAGCGTCGTGCTGCCCGACGGCCGCACACAGAACGTCAAGTACCACGCTGACCACCACGGCGGCTACAACGCAGAGGTCACCTACGACGGCTACGCCAAGGCGCCCGCCTACCACCCCGCTCCCGTCCACAAGGCCTCACACCACGCTGCTTCGGCCTACCATGCCCCGAAGCCTGTGTACCACGCTGCCCCCGTGTACCATGCTCCCAAGCCAGTGTACCGCGCTGCCCCCGTGTACCATGCTCCCAAGCCAGTGTACCACGCTGCCCCCCGTGTACCATGCCCCGAAGCCTGTGTACCACCCAGCTCCCGTCCACAAGGCTGTGTATTAGTCGCCCCCATCATCTGAATATATGCTTCCATCATCTGTGAGCTTCGTCATCACGTAACTGCCTATGTGTCCCATTGAAGCTTTTCTGCGAGTGTTAATTTTAATATTTATTCATAAAATACAGAGCATGGTTTTCAAAACACGTCTTTGCTAGTGCAAACACATACCTTTTAAGGACTGTTGGTAACGATGGATACTCTTGTCTTGCAATATTGCTCTTATACGCTTTAATTTTCTGGAGATCGCCTTTGAAATTCTTATTTGATGTTTTATAGCTTAAAATGCATTCCTTGATACAAAATTCTTGTAAACCACTGAACTGGTCTTGAACTATACCTTATTTTGAAATAGATGAATTGTATTTGTTTACATTTTGAGTTTTTATTGGTTTGAACTTTTGTTTTGTGACCCAGCATGACCTTTTGGTACTTGAAATGGACCTTACAGACACTTCTGAAATCTTGCTTTATTGATTATCGTTGGATAAAATGGAACTAAAAGAGCTTTTCCTCTAGTCTCTAAACTTTTGCACCTAACCTTCGCCCGGGTGGGGGTCTTTTTAGACCCCCCTCGGGTTTTTCCAAAGTGACCGAAAAACGGCGGCGCGCAACTCCTTCAAACTTAGTCTAGCTGTTCCTTCATCATTTTTATATCATTCCTGACAATTTTAGCCCAAGGTCATATCAGGTCAGGTCAGCAAGCCAGATGAGAAGACCTCACTTCAAACAATGCTTAGGACTGCATAACTAAAAGGAGGGTTAATTGACCAAGTTGAAACTCATACAACATATTAAGCCCACCAGGAGCTATACCTCAAGTTCCAGGATTTTTTATATTGGTGACCCAAGGTCATGTACAGAGCATGACCTCCCCATTGCAAATGCATGGGGAAAATCATGAAATGAGCTTTTCTCAGAAGTATCGATGGCATCAACTTCAAACATCCTTTACGACTTGGTCTTAGCCCATTTCTGAAGTTGATACCAACAATTTTGACCTGTGATCTTTCAAAGGTCACCTTAGTTCAATTAAGCATTTTTGGTGTTTTACTCCATACATTTTGAATAAACAAAGATAAAACTTTTATTTTGTCCCCAAAGTGTTTGTATGGTCACTGCAAGTCAAATGATATACAATGTTGGGTCAAACCGTTCACCTAGGTCAGGTCAAACTTCAAATTGGACCTGGCATAGGAATATCATATATCATTCGATTATTATTGACAAGAGGATTGCAATGGTGTACCAACCGTGGTTGTATCGTGCTTGGTTTGAAAGTTATTGGCAAAAAGGAAACGCCCTTATGCATGGGTGGCTATGGACATTTCCAAGCACATGCCCAATAGGGTGGGTCATACTCATGAGAAAAATAAAATTTCCGTATTTCAACTCGGTACTACGATTTTTTATGTGAAATTCAATTCTAAGAAACTTTCTTCAAGTGCATTTTGGTCACAAATGACTTAAAAGGTCACAAAAATGAACATTTGTGTTTTTAGAACTAAGTATCCGTGTGATAAGACTGCAAGATTAGCAGTGATATATATTACTGACCTCGGATATTGAGCTTGCGGAGAGATGGACTTCCACTAGTTGCTAGGTAACGGGTGTTACGACGCGATGGTGGATTTGGGGTGGTTCGATGCAGCCATGTTTCCTTCAAAGGGCCGCCATTTACCCGCCTTTAAGCGATTTTTGGTCCAATTTTCTTCAAAATACTGCTTGTCACGATTTTTGGGGTTTGTTCCCCAAACGTTTGATCTGGATCCGCCTCTGTGACGACCGAGCAAATGCTAGGCTATCACCAACATATATTTTTAGGGTTTTTGGGGATCAGGCCATTCTTATCAAGAGAGTCCTCCGGGGCTTGCACGCAGACGGTGTACCACTGCGCCACGCATCCCGCAAGTTCCATGGTTATTAAACTTTTAGTTGCACTAAGCTTCCACCGTTCTTTTCAACTGGCCTGCCTTCTTACTGTATTCGTTTTGATATTTCATTCGAAGAAAAAAGACTACGCCACATTTCTTATTCAAACAATACTAACACTATATACCACAGTAAGTGATTGGACTTTCAAAATCGACAAACACAGCAGGAGAATTTGAGTGTCCCATTCTCTAGCATATAAAATAAGGGGTTGCTTACCTTGTCCGTCAGTCATCCCTGCTACCACGCGTTTGTGTGTGTCAGCCATCCCTGCTTTCACATATCAGTCACTCTTCCCTTCTCTTCATGCACAACCTAGTTGAACAGCTTGAGTGTCTCTCTTGCTCGTGAAGGAAGGAATCGTCTCCCCTGTGAGCAATTCGTGCTCTGACGTACCCGTCTCTTTTTTCCTGCCCGCACACACTCTCAGCAGCCTGAGTGACCTGTTGCACTGCCCTCTCAGTGGACTGGGTGTGGTTGCTATAGTGCGGGCAAGAGAATGGAGTGTCCCTCAACTCCTCCAGCTCCTTGAGAGATCGGGAGCAGGTGAAAATCGGCTCCGACACGTTCTCATTCTCCCAGGTTATCATCTCTCTCAGTGTCGTCGCGAACAGATTGATGCTGGGAGTCTTCCTCGGCCTGGGAGTTGTGTCCCCTGTCTCACTTCCCGATCTGAGCTTTAACACCATCCCCACCGCAAAAGCTCTCTCCTCCCTGTCGTTGCTGCTGAGCATCGCTACGAGTATAGCCTTACTGTGGGCAAACCAAGCCCCAGTTCTGATATACTTGACAGTGGCGTCCTTAACCTCCTTGTGCTGCTGGTTGAAGAGCCTTAGCTGCATGAGGATGTGGTTTGGGCCATCCACGATGGAATGTTTCACTTTTATCGCAAAATACATAGGGAAGTAGACCTGAACGATGAAGGTGACGATCTTCTTGAACTTCTCCAGTATCTTCCCAGTGAAGCCATGCTTTGTGGTCCACAGCAACATCATAGCCAGTCCGGTCGTGAGCCACCTGCTGTGTGAGAGAGATCCACACTTCATGGATGCTAGCTCAGGGGTTAACTCACCCTGAGACAGAGCTTGGCAAATCCTGTAGCTCAGACTTGCATCAGTCGACATGCTAGCTACAACCTCATCAGGAACCTCTACTAGTGGCTCCAAGAGTGGGATCGCTGGGAACTTGAGCCTCCTCTCCACTGTATTTACAATGGATAATTGTTTGCCAATGGGTCCAGAGAAGCCATCTCGAGACGCTGACTTGCCATCGAGTGTCCCGATCAGATGGCAGAGTGGGAGCTCATTCGTGTGAATTTGACATATTACCCAGAATGTCTTTCTTCCAAGCATTCTTTCCATCCAAGCGATTGAGCCACCCTGCCACCCAGACATGCTATTGGTGCTGTCTCCACCCAGCACCATGATGGATCTGTCCTTGTCGTGGTCCACAAGCCACTCGCACAAGGCCACTGCTACCTCTTTGGCAGGGGTGCTAGGTGGGAAGGCTGGAGCTGGAGTGTAGTGACACCTATATAACCCATCGGGCTCAGACGTCACTGTAATATGTTCCTCCTTAACTAGTCTCCTATGGTGTCTGCCGGTTTCATTATCACGGAGCAGGACCAGGGTGTTGTCAGTTCTACCATCAAAATAAACTCCAGTAATTTCATCCTCATGAGACTTGGCCTCAGCTGCCTCAACTGCATCTTTAAGAATCAAGTTTTGAGCCCTGAGAACTTTCTTTTTATCGAGAGCAAGATAAGACTTATCCTTTGAAACGTGCCCGGCTTCCATCAGATCTCTCAGGAAGGCAGAGCATGTTACTGCTGTCTGAGTAGCAGAGTTCTGGAATCTTAAACTGGCCGCTGCAGTTGGCATATAGTTCCTCTTATCCGTGCTAGTGCTGGGAGATGAAGCGCATGTGTCACATGACTCAGTATCCTTGAGTACGTCTGTTGTATTATTGTTGTTGTCTGAACTGGAGTCAGAGATAACAGACTGAGTGGGCTCCTCCAAACTGATATTCACTGCACTTGGGGGAACTAATGTGATGGGCCCTTTCTTTTTAAAAGGAGCCCACACAACAAACAAATATTTATTTGAGAGCAGAGGCTGTCCCGGCGATGTTAAGTACAGCTTGCTCTCTATGAGGCGGGTCAATTCTGGGTCATCATATAGGTGGTGGGTCTAGCCCCCGCGTGGGTGACTAAATTTTTCGCTTTCATCCCCCTCTGCCATGTCAGCATTTCTCTTTTAATTTTTCGGCCGGCTATAGTGTGATCTAAGCATTTGAGCAGTTTTTCTCGTGAAAAAAAACCCATTGGTCCTTAAAGCTACCCTCGTCACTTGAGTCATAAACAGAACAGTAAAAAAATTCGTTGCATAAAAAGTCACATGTACCCCTTGAAATCTACTTGAAAAAAAAACACGAGACCCTCCCGTTTAGACTAGCCCTCCCTCCAATGTTGCTCAACTGATTAGAAAACTCTGCATACCGGCTAAGTCCAAAACATAACGCATAGAATTAAAATTTCCACCCCCCGCCCCTCGCTGTTTTAGGCCAGAGAATTTGAAAAAGATTATAGGGGATTCGAGCGCCCGCCACTAATCAGCCAATTTTGCCCCATCCCCTCCAATAAGCGCAATGTTTCATGCGCGATGAGGTCATTGGCTGGGTTTTAGGTCGTCAATATGCTGAGCGGAGACGGTTAGATCGGTTTCTTAGGAATCAGTGCCTCTGCCCTCCCTGCGACTCTCGCCTTACGGGATCTGGGCGATCGCTCAAACTAGTGAGGTTCTCCTCGGGTGCGCCTCCCGCCTTACCCCCGGTATCTTTTCAACTATTCTACTTGAGGCACTAGGCGGGCATAACCCACCCACCTTCAGAACCGCATCAACCGCCTCTGCTGAGCAGGGACACCCCTAGAACCCAGCCCGCGCCTCGGGCTGATTCGGAGTCGGGTGATTAAACATTGGAAAAGAACGCGTTTGCGTCCCTTCCGAAGACGACCCACCACCTATATGATGACCCAGAATTGACCCGCCTCATAGAGAGCAAGCTGTACTTAACATCGCCGGGACAGCCTCTGCTCTCAAATAAATATTTGTTTGTTGTGTGGGCTCCTTTTAAAAAGAAAGGGCCCATCACACTAACATCTCCTCATCTTGCAAAATCAGTTGCCCTTCCTTCTGCTGCTTCCTCTTCCTGGTCCTCTCCTCTCTCAACGTCGTTTCCTGCTTTCTCTTCTCAGCTTTCTTTATTCTCTCCGTTTCCACCCTGTCCACAGACATCATCATCATCCCGGAATTCTCACCCTTCTTGGTCCGCTGCCTGTAAATCCACTCCAGCTCCAACACTGGGAGCTTCTCCTGATTGGGACAGTTACAGTTGATGTGGAATCCAGGACAGGAAGAGGAGCAGGCTCCAAGACATGGCTCAATCTCACGCTGACATACTGTGATGTCGAGCAATGTGTCAAGCTTATTATGAAATCGACTGATCTTATCTTTATTTGTGATTCTGTGTCTGGCGATATATCCGGCCTTGACCCAAGCATCCATTAGCCTCTTCTTGATTGCACGAGATTTCACTGTTACTGGGGGCATGAACTGTGAGTTAGACTTAGACCACAGTATGATAACATCTCTCACTACTGTGTCCATTATCACACTCATATCAACACTTCTAGGATCCTTTCCAGTGGAGAGAAATTTCTCATCTCTTATCTGCAACGCTTTCTTGAGAGCAGATCTCAGGGTTGGGAGCTCAGTCTCCAACATGTCGCTCCCTTTCCCCAGGTAATTGACCAACCCTGAGGTCAGGTCCTTTCTCGTCTTGGGAGCCATCAAATAAGATCGGTTCCTGTAGGAAAGATAAGGATGTGTTCTGCATACAAAATAAATTCACAAGTCTGTACCGATGTTACTAATCAAGCAACTAAGAAAGCATGGATGACGTGACCAGTTAGAATGAGCGGGAAAGTAAACACAATGTTTATATCATGGTGATTTGTTTAATCAAGTCTGCTAAATGTGTAGATATACCTAAGCTCTACGAAGCCCAGGTTCTGAACACTGTGATTTCGCCGCCTGCTATCGATTTCTTCTCGCGTTCAGATTTTATCAAGTGCACGTGCCAGGGACGGATCTAGGGGAAGCAATCTGGTCATGCCCCCTGAACGCAGTTACATATTACCCAGTTCGATAGATTTAGACCGATTTCTATAAACAAGTTGTGTTTTTCATTATATTTCCCAGATCCCCCTCCCCAAAGGTGCACTAGAACCGCCCCTGGCACGTGCAACCTGAATTTGTGGCCTGCATGGCTGAACCTGATAGCTCGCGATCGCTCGAAAGCTCACACTGCCTGCGAGAGTCGGCGTTAGGTATCCTGAAACTTCTCTACCCATAACTTAAAAATACACATGTTCATTTTTGCGACCTTTTAAGTAATTTGTGACCAAAATGTATTTAAAGAAAGTTTCTTAGAATTGAATTTCGCATAATAAAATCGTAGTACCGAGTTAAAATACGGAAATTTTATTTTTCTCATGAGTATGACCCACCCTAATGCCCAATGTTAAGTGACCTGCAACTCCCTAGACTTTGACTGACCCAAACATCATTGCTACTTCATGAAAAAGCAGCTCAGGAGCTTTTGAATGGTGTTCAGAAAATGTTTCTAGCCATCATAGTTTCTGAGATATGTGAGGTTTTCTTAGTACACCTCATATTAGGAGTACACCTCATATTAGGTGCCTCCAGCGTGCCTTAGCAAGAAATATACCCCTCTCCGCTGCATCTTTGATAATTTCAGCTCTTTTTCCACGTAGCACCCCAACTGATTGATATCCAGATTTGCCTGTTTTCCTCCTTTCCTATTTCTGTTCCAATGTTCGTTACTTCAGCTTCTGAACAGCGCCTCTGTTGTGTCGCGAACTTTATAATATATCCTCTTAGTTCGCACAAAAGGGTTTGCATTAATACACAGCATGAAACGGATTCAGACTGATTTTCATTTATAATTTCTGGAATCTTGATGCCTATCATGCTAACAAACTGATCATCCTTTAATAGCCGATTATTAAACTTCCAGTATGATGAACCAGTTTGTATGGTCGGCATATGCACCAAAATTGTTGCCATCTTATGGTCGGACATAAACCCATCTGGTATGGTTGCACAAGGTTTACTCCTAGAGTAGAGGAGATCTTGACTAATAACAAAGAAATCAATCCTCGATTTACTAGGGGTGAGTTCCTCGAACACGTGAAATCCTGGGCATCGGGGTTGAGTTCTCCCCAGACGTCATTAAGGTCATCTACTTAATTAACGGCCATAAATTATTTTAGAACGTCCCTCGATCTATAGTTATTGGCAACTCTTCTTGCAGAGCTTTCTCTATCCTTATAAGTATCCATGCAAAAATTGAAATTTCCTCCTATTACCACCGTTTGGTTCTCGTATTCATTAAGCTTTGAACAAAAACTGTGGATGAGTTTTGGGTTGTCAGTGTTCGGACCATAGAAGTTCCATGTATGTAAAGTTAGCACACGTTCAGCACAGATTCGGCACAGATTCAGCCCCAATTCATATTCAGTAGGGGAGACCGGGGCTAGTTGAACATGATTTTTGTTTTGGTCGCATATCTCAGAGATGGGTAAAAGTATAGACTTCGTTCTGCCATCGCTGGAAAGCCTATTGTTTTGGCTTTCAAGTGATGCGTGTGCCAACGTTTGGATGTTGTCGCCGGGTGAGATATTTGATCATGAATAGGTCAAAGTCAAATGGCTCAACTCGCCCCGTGTCGGGGTAAGTTGAGCCACGCTCCGGGGTACGTTGAGCCGCTTAACGAGAGTATGTCCTCATTTTCCATGTTTATTACCCAAACACCAAATATTCTCACTTCCAGTCACTGGTACTGTTTTTACACCCCAAAGTTGAGGAATCACCCACACAAAGACCGTAGGCCCATCCGCGGCACTCCTAATACCTACTGTACCCATTGCTCAACCGGGCGGCTGCTTGAGAAAGTGTCGCAGCACACCAGGCATAGTGTCTCGTTTTCATTGCTGAACTCCTCAACATCTTTGTAAAGCTTCCTCCTAACATTTCTTTGCTTCCTTGTGTTGTTATTGCACCCGTCTTGCATTTGCGTCTTGCCTTTGCCATCTGTTGTACCTCTGTTCTTTGCTGGTATTCTTTTATACTTCTTTTCCGCCTCCTCTTCCAGCAAGCTGTTTTTGGTATATCCGTCAACACTGCTGCTTTCCTGTGATGCCAGGCTCTCTTCCTCGGCCTCAGCCCTTTAAGCAACGGGCAGACTGCTGCAGGCGAGAACGTATCAGAACATTAGGGCAAGATCAGGACAGGATCAGTATCACCGTCAGGGTCAGGGCAGACTGCTGCTCATTGAATAGTCCGGGAATATTCTGCTGCGTATACGGCTCAGACCATCTGCGGGGAGGTCCACCTTTGCTACCGATGGTGCAGGAAGGCTCTTCTGAAGATCCGTCCAGGACTAGGGGCATTCGTTGATCTTCCAGGCAGTCTGAACCCTGCTGGATTTTCAGGCGCTGAGATGTTCAGTAGACTTCCTGACATTTCAAGGACCTACTGAGGGCTTTTCACAAGTCGATCCGTCAGTAAGGCTGGTGTCCGCTGGGGATCGGGCATAGGCCCAGAGGCCCCACCTGACGTTCCAGGCATGCTGGACAAACCTAGCGGATCCAGAGCGGGGGAGGGCAAGGGGTCATGTCCCCCCCAAATAGCGAAACTTTGGCCGATTTTCTTAAAAAAACTATCTTTTTACTACTTTCCCGAGTTGCCTCCCCCAAACGGGGCTCCTGCGTCCGCCAGTGGCTGGGCCCTGCTGAAAGTATGGGCGGAATCACGGACAGTGTTTATTTGAGAAAACGGGAAAATCGACACAAAGAGGGTACAATTTGAACTTTTTGCCGGAAAGGCCAATGCCCCTGCATCCCCTAGAGTTGGAGGGGCTTTAAAGGAAGAGGAGGGCCCAAGACCAGTGCTGGAAGCTCTTCTCCATTATTGGTCGGCCTAATAGCAGGTCAGGGGCAGGTAATGGGACATTAAATCGCTTATGTGTTTTGAAAATAAACGGGAAAAATCAGAAGCTGGTGGTAAATGGCTTTCCCCTTCGCCAATGAGTCGACCCGATAGCAGACATTTTAGGAGACAACTGCCCGGGCCGAATAGCGTCGCCAACTATATCCCTGTTGGAAGGTTTCTCGGAAGCCAGCTTGCTCTTTCTTTGACCAGGGAAGCCGCCCAGTCTTGAACACGGGTCAGCCGCATGGAAAGTGTGCATGCTATCCACTACACCACCGTGGCCCATTAGTTTGGGGAGAATTGAGGTATTCCTTTTTCTCCGGGGCGCGTTGATCATGGCTCAACCTACCCCCACACCCTCGTGGTTCAACTTACCCCGAAACCCTGCCGCAACTCCGGGGGCAGCTGACGCAGAAAGTGGGTGATCAGTTCTCATAGTTTTCGGCCCAAAATAAGGCGTAAATACCTGCATTCAACTCATTTAGTACGGCTAATCTTTATCTCTAATATCAACATTGATATTACCAAATGTTTGTCAAAAGTAAAATTCACTTTTGCTATATAAAAACAGGTTTTTCTGTCTCCAAACCGTTACCGACCAGATACCACGACGGTTTCCTGCTGAAAGACGGAAAGCGGTTGCGCGCATGCCCTGTTATGATTACAGCGCAATCTCTTCAGAAACAGCGGAGTTATCGCGAGTGGCTCAACATGCCCCTGGCTGCAACTAGCCCCGGTCTTCCCTACAAACTTAAACGAAACCAATTAAAGCTGTCTCATAGCATAACAGGTGATCAGATCACACGAAAACTGATACCATGCAAAGATATCTATACCCCAAAGATATCTAGGACAAATTCTTGCAGAAAACCCTCATAGGGGCCCCGCAGGGCTCTTTTGAAAGTTTTGACGAATAGAGCGGACCCCTTCGATTTTCCTGAAAATCGGCACACGTAATTCTTACGTCCATTGGAGAAATCTGGCTGAAGAAACCCTATGGGGCATTGATAAGCAAGGGGCCTCCGGGGGCCTCAAAGCCTAATAATAGTACTTGTGGGCACCAGTTTACGAAAACTTGGTATTTTTTCTTCTCATCAGAAACGGCTGCATTTTCCAAAAAACAGTCCAATTTTTTTAGGGCTGGCCCATAGGGGGCCCGCAGGCCCCTTTTAAAAATGTTTGCGAATAGGGCGGACCCCTTCGATTTTCTTGAAAATCGGCACACGTGATGCTTAAGTTTATTGGAGAAATCCGGCTGAAGAAACCCCTATATGGTGTCCTCAGCCAGATCATTTTTGCAACACTTTCACACGATTTGCAGGTTTGCGCCTCTGGGTCATAGGCGTGTTGTATGAGAGGGTAGTTAATATTTGATCTGATTTGAATTGGCTTAATTTTTACTTGGTATCTGCCTCTGTCTATTGTAATGGAAATGCTCGTGCAAACGTAAGTAATGCTAATTTTCAACTCTGCCATCCCCACTCGACAGCGACCAGAGACCAGACTCCTGAGTCCCCTTGAACCGGCCCCGGTCCGGGCCCCAATATAATACAATTTTCAGTGAACAAATTTCACTGGCTGTGTGTGTTGCTTCCGTACCTATTCTGTAAATATGAAGACAAAACGCCATGTTGAAAAATTATCGCATACCCAGCTTAGTACCCAATTGTATAGAATTATTTTGTATTACCATAACATTAATATTTTTACAGGTTAGCTCCCTGGACTACACAAAATAAAGTGGGCATGGGCCACATTCGATTGTAAGTGTCATCTTTTGAGCAAAATAAGAGACAGTCAAAACCATTGATGTGTTGGACACTGATGGTATAGAACCCAGAGGGAAATCAACGCGATGAGAAGTTTTTTTCACTTTATTTTATTGTGTGTGAGGGACAAATCTATGAATAGGCATACATATCCCAAAAACAACTGGATACAACGTCACAAATACTGCAAAACCATGTAAAGTTCTTACAAGGGCTACTTTACCGCTGCAGCAAATGTTTAACACATGCATTGACGGGGGCGGGTACCCGCCCCCTCAGGTTTTTCGGAGATAACCTAAAAACTGCGGCGCGTAGCGCCGCCGTACTTGGCATATTTTTCCCTCGTCATTTTGACAACTTTTCTCAAAATTTTAAGTTAGGTTATCTCAGGTCAGGTCACCAGCACAGGTCAAGTGATTTGACCTAAAAAAATGTTTAAGATAGCATAAGTCGGAACAGGGTAAACTTATCCGATTGAAACTCATATCACATAATGGCCCCATCGAGGTATCTAAAATATGTTCCGGTATTTTTGATATCGATGACCTGAGGTCAGGTACGAGCTGTGACCTCTCCATTGGAAATACATGGGAAAAATGGTTTTAACTGAATAACTTAGCAACGAATAGAGGTAGGGCGTTTATTTTAACTGCATTAGATTTGCCTCCTCATCATTGCGATTCTAAAGATATGCATTTTTCCCAATTTGACCTTGACCTGACCTCAGGTCAGGTCAAAACCTTAATTTGACCTAGAAAGGTCATATTACATATCATTCGATTTGGCTTGCTGCGAGGATTCATATGGTTCAAATTGTTTTTCTCTATCTTTACTGGTTCGGATGTAATTTCCGAAAAAAACTTAATTTACATGTTATCCCTATTACGGCATGTTTTGGCCATTAGTGATCTTAAATGTGACCTGACAAAAAATGGTTCAAATATTTTCGATGGAAAGGTGGATGGGCTATCCAACACCGTTTACCGTTTTTCGCTACCTAGCGCGGTTCTCGAGATCTTAGAAAAAACTTAGTAAGAAAAACTTTGCATGTTTAAGCGCTCAGGTTAATGGTCAACAAAAATCTATTGAAGAACAGTTTCCTTAAACCAGGCGCTTCGGAACGTTTTCAAAAGTCGGGGGGGCACATCCGACTGCGCGTTCTCAACCCTGCCAACAAGAGCTATATGTGACCTCCTACATGATTTTTAAATGGACCAGAAATCACGGTTTTAACCTTCGCCCGGGTGGTGGTCTTTTTAGACCCCTTCCTCGGGTTTTTGCGAAGTGACCAAAAACGGCGGTGCGCAGTGCCGCCAAACTTAGTCTAGCTGTTTATTCATCATTTTACCTCTTTCCTGACAATTTTAGTGTTGACTAGTGTTGACTATCTTGGGCTACTTAAGCAGTTTTCGAGCTTAAAGGGAGATACGCGAAAAAAATTTATTGGCTATGTCAAAAGGGTACAAAAAGTTGTTTCAGAAGTCCTATTCTCATTTTTGCGAATTCGGCTTGCAAATGCCTTAAAATTGCTCTCAAAGTCAACATTTCTAGACGACTTTACCGGTACACCTCATATCGATGTTTATGACGTACACACGGCTAAGGCTATCAATTTCTCTAGGAATTAGGTCATATCTATCCTAAACAGTGATGCGGACCTTGGGACTACTACAGAAAAAATTGCTCTAGAAAAACAACATTCCAAAACTGTTTTGAAACAGAAATATAGGGCTTAAAAGAAATCACAATTAACCAATCAGAAGCCTAGGAATTCTCAAACCGGGGTCACGTGACCTATCTGACGCAAAAGTTTTGTCATTCTGGGGCGGAAGCAGAAAATGGCTCAAGACCCGCGGTACGAAACCGCTGAAGACTTGAGTAATTATGTTTTTTCCGTTTCTAGGGCAAACTAATTTATTTTGTAGTTTTTAAAAGCTTTTTAAAATTGATTCAAATACAAATACAGGAGGACAAACATTTGTAATATGAAAAAAACATTACTTTTCAACTTTAAATAGTTTTCGAAAAGTAAGTGATGGGTATGGGCATGGGTAAGTGATGGGCATTTTATCGAAACTGTTAACTGATTTCGGTAATAAGTGAGTGGCCTCCCAAAATTTTGCGGAGGATACAAAAATAATTGATAGTTTCGTTATCAGGATTTTTCAAATAGCAAGAAACCACAATAATGATTTTTTCGCGTATCTCCCTTTAAGTCAATAACTTTGCATGAAATGATGAAACAGCTTTTTTAATACCATTACGTTTGGATTGCTATTGCGAGTCCATGTATATGCATATTGACAATGCTAGGCTGGAACGTGACCTTGACCTGACCTGAGGTTAGGTCATCTTTGTGTTTTGACCTAGTATCGTCATATCATATATCATTCCATTCGACGAGAGGAATCGAATGGTGTCTGCAAAATGATTTTAACTCAACTCAGACGCTAGGGCCCAAAAACTATGCTCAAAATGCTACCTTCTTTGACCTGTCATGGCTTCAATATTAGCCTGAGCCAAAAAGTGAATAATCTAGTTTCTTCATGAATTTGTATGAGCTATCTACCAGCCTTCACGTTTTTTCGCTATCCCGCTTAGGGGCCGAGTTCGAGGGGGTGTTCAAACACACCCCACCATAGCGAAGGTGGCTCGGAGACCCACCGAGGCGGGTGTTAAGCTTACTGCTCATCAAAAGGTCACAGCTCGAAAAGCTGCAAACGTGGTGAAACCAGGAGCTTTTGGTGTTTTTCTTTTGCGAAAAAAAACTTAAGCGCGCAGAGAACCGGCTACCTATTAAGTGTTATTGGTTGCATTTTGCCACCATTTAAAGTTTATCTATGGTGTTACATTGTTGTTGGACTAACAAGGCATTCAACACTTATTTGATAGGGGAGCTTCAAGTGCCGACGTGATTTGTGATAGATAAGACATGTTATCGTAAGAGTCTGACGTTTTATGATAAGCGAGATGTAAAGTTAACCCTTGCCCCGGTGGCGGGTACGAGCCACCTTCGCCCTGTTGGGGGTCTAAAAAGACCCTTACGATCTTAAAAACTAAGAGAGCTAGAAAAAACGCAAAACGGCAATCGAAAGCTCTTCAAAAATGATATGATAAATACCCCAGTCATTTTTTTCGTCAGTTCAATATCAAGGTCACCAGAGGTCAGGATATGTCAAAATCGTTAATATGAGGTGTACTAAGGAAACCTCATATATCCCAAAAATTATGACAGCTAGAAATATTTTGTTAACACCATTCGAAAGCTCTTGAGCTGCTGTTTTATTGCAGAGCCAATGATTTTCGGGTCAGGTCAAAGCCTAGGGAGCTACAGGTCACTGAATATTGGGAATGTTCTTGGGAATGTACATACATACATAGCCACTCATGCACTAGGGCGTTTCCTTTTTCGCTAATAACTTCCAAACCAAGCAAGATGCAGCCATATTTGATAAACCATTGCAATCCTCTCGTCAATACGAATAGAATTATATATAATATTGCTATACCAGGCCAAATTTAAAAATTTGACCTGGCCCAGGTCAACGGTCTGACCCAACTTGACCTGGTATAGTCATGATGTACATAATTTGATTTGCAGTGGCTATAAAAACACTTCGGTGTCAAAAGAAAAGTTATATCTTTGTTTATTCAGAATTTATAGAGTAAAACATAAAAATGCCTAAGGTGACCTTTCAAAGGTGACCTAAGGTGACCTTTCAAAGGTAACAAGTCAAAATGTTTGGCATCAACTGAAATGGGCTAAGAGCAAGTCGTAACCGATGTTTGAAGTTGATTTCATCCATACTTACTGAGAAAAGCTCATTTCGTAATTTTCCCCATTTATTTACAACGGGGAGGTCATCCTCTGCACATGACCTCAGGCCACCAATATCAAAAATACCGGAACTATTTTGTAGCTCCTGGTGGCCCCAATATGTGGTATGAGTTTCAACTTGATCGATTAACCCTACTTTTAGTTATGCAGTTCTAAGCATTTTTAGTGAGGTCACTTCACCTGGCCTGGTCACCTGACCTGATATGACCCTGAGCTAAAATTGTCAGGGAAGAGGTAAAATGATGAATAAACAGCTAGACTAAGTTTGGCGGCACTGCGCACCGCCGTTTTTGGTCACTTCGCAAAAACCCGAGGAAGGGGTCTAAAAAGACCACCACCCGGGCGAAGGTTAAAACCGTGATTTCTGGTCCATTTAAAAATCATGTAGGAGGTCACATATAGCTCTTGTTGGCAGGGTTGAGAACGCGCAGTCGGATGTGCCCGCCCCCCCCGACTTTTGAAAACGTTCCGACGCGCCTGGTTTAAGGAAACTGTTCTTTAATAGATTTTTGTTGACTGTTCTTTAACCCGCGCCCGGGTGGCCTCCGAGACACCTTTGCCCTTGTCGGGGGTGTTTGAACACCGCCCATCGATCTCGGGCCCCTATGCGGGATAGCGAAAAACGCGAAAGCTGGTAGATAGCTCATACAAATTCATGAAGAAACTATATCAGTCACTTTTTGGCTCAAGTTAATATTTAGATCATGACAGGTGAAAGAACATGGCATTTTAAGTAAAGGTTTTGGCTTCTAGTATCTGACAGATTTGAGTTAGAATAATTTTTAGGCACAATTCGCTTCCTCTTGTCACGGCGAATCGAATGATGTATGATATGGTCATACTGGGCCAAAACACAAAAATGACCTGACCTCAGGTCAGGTCAAGGTCACTTTTTAACCTAGCATAGTCAATATGCATATCAATCGACTCGCAATAGCAATCCAAGCGCATCCAAACGCTGAGACGACCCAACCTTAACATTTTGGGAAAAATTGCGAAATTGATCAAGGATAAGGTGTCCCAAGTTTTTTTGTGCCACCGGAGAAAAATCCGAGGGCGTTGTTCAAACACCCCCACCTGGGCTAGGGTTAATAGCCAAACTGAGGTCGAAAACTGCGTTGCTAGAGCCATAATGTAGGCGAATCCTCTCGTTACGGCGAATCAAATTATGTAGGGTAGGTATGAACATGCTATGGCAAAATCTAGGAACGACCTAACTAATGTTCAGGTCAAGAGCATTATCTGGTCTGGCATAATCGATATGCATACCGATTGACTCGTAATGACAATTTTAGCGAAATGGTACCAAAGTAAAATCTCTATAATCATTTCTTGCCAAGTTACCCTGCGAAGTTGCCTGGGTTTCTTGCGAGCCCATATCTGAAAAGGTTTAAATCATCCCAAATAACCTTTCACAGGTCACAGATCAAACATGTCAAGTTGGACCTTTGGGATAGCCCAATATAGTTTATTACGAGAACAGTAAGTTATTTTAACCCTTGCCCTGATTAAGGTGTTTTAGTCCTTCGCCCTATCAGAGGATCGATTCGACCCCCAACCGGTTGCAACCGTTTGAAAACTAAGAGAGGTGGAAAGACGCAGTAAAGCGCAGCGTGTTACCCCTGACCTGAACGCTCATGCAGTGTACAATTTTCTTTTACCCTAGGTTAACTAGTGTCCTTGTGAGGTCACAAAATTGCGAAATTTTGACATATTTAGAAAATTCCTTATAATTTGGGAATCAATTGACCTAGAATAAAGCCCAATGTGCCACTGGGTTTGTCTTGACCCAAGAAACTCCACAATATGCGGTATGACCTTGTAAAGCTACGCGTAACCTTAACCTTAGGTCAAGGTTTAACCTAACCGTTAGACCACCTAAAATAAACTTAGGTCAAGGTCAAAGTCAGGTCGCCTTGGGTGATGCCACTATGATACCAAATTCATTGCTGCATTTTGTCCCGTTCATGAGTTATAGCCATCAACAGTTTCTAAAACAGTAACCTTTGCTGAACTTTGAGGACCTCTGATGCCTTCGTTATGGACTTGGCCTCACAATGGATGATATATTCCAGATTTCCTTTTCAGGAGCTTTCGAGTGCTCTTTAGAAACTTGATCTAGCTCTTCTAGAAGCCGAGTAACGCCCGGTTTTTTAAACTTATTTTTAGCACCAAAATTGCCTTACATGGGCTTATAAATGACGTCATAGCTCGGTGACCTGACATGACATTGACTTGAAACTTGGTCAAGATTTGTCATTGACACAGTGTCAATAAAATGTATTTTGCTATACAATTTCCACGCAGCATTGGGCGAAACCAAACTGTTGTTGTGTCATCGCGAAAAATAGCGAGGGGCCTCGAATCGCCCCCCCCCCTAAAGGACGAGGGTTAAGCAATATGAACTGAAATATAGCTATTTAATAATTTTTTCATGTATTTCCGTTGAGGAGTGACCCGTAAATGAAACTATGTCACCGCTTTCCAAAAACCCGAAGTATATGTTGTAGCACCGGTAGGCCCATTATGGTGTATAAGAGTCGGATTGCTAGGTTAAACGTGTTCTTACTTATAAGTAACTTTACTTTACCCCTTGCACAAATGCAATCCGAATTTTTTTAGATGAAGGCCTTGACCTGATGACCTGAACTGATATGACCAAACTTAGTTTTTTTGAAAATGCGGAATTGATCAAGGAAGAGATATTCAAAATACGGTAGCGCAGCGCTGCCGTTTTTCCGCTATCCTTGAAAATCCTTATGGAGCCCATCGATGCTCCTCTCCGACGGGCGAGGATTAAGCACAAGCTACGTTTCCCAGACATTGGCCCTGATTTCCCTCCCCTTCTCAACAAGCTTCAATAGATGCACAGCTACCACACGTTGCCTTTTGACCCTGCATTGGTTTGTATAGCAGCTATGGACGGGTCTGATCTACATACAGCCTAAATAAATTCAGGAAGAAATTACAGCATGCAGTGTGACATTTTGGTCCAGAAGTCCAGCAGTGATTTTGTGTTTTTTTTCTGGAAGACATTATCAAGGATGCAACGACGAGTCTAGCTGCACTCGATGGCACTGCTTCTGAGACCACGTTGACACGGCAGTTAACATTTTGGAGAACGCGCTCCTTCGGCTTTGGTCGCAGGTGGCAGTTACCTAATTTCCATGGTTACTCCCGCCGTCTAAATATGATCTCATGCGGTAATATGAAACCTCCAGATCACGTAAGTAGTCTTTTAAGCTCGATATTATCTCTCCAGATCAAAAGTTACAAGAGAGCTACGAACATCAGACACTTTCTATTCAATTGCTGCATAGCCCCAGCATTAGGTCCGATTAGAATGTCGCAGAATAGTTTTAGGGGTGCTTTTGGAAGTTTAGGGGTGCTCTAAAACTTTTAGGGGTGCTCGCGCACCCCTAAAAGTATACAAAGTTACACTCCTGAAAACTACCATCAGAAACTGTCTTCTCCATCGTGTAAAAGCGAGACAAAGCAAGTACTAACGGGAAATCCCGTCTAAGTAACCTCAGCATAAATTTAACTAACCACAACGCTGGAGATAGCCTACAACCAATCAAACATCGTTTACTATCCGACCAGAAGCCCCGCCCCAGCCAAAACCATGGCATTGCATGATGCTCTCATTTCAGACGTGGTCGGTTGTCAGCGCTTAGAGCTCGTTCGTGGATTAGGCGGGACACAGTGTAGTCAAAGCGCGTCGAACTGGTTGCTGGTGTGCAGGTGTGAAGTGCTTAGCCCATTTATTTATGATGTGTTGGTAGCATATGTGATTTTTATAACAATATCGTTGCATAACTTCTTTCTGTAAAATTGATAGGGGAGACCGGGATCAACTGTAACAATTTCTACTTTTTTGTCAGGAAGGGCAATGCTTTGTGCTAGACAACTTTTCCTCATATTTTCAGCAGCCTTGACATTTTGGCTATCTGGCAGATGTAGCACTATACCAAAATAAAAACATTTATTGGTCGAAACTTGGCTTTGAAATACTTGCTTCAAATGCTACATTTGGCATCATTAAGGGTCATTTGTAACAGTCCAGGGGTGGGTAAACTGTAATTAACCCATTGACGCCCAGCGGGTCATTTTTGTCCTCTGACTTTGACAGGCTGCAGAATCGGTACCAGTGAAGTGATCCTCATGTTTATGATATGTATGTGTGTTTCAGAGCGTGGATAAGCTGGAAAAATGTATTTGAAAATTCTAGGTTTTTATGAGACGATTTTGGTGGAACTTATTTTGGCGAGGTTCTGGTCAGCGTGAGATAGCACGGCAAATTTTGTATCTCGCAATAACATATGGAAAGCTGAAAAGGTTTTGCATGATTGACATTAAGCCAAGACCATTAGGAGTCAGATGGTGAAGAAGCAGTAAGATTTTCTTGAACGGATTTGCCATGAGACATCGTCAAATATGAAGCGGACAAAAATGACCCGCTGGGCGTTTCGGACATCTGCGGGCCGCTGAAAATGAGGAAAAGGATGTGTCCTGTCCTCCCGTCTGGTGCGTTAGGTGCATAATGTTACCTAGAGGGAAGGGAGGCATTGTGGGTCCTGCGAATGCAGGGTTGCCAGTTTAGGTATTTTTCATCAAATCTGAAGATTTTTAGTGCAATGTCGATACCTTTGGAAACTTTGAAGTTCATGAAATGCTTCCTAACGTTTTCGGGTTCTGTTTTGTTTTGGGAATGATTATCACATATTTTTAACGGAAACATGCAAGATGGTTCCAGTATTTTGTAAAGACGTTATTAAATACAATTTTCAGGGGTTTTGAAAAAACTGAAAACTTAGGGTTTCGAAATTTTAGCACCGACTTCACTGTTAAGCTAGCAGAGCCTTGTCTTTTTCCCTTGATGGATTGTGTGTAGTGGATGGAGAGGATAGGGAACAGTAGCGGATTGAGGACTTCATTGAGTGGTGGGGGGGAGGGTTAGGGATCTAGAGCCTCCCCGCCATGGCCTCGGAACAGCCCTGAGTAATGCATTTACTATAGGCATACTGACATTTCGGTGGGGGGGAGGTTGAGCCTTCCTAGCCCCCCCTGTGTCCACTACTGATTGAAAGCCAATGACAAGCTGACAAAATGAGTTGGAAATTATCGCCGCCGCCACGCTGGTTTGTTTTGACAAGATGTTGTAGTGTAAAACGTCCGGAGCAGTTTTAAATGGGTGAAAGCATGGGAAGTTCTTTGAGTATGGAACTTCTGTCTGAAACGCAACTAGCACTATTGCGGCTTGGTTCTAGTCAAGTAAAACTACCATGAGTGAACATCCCGGGGTAGGAGGAGGGGTCAAGACCCGCCTGGATTTTTTGTCTCCCACAGACTTTGTCTAGGGCTTGGGTTGCAGTGCTAGCGCTAAACCATCCAGAACCCCTCCTGGATCGAAAAGAAATCTCCAGCCTTGGAGACATAAATATATCGAAAGCATAGTTGTTAGCAATGCCACAGATCAAATGTTTTGCCGGAAAAGAAGACAAAAATAAGTTGTTTTAAGTGCGCAAGATAGCAGAGCGGATCAGATGCATATCATGATTATACCATCACAAAATACATTAGTCATGAGGATGAGAAAGATGATGAGCTGACCAGCGTTACAATGACCAGTGGCGTGCCTGGAAATGTGGAGGTTCACATTGATGCAACTATGGAGCGCGCTACTTGCTCCAAAGAAAAGTTGGAAAGATGGAAATGAACCCGTTTGGAGATTTGGAGATTAATCAAGCAAATGTACACCGGGTGGGGGGAGATAACGGATTGAGTTTTTAAAACTTTTCATCTCTATGCTGAAGATTACGATTACTCGTTAAAAGCTTAGTGAGCATCAGTCACAAAGTCTGGGAGGCGGAGGAGGAAGAGGGGTAGAGACAAAAGAAATGGTTTCCAAAGACCTTTGATATTCACCAATATTCTTAAAACACTATGATTTTCACAATTTTAGTCTATTCCCCGCAAATCATCAGTCTAGGCTAACCACTGTTGTATACTATTTGCAAATATGCAGATAGTGTTGTCTTTAATTAAACCTTAAGAGCATAAAACTGTCTAAACATTTTACTATGGCCAACATCCAAGAGGAAATAAAATACATCACAAAACTGCAGTAAAAGCGCTGCGCATCGGGCCGCTGAGTGCGGTGACTGCGCCGCCCGGGAGCCGGCCGTGCAGTGCCAGCCGATGTCCCAAACGCCCAGCGGGTCATTTTTGTCCGGTGTCATATCTCAGAATCTAAAAAGTGGTATCGGCTTTAAAACTTTCGGAAAATCTTATTTGGCATATTTTAAGCATAGGAAAACATTTTTTCTGCCAATTTGAAAGCTAGAAGTAGGTGAGGGCGTTAATGGGTTAAAGTCAACCCTCATTCCCCGCCACAAAATTGGCATAAGGATACTTATAGTGTGCATTTTAAGGAGTATAGCATATTCTGACGTCATAGGTCCATGACCATGAATGGCTTTGAACCCAACAATTTTAGAGAACATATTGAGACCTTCCCTGCGTGACCTAAGCTACCTTTCACTACTGATTCGGCTTGTTCGCGCAATCACGGAATTTCCCAATAGGTCACTGGCACGGCCAGGATGTAACGTTTATGAACTCGGTTGACCTTGAATATGATCAGTTCAATGAAAAGTTACTATACTGTATACCATCATTACCTCACACGCCCCCAAAACAGGCGTTTTTTCTCAACGTCTTAGTTTCCGATATCTGAGGGAGACCTACCAGCCGCCCCTCCCCCGCCCTCCAGAGCACCATAATGTCAAAACCCTCTACAAGGCGGGTGCTAACTGTTTGTTGATTTTACATACTACAGCTATAAAACCCACGATTGCCTGTCTTTAGCCGCCGTTCTGTCCACTAACCCGCTGCCGGTGGCCGCGGAAGCGACGCTGTCGGTAGGGCTCCAGCATGATCAGCTCCCGGCGCAGCATGTTCACTGGCAGGTGAAGGAATGGGCCGGCGAAGCTGCTGGACGCCCGCCTCAGTCCAATACTCCTAGAGAGAGAGAGAGAGAGAGAAAGAGAGAGAGAGAGAGAGAGAGAGAGAGAGAGAGAGAGGAGAGAGTGAGAGAGACAGGGAGGAGAGAGAGAGAGGGAGGAGAGAGAGAGTGTGAGAGAGAGAGGGGGAAGGGAGGGATAGAGAGAGGAAGGGGAGAGAGAGAGATCAAAGTCAAGAGCCATCGCTAGTAGAAAGGTAATGTGAAAAGCAATTCTAAAGCATTGCTTCTTCAACCATAGGCGATGCGAAAGTGCAGCACCATGCCCTGCTATCGAAAAGGTGACCCAACCCACTTTTGGGTGTTGTATAGGTTCATAAAAAACATTTTTTGCAATAACAACGACAAAATAACTGAAATACAAAAGCACATATTTTTTCTGTAACTGTCATACAGATACAGCTTCAAATAATACTAAATGTTTATAATCCACTCTAATATTCTGAACGCTAGAATAAGGGGATACACGTTTTAAAGCAGTTTCTGCTCTCTCTCTCTCTCTTACTAAATAAATTCGAGACATCAAACTTTTGGCTCCCACACAGTGGATCACCACCTATTGTTTGACCCAATGGAAGTCACAGGGCCGTTCTGCGGGGTAACAAAGGTCTGATAAGTTGAAAAATACACGTTACTCCAAAATAGCTCTGATGCAGCCCTAGGCTAAAATACACACAGAATATCGGTGTGCAGCCCGTGTCTGTTTTTCATACTTCACTCTTATTTTATACTTGAAAACGAAATCCGGTCTGTTTAAAAAATCCGCAGCTGATTTTGGGTAGGGATTCATTAAGTCTGCTCTGTCAGTCTTTGTTTTGATTCGACTTTCAAAACTACGACGGAAGCCTGCGAATATATGCTACCAACATACTAAGAAAATAAAACTATTAACTTAAAGATTGCTAACAAGTTTAAGAGATGGCACAATGACCTTTCTCATTGCCACTGAAAAGTGGGAAATGTGCCGGGAGGGGTGGGAACCACACCTCTAACTATAAACTTTCACAGGCCCGAGTCACAAAGAGCTCAGAAAATTCTTAGCATTTGTTCTGTGGCGGTAAGTAACTACCAATTTGGAGTACCGCTTTCTCATAGAGTAAGGCTGATCTATCTATTTGAAATATCAGAAATCGATGGAGCTGTGAAAAATTTTGTACGTACCTTTGATAAGACGTTCTTAACACAGTTCCAACACTTTTTCGTGAACATAAAATGTTTACATAGGATAACAGGCCAGTGAAGTCGAGTGGCTGCAGTCTAGATCCGCCCACCGCAGCCGTCGTCGCCGACTGCGAGCCCAGCCCAGCCGTCGTCGCCGACTGGGAGCCCAGCCGTCGGTGCCGGGCAGTGCTCCGCGCGTGACCGCAGCGCCTCTTCGTGACTCCCCAGACGTGCCCAAAAGCGCAGGCGACACACACATCGGAACAGACACGTGACTTTTATTGTCTTGTGCTTTGAAGCAATGCTAGTTTTCAGGGCCTGAAATTCCACACATGACCATCTCAAGCGCATGCAACTTTTTAATCTAAGTCCGTGCCATTTTCTGCAAAAGTGAATTCAAACCGAGCCGGCCCGGTAGCTCAGTTGGTAGAGCGTTGGGCTCCGGCCCGCTGCTTAGAAACATGCGGTGGCAGCGCATGTACAAGGCTTGGGATCGGTCCCCCTGAGACGCTCCGGCGCTCAATAGTTTACCCGACGTAGGTCGGCCGGCAACTGATTGGTAAGAGGGTGACCTGAGCGGGGCGGTCGTCCCTGTGCTTGGTGGGACGTTAAGCTTTGGCTTTTAAATTAACCCTTCATGTTGGGAGTTGCTCGTTCGAGTGGTGGACTCGGGGTCTCCGTGACAAGTCTCTTGATGACTTTATTGAGACTTCGACTCCAACAGCCGTACTGGGAAGAGCTTGGACAAAATTCTAAAAATCAGGAAAAAATCCAGCAGTGGATTATTGTCTGTAAGTCACTAACCCTGTTTAGTCACCACCCGTTTTATATAATTACTATCTAACACCATATGAGGACGCAAAAAACAATGAGCAACTCGCCCACGGCATATTCTTGGATTCGTTGTACTAGCACTGAGGTCATAAACTATTTTTCATCTACAGCGGTCGGAAACCCGCCCCCAAGTTTCCTTAGAACCCCAACAAATATGAAGCAGCATGTTTCTTATTTCTGATATTGCTTTCTATGAAGGAGAGCTTGCTTAATTGTGTTCTCGACTGCCATGTTGTGCAAAGAGCAAGGTTAAGAGGTGACTTTGAGCTTACACAGGAGTGAGGGCAAAGCAGATGATCAGTTGAGGAGAGCAAGACAGAATACAGGCACCTACATGTGAGGGCGAGGTAGATGAGAGGAATTTAATGATGGAAGAAGGACAGATGAGGGAGAAGAGGTTAGGTGAGGGAAGACCAGCGCTCACAAAGTTGAGGGCTTTTCAGAAGGATATCAGTGCAGAAAAAGTGAGGATGCGGCAAACAAAGTGGAGGGCGGGGTACAAGAAGGCGAGGAGAGGATGTAGGGAGACACATTGCAAGGCGGACGGAGAAAGGAAGTGTACACGAGTGTGAGGGCACGTCATCTCGATTTCAGGATACGCGAAGGTCATGGCGGAGAGAGAAGGATAGGGTATAAAACAGCGAAGGCTGGGTAGATGAGATGCATTCGAGGGCAGATGAAGAAGGGCAGGGCACACGCAGCTGATGTCTTGAGATAGAGGTACATCGGGGAAAACGAGAGAGGACAGGATCGATGAAGGGGTATGTCATAGAGCGTGAGGACAGGGAATATGAGAGATGTTTTAGGGCGGATTAAGGAGGAAGGTTACGCGGAGTGAAAGTATGAAAAAGGTGAGGAAGGAGAAACGGGCACGGCACAAAAAAGGCGTTTCAGGACAGACCAGCGAAAACAGGGGACACAAAGAGAGCGATTTCGGGGAAGGCGAGCAAAAGTACGGCATACCATATTTTTATGGTAGGCAAAGGTGGACAGGGAAGACCAATGCGATAAACTGTCAGGAAGTAGGGACAGCAATGGAAAGGGCACTGCAGTAAAATGAGGAGAGCAGAACACCTTAGCGGCCGAGGGGTAGTTAGTACCAATGAGGGGGGGCATGAGTTTGCCATACGATGACATCAGGGGTGTTTGACGATGACATCAGGGGTGTCCCATGGAGTTAACAATCCTCTGATGTAAACTGACTCTGCCGCTACAAATTGTGATGCATGCTTTTCAGCTGCATCTTCAAAAAGGACGCTTTCACTAGGGGGCTTGGCATGGAGAACTGCTGGGCTTGTTTGAATGGCTAGAAAGCTAAAAGAGGCTAGGGTCTATTTCATAGGCGGACGATGTCTGATTTCCGCTTATTCAGCCTGTATCAAATATGACCCTTCATGAGCGTTTTGCAGTGGTCCGTGGTTAAGCCCTACCACCTTCAAGCTCACAAAGTCATCACATACCCATTTTCAGCTGCATATGCAGCCACGCTCCCCAGCGTGTGCATTGTCACTGCTAACTGAAATTTTTCGACAATAACGGCTCATTCTTACAGGTAATTTGCTCTGGCGGATCCAGGAGGGACAGGGTAAAACAAAGGTATTCGACCCATTCTAAGTCACCAGACTGTGCATGATTGTTTTCTAACAAAAGACAAACAGTGTTCACGACTTTGGGCCCAGCAGTCTACACTCCCCATGCAGCCGGTTTAGATCCGCCATTGGTAATGTGTACACTGTCTCGTTTCGCTGTGGCAGGACCACTGTGATTTGGTCGCCTGGGAATGAAGTTTCGTGACAATTGAGCGACATATCCTCTTGAGACTTTTTGTATACTGTGGTATACATTGGTTGGAAGGCAAATATAGAAATATATCAATGACAAAATGTGTGTTTTAACAACTAGCGTACATTGCAATCGTTGGACGTTTTGATCTGTGGGCGATTTTTTCACTCAGCTTATTTTGTTTTTGGCGTTTTGATCCTTCACGATGGCGGCACCGCGGAAATCACAACGCGCAGGTACGTCCTCCAACCTTTTTATCCATTTTTAAACTTTTATCCTAGCTTACGGCCTAGGTACAAACTCAGAAACTGATTGAAAATATCCTCAAGACTATTATGACAAAAATTTTGTACTAACTATAGCCCCACCCGTTACCTAAAGCAGTCCAAAATTGATGTATACTGGAGTATACAAAATGCTTCCAGAAGAAAAAAAGAAGAGGGATTACAACGTCTAATTTCTACCATTGCCATCTATGGAAACGAACTAAATACTTGATCAAACAGATGTCTACAAATGACTTCGAAAATAAGTAATCTTATTTGCATGACAACCTTCCATTTTCCCCATGAAGTATACTGGAGTATACCGTGGGAACCCAGGAGATCAACATTTTGTGTATTGGAGTATACATTGGGTTCCTGCGGCAACGAGGAATGTACACTCCAGTATACATCGACCATCCAACAAATTGAGATGTACATTTACCCAAATGTTCCCTCATCACACTTTCCAGTGCTGCACCCATTGGCGGACGCAGGGCGGGGCCTTTCCGGCCATGCCCCCCCCAAAGCGCTGGAGGGGGCCAAACTATCTTTTTGCCCCCAAAGGCCGGATAAATTTTTGAAAAAAGGGTTTACACTAGGTCTGTAGATCTGTAGAGCAAAAAAATTTCGCCCGCTCCCTCCCCCCCAGGAGAGCGATCATGCACTTGGAGGGGTAGCTCATACTAGGTCTGTCGAGCACCCGAATTGCACCCCTCCCACCCCAGGAGGAGAGGCAGACATGGGTTTGCCCCCAAACTCGTGTCTGCGTCCGCCCATGGCTGCACCTGTCCTCAAATCCGGCCCTGAAGACCTCCAAGTCCTCGAACAGTTAAGGGACTCGGACCTCGGCCTGTCAATTGACTCATCCGAGAAAGAGTTTGTCCCAAATCAGAGGGAAGAAGACGGCCTGGCGGGAAGTTATACTGATGTAGAATGCGATGAAGGAATACAGGCGCTAGGGGAGACCAGACATCCCCTTCCAGAACCCTGTTCTTCCGTCAGGGCGGCAGTTTCTGTCCACGTGCACTACCTACTTGGATACGCATGTACTGGTCCTCAAAAAGCAGGATAGCTGCCATCGCTGATGCCATCAGAAGGAATCGATACCACCAAATCAGGGCAAAACGGAAGGCAGTATGCGATCAGAAGATCTCTCAAGAAGAGAGGGCTCAAGAACGCCTATAGAAGGTGAGACCAGTGCTGAAATTTGTCCGCACTGGATGCCTGGCTGTCCCTAGATCACTCGAAGTCGGCATCGATGAGCAGATGATTCCTTTCACGGGAAAGACCAGCCTGAAACAGTATGTACCGTGCAAGCTTAACCCGGAAGGCATCAGGGACTTCGTTTAGGCGTCACCAGATGGTCAGGTGCTTGACTTCGAGCCATATCAGGGACAGAAGCTGTGCGAAGGGGACCCACCTCAGGGAAAACCATGAACCTTAGCTGAGTCCGTGGTCACCCGACTCACAAAGTCCCAGCCACTAGGGACAAGCATCTACTTCGACCGCTACTTCACCACCATCAGGCTACTGGACCATCTCCGCGCCACCAAGTCCATGAATGGGACTGGCACAATCCGAAAACTCAGCATCCCAAGGGAGGCAAAGCTTCCCTCTGAGAAGGAACTGAACAAGAAAGAACGAGGCACAAGCGTAATGTCGGTAAGGAGTGACCGTGGTGTGGCTGTGTGCGTTTGGCAAGATAACAAGACGGTGTACCTGGCGTCCAACAAGCACGGAAGAGAGCCAGAAGACCAGGCGAGACGGTACAGCCGGAAGGACAGGCGGAACATCAGCATCAAGCGCCCTGATGTCATCCGGGCCTACAACTCGTACCTCAACGACAGAATGGTGGCTCACTATCGCTCCTGCGCCAGGACCAGCAAATGGAAAGTGAATGTAATACTTCATTTTCTGGACTTCGCAGCAGTCAACGCTTGGATTGAGTACAAAAAGGGACTGTGCCCTGCTCGAAACGCCGGCCTCGGATATCATAAAGATGCTGGAGTTTAAGTACCAGCTTGCAGAGCAACTGCTGGAAGGTAACATCACCAGCGACTCCAGGACCACCAGTACCAGCAGCAGCGAAAGCGAGTCGGACCAGGACGTGGGCAAAAAGTCACGCAAACGAATGAGGCCGCTTCCATCGCCAAGCACCAGGATGTACGGAAAGCAACTCCCGAAGGCCCGCGCAAGATCGGGCTGCAAGAGATGTCGTCTTACAGGCTGTCACAAGCTGACAAGCACTGAGCATCGCAGGTGTAAAATACACCTATGCTGCCTCCCGGAGCGTGATTGCTTCTTCCTCTACCACACCAAAACGAACAGGTCATCGGAGCGCCGTTGAAGACAGGAAGGAGAGGGTCAACTGCTCAACCCATCACACTGTACTGAAGGTAGCCAAGGGGGGGGCAGGGACAGCCGCCCCTCCCTGAGGGCTTGAAGGGCCCCTCTAAGGACACGAGCCGCGCGAAGCGTTGCTCGCCCGCGCTATGCTGTGTGGCCAAATTTGGCATTTTATACCAGACAGGGCCCTCTTGAGCCCTCTTCAGCACTCTATTCTGTAACAAGAAGGGCCCTTCTTACCCCATCAGGGTCCTTTTGGTGCTGTCGCAGGGGCCCTTTTCGGGGTGCCGCCCCTCCCTGAGCGAAATCCTGGCTACGCCCCTGAGGTAGCGGGTCACATTAGGTGGCCATAAGATAATGTGCCATTGGGCGTCTCAGCGCATTAAGCATCCGTGTCTCAATAAACAGGTCTCCAGCTCTCATGACCTGAATAAACAAACGAAATGTGACGTTTTCTCTACCTGGTTCATGGTCGGATTCCAGAGTTTTCTATATGCTTTGGGACTTTTTGTATACCACAGTATACATGGTACTACGCATGCGCAACAAATGATTCGACAGAAATTTTTGCAAAAATGCATTTTTAGGACCGCATAAGGCACATATCAGATTTTCACCACTTTTCGTTCGGTACATTTTTGTCGTGTCTCAAGAGGATATACCAGCAGTTGGACAGCACAAAAGCACAGTCCCTAGAACTGAGCCGTTCGTTATTGAGAGGTTTTGAGTACCCCGATATATTGATACGAGACTGAGCTTGTGACCCATAAAATGAGGTATCATGATGAGTTCCTAATATTTCACGTTGTACAGTAACAAAATACGTAAATTTCGTCGATTCATCATTCGCACGGTGTGCAGTTTTAGCGGGGAAGTAATTAAGCTACTGTACTTGGTGAAAACAGGTTGAAAGGGACGAGGCTATGCTCGCCGCCTAAAAATGAGGTTTCACGATAACTCGTGGTTCTGCATGAGATAAGGCGTTAAACAACCGAACTGGTCTTTAAAAATCAACCACTGTCCATTGTTGTTTTCGACAGAGTAAAAATAATTCAACACGAGGTGTCGCACCTTGCCGTCATCGAAACAGAATGCTAAATTTTATATCTAAACAAAATCTAGCGACATTGAGCAGGTGAAAAGCCATTTTAGCTGGTAATCGCGGAACCCTTCAAGAAACAAAGGTCGGATTTAATTAGTCGATAAATACTTAATAGTGCCTGGAAAATACTTCAACAATTTTACGGGACCTTTGAAATTGCTAAGGGAAAGCAATAGTTGAAAAAGGTTCTGGTGATCTCGCTCAAAGCCAGACGATCTTCCACAATTCGTTCTTGCTTTTGAGTAGGTCACTCAAGTTCTTACCTTTAACGGAACATCTATACCATCTGCAGCTCGTCTTGGTATGCTTGATTTCTCTAGACCTCGCTGGGTCTACTTCCTTTATCCATATCTCCCTGGATCTGCTTCATTAAAAATCAGAATGTCACGTTTATTCCCGTCATTACAATGTGGTGCGCTAGGCGCTGCCATGATTGGGTACGACTGTGAGAACGGGGGATGAGGTGGCTTAGTGGACCACACCCTTGTCTTCTAAGCAAATGGTCCCGTCGGAGCCTCTGAATAAGTTGATCTGAACCCTAAAATCCCTTCCAACATGATGAGAGTTGGCGACGCCGTATGACCCTGGCAGTTGGTGCGCCGTTAAACACCAACAATTATTGCTGTGAGAACGATCCACGCCACCTCTGCCTCTCCCCTCCCCCTCTCCCAAGCCACCAGACGCCCCGAGCATTTACCGCAGCAGCTGTTCTGACCTATGAACCTGGAGCTCGTGTTTTCGCTCAGATGAGGCAGGCTTCCATTGCTGATTTCACCTACCCCAGCCATCAATGCATGGCGATGTTCTGTATACACATATGTATCTATGGTTATAACAAACCATAATATTACATTACAAGAAACCATAATATAACAAACAATAATTACAGAGTATTTGTGAATATTGCATTTCAGTTAAAAGCAGTAACAAATGCCTTGGGTGCAATTATGTGAAGCTTTCCGCGATATTCACCTAGTCGCCTCAGCATTTCGCAGAGCGACGAATCCAACCAGACCGCAGCAACAAAGATTGTTTCTCCAGTCATCACTGTCACCAGCCACACAGGCATCATCAGCCGCCAGAGCATCGACCACGCGCTGCTTGCGACTGTCTCCGCGTTCTATCCCGGAACGTCGGCATCGACCCCGCGTGTCGCGGCGGCCGGCACACACGCAGTGCCGCCCCGGAGCGGCACCGCGGGGAGGGCGCCGGCCCTCAGCTGTGGCGCTGCTTCTTGAGGAAGGGCGAAAGGAGGATAACCGGCATGGGAAGGGTTTTCCTCTGAAGGTTGAACTTCTGCGCATATGCGAGATGAATGGCAGCAACCCGGAACCTGGTCGTGGCATTGTTGTCTGCTGCTATTGACAGGGAGGCACTGACATGCCCCAGGCTCGATATGTCTTGATTTCGCCATTGAATATACAATGGTGACAGGCGGTGACTTGCCACGCGAATGTCTCAGACTTCCGCATAGCGGTCGGGGTGATGATTTTGTCAACGCCACACTGCTCAAATATACAGGAGAGGAGGCTTCCACAGTTAAGAGAGTGCGGTGCGTCATTCACAACCTTCCGGTGCTCAACAATAGCCGTCAAACTTGCTATGAGGGGTTGGAATGTCGAAAAATGATTGTCTGCAGGCAGTGGCGAATACAAGGGTGGCTGGGGGATTCAATACCCGTCGAAAGTTCTGAGTGCCCATCGCAATCACATAGAGACGTTATTCGACATAAAGGTGGGATAGGGTTGGAATACCCTAACGCCCCCCCCTCCAGAAATTCAAGTGTCGAATCAGTTATTTCTAGCATAAGATGAGGTTTAGCCGCATTCCTCTGACACAAAAATGGCTCAATAAAAAGAGCGCCTAGGGGAAGAGAGAGAGAGAGAGAGAACACCTCTTTTTTAACTAATAGGAAATGGGTAAATAAATTGAGAAAGACAGCAGTGTGCAATATTGTGATATTTTGCGCTGCAGTGCGGTTTTATTGATCAGAACTTATTTCACAGTGATAAATTATACCTGGAATCTAATGCTCCCCAAAGTAAACGAGAATGTACGCAAGTTGAATCCGGGAACACATCTGGTTATGTCGATGATTTGTGTTACAACGCAGCATAGAGTGTCTACTAAAGGCTGACCAGCTGTAGGCAGTCAGAACATTTTAAACCCAATTTGAGCACAACATAGGTTTCAGCTCCTTACTAATGTGAAACGAACTTGCAGGTTTATATTATTCATTCTCGAGATTTCATGGTGATCAGTTTTTTTGCAGCGCAAGGTTGGCAAGTACAAAGCAGACAAATGCTGTTTTTGGGCCAAATCCTACATTTTTTTTGTTTATTTTATATGCTATTGGTAAGATTGAATGGAAAATAACCAACAACTCAGTGTGCTTTTGAAACTGAATATTTTGCATTACTCATGTTTGTCAACAACTGATCCTGGCATGGGTCTATTGTGGATATGCAACTGATAAATTACCTATTATTATTAAATAACATTACGAAATCCTTCAAAACAATTAGTTCGGAAAATTTCTAAAATGTCAGTCATGCGATCACATATGTTAGGAAAATAGAGTGCTGAGTCGACTAACTCTGACTCACTGCTTGCAGGCCGGCTCCGATTCTGACTCGACTCAACTTGGCGAGTAGTTGAGTCGACTCTGACTCAACCCGAATCCGAAAATGAGTCGACTCAACTCTGACTTGAGTAAAATTTGAGCCGACTTTGACTCTGAGTCGCGACTCAACAAGTCTGAACACAGCCTAATGCGTTGCAAATGTTTGGGGTTTTAGGAAACTTCGACTAAATGGTCCTCTCGCGTTGACTAAGCAGCAGACCCGTGGCGTTCTTTAGATTGGAAAATTTGCTTTGGAAAGAGTTTTGGCTAGCCACCTCGGGTTAACAGCTGGGTTTTGAAATACCCTTGGCGTCGCGGCTGTCTAATCCACCAGAGTGCATTCCGTGTGTGAATCCTTTCCGACCGTCTTACAGCGCCCCATTCGAGCCAGACTGCGCTCCCTCGACGGTTTACAGCACATAAAATGCTTCCTGGTAGCCCTGAATAATGTCATTTTAGCAGCGACACATTCATAAATTATGCGACACGAATTATTTGAACGATCAGAAACAAAAGCAGGCCGCAAAACAGCTCTCATATTTTTTTTTGGCAGGTAGTCACTTATGGTCACTGCGGAATTCCCTAATCTGCATTCGTTCCAGCGTTATGGACAGTATGCCCCAGTTAACCAATATCGGCCGCTCGCAACACCGAGACGCTTCCCACATTAAACAGGTTTTATCTAAGAAATAAGACGCCAGCATTGGTCCTAAGACGGCGCGTACAGTGTTACCGTGGTTCTCAGCAGCAGGTCGGTCGGATAAGAACAAAACATGTGGTATCATAAACGGCGTTTATTGGTATCACATCATACATATTTCAATAAGTCCTTACTCACATAAAACGGCAAAAGCTACAGAAAACCCCGGAATATTGACATGTTTCCACAAGACTCGAGCCCTACACGTCTGGTTAATCATTTAAAATGCTACAATATATCAAGCTTACATGGAAATATTAGCGCTAACGACATCCCAAAAACGTCATGTGAAAATAACCTCCTTACACTTATGATTAAGAGTTGATAACTTCCGAGGAATATAATCATCAATAAAGCGTTGTTACCTTATCTAGACACCAAATAATCAAATGGACCAGAGATAATGTTTCTTAAATGTCATTCTTCAGATAGTTTGTTCCTGGGATGTCTAATCAGAACAGATCATGACCTTCATTATATGAGGTTCAAAATGTTACAGAAATGGAGAAGGACCCACAAAGTCACGGACTAGGATATCAAAAGAGCCAAAGCAACGATACATACGAAATATTTCACCCCGTAGCATACTGCTTCAATTTGAGCAACTGAGTCCATCCAGAATGGAGACTGCAGCGCTAGACGAAAACTTGTTCGCTTATTCCGACCACCAACGATTGTGAAATTATAGTTTATACCTTTTAAGTGCCACCAATAGCACGCCAAGTCTTACCCAACAGTATCCCAGGTTTCAGTCTCCCTTCACGGATGAGAGCGCAAGAGCAATGGCCTGCGCTCTTACACCCAGGGTTCAATCCCACTGGATGTGGACTAAATGCTTTCGAATATTGCTGGCTACCCATAGTTTCTTCACTCGCGCAACACTTTGATTTTGTAACGCTGCGGATAAAATGCTCTCACTTCACTTCTCAAATCTCACAAGCATCGTTGTTCCTGCTTTAGACATTGAATCGGTCTGATCGAAACAATAAGCTATGAATCCGCGAATGAACACGATAGCTCCTCTTCTTTCGTCAGAAAACACATTCCAAGAGCATCAAAATTGACCTGAACACGAGCTGCACTAATCACATATCGGTACAGGTAGGTGCAATTTTAATAATGCAATCCTTAATTTCAAGCTATACTTAGTCACCACCACAAATAGGTGATTCGCAACATCACAGTTTCATGTTCAGGTGTGATCACTCTTCACACACCACATAGGTTTCCGGCATTTTCAAACATTGACGAACAAGCGTTAAAAATACGGAACACGATCGTCATGCCTATGTATGCACCGGCAGCTCCCGACACAGCCAGCAGAGTCGCACTGCCATCTGACGCCAAGTCACAGAAACTCTAGTTGGAATGGCCGCCGCCTCACTTTCCGATGCGCTGGAAGCTCCAGTCGCGCTGGCAGAGCGGACACCGGTTGTTCTTCTGCAGCCACTGGGACATGCAGCAGTTGTGGAAGGAGTGGTTGCACTCGCCCCAAATGACCACGCAGTCGTCCTGCTTACTGCCCGAGGCCTCCGACTGACAGCGGTAGCAGGCGTCTGCAACAGCGGGGCGGCCGCGTTCATAACCAGAAGCACTCAAGCGGAGGAGCATACACTATTTCGGGTAGTTCGCACCAGCTGGGTCCAGCTGGCGGCCGAGTATATCAATCCCAATGGCAATGCTTATGTTAACACAGATACAATTGTCCTGGAATTGTCATACCCGAATCTCATCGTAGGCGTCAGATGTGATTTATCGCAAATGGGAACAGATCGGCCCTGTATACAGACGTGGACCTGCACGGGCTGTTTTGAGGGCGGGGGGGCGGGGCAAAATATTACAAGTTTTGAATGTTAAGAAAATCGGGGAGTTTAGAGTGAAGTTGTCTTCCCCCTGGATCCGTCAGTACCTGAATATACCTGAATGTCGGGTGCACACAGTGAAACATCTACAATTTCGTTAATAGGAGGGGGGTTAAGCCCGGGGAGCGCCCGCGCTGTTTCGGAATTTTTTGCAATCAAATACACCTATGTTATCCAGGAGCACCTGTAGTCTCCACTATTTTCACTATTTTACTCCACTATTTTCACTATTCACACTATTTACATCCAGGGGCGCTATTTTCACTATTTTCTTTTCCGGGAGCCTAGTTTATCCAGAGGGCGCCTAGTCTGTTCAAGGGCGCCTTTCCTATCCAAGAGGCAGCTTTCTAGGAGCACTTTTGCTACCCATGCGGCGCCTTTGCTCTCCAAAGCACTTGTGTTATCCAGGGTTGCATTTTCCGTCTGGGGGCGGGGGCGCCTTTGCTATCCAAGGGTGCATATGATATCGTAGGGCGGTTTATCCAGGGGGCGCCTAGGCTATGCAGGGGCGCTTTGTTCCCCCAATGGGCGAGGCTTGCTATCCAGGGGCACTTTTGCTGTTCCGGGGCACTTTTGTTGGAATCAATTCCATCTTTGGCATTTTAAGTGGGTCACAAAATACCAGAAAAGGCGTATAGTTTTAGGGCAGGGACACTTCATCATGGTTTTATGGGATACGGTTAATTCAAGTGGAAAAATTGGTATCTATCACCTTGGCGCCCGAAATGGGTACAGGTGCATTACTCATATCGGGCGCCTGCACCCGACATGAGTGGGATATTGTTTGGAGCTAAGGGGGCCCCTGCCCCTCCCCCTCAGATCCGCCACCGGATGCAGGACGTTCACGGTATCATGCTCGCGGGATATTGTCGGGATCAGCCACCGTTTTACTTGTGCATTTGATAGCTACTCTGTACCTTAAGCCACCCAAACATCTCACGTTTAATACGGTCGCTAAACGCATTCCTTCCGTTGCTCCCAGTGAGCTTGTTGTACGGGATACAAAAGAGACCTCACCAGCCTGAGATATACCTTTTAACTTTTTAGAACAATCAAGGGTTTGAATTTTCCTGCTGCAATTCAAGCCCGCACTGCTTTGATCTGGACACAAGTTTTCGGGACAAAGTTCGGGTAATTCTAGCGCTTTGGCGATAATCTGAGATTCACTGCAGCGTCGCTTACTGCCCTTGGCATGACTTCTAAACACACCACCGGAGTAGATTTCATTGCCAATTCGTCCATCCCCGCTGTGCAGCCTACTCAGCTAACCAGCACAGGGACGGGGTTCTGAGACTGATCACCTGCGTGGAACCGCAAGGTATTCCGAATTTCAGTGTTGGTAAAATGTCTTCCAGCTCTCCAAACGACAATCACCAATCTTCATAAGAACCTCATCCTCATCGGCTCTTCTCCGGAGATTTCTGCGCGTTTCACAAGTACGCCAAAATTATACACCACGGAGATGAGCTTACCATCGGTGAACACAACATGTCATTATTAATTTCCAGGTTGGGTTCGAAGACCCAACTCTGACACGCGGAAAGAAAACGAGTGCATCGGTGCATAACACTGGAATTCCCACGCTGCTGGAATCAATACAGACTTAACATGCACCTGGGCATCCAATAATATTGCCCCCTCAGTGCATCTTTTAAGGCCCATTGGTCACTCATTTCGCTGAGCCGGTCAACATGTCCTGTTTATTTGACTATGACGTCACACAGGCTGCACTGGCGCCAGCGGTGACCCAAAAGCCTCGGCCACCTACTGCTGTAATGCACAACACCGGAGCGCACGCCGTGCTGCGTCAATACACAACAAAGTAGTTACATACACTCGATGCTGTCAGCAGAGTCATTATTCAAAGAGAGAGCGAGCACCCTCCTCCCCAGCTGACGCATAAGCCAGACGTGGGTCTCTCGAAGCCCGAGGGGCCCGTGTAAAAGCCCACACCACACCCGCGGGCCATCGCCGGGCCTGGAAACTTGGTTTGACTTAAAACTGGGGCTGATGCCGTAACTTGACCCGTGTAAGTGTCTAACATTCATAGTTTCAGTAAAATAAAAATAACACAAAAAGTACATGTGGTAGAAAAACGATTATATCACAGGGAGTCTCCCTTTATGGTGAGTTTTGAAATGAGAGAGTTATTTTGTAGAACGTTTCGAGAACCCACTATTGGCATATTTCATTTCACCCAAAGCTCTCTGGATTAAAATTGCACACCCGTTAAGACAAAATATAAACAGTCTTAAGGCCCTAATTCAAACCCCTGGGGAATTGCTTTATATCTGGTTGAACAAAATTATTGATCTATGTATGTAAATCTGGAGTCCCTCTCACTGCCATGCAGATCATGTGATAAAAGTTAAAGATGGAAACGCAGATGCAACGTTAGCGAGCTGCGAGCGGCACCCCAGCGGCCAGTCTACTGCACGCGAGGCATGGGTCAAACCCTTTATCTTTTTAGGGCCTTGGGTCAGACCCCAGTGAGACGATGAATGAGGGCACGCGGTGGTGCCGTGGCTAGCGTGCCCTCTCACCCGCGGCCGACTCGGGTTCAGAGGGTACGGAGGATCCCCAGAGCAGAGAGCAATTTACTCCCCGGAAACTTCCAACACAGAAAAATAGTAAAAAATAATATTGTTCGGGATTCATTACATCTATAATGTATATGTAAGCCCTGCTCAGGCTTAACTATACATGTGCATTTTCCAGAGGCCAGACCAGCGGCGGGCTTCACACAAAGGTCAGGCGCCAAGGCCTGTTAAGTTGAACCTTAACCCACCTACAGTCCATGTCACTTTGGAATACGACAGAATACAGGAAACGATGCAGGTCGATAAAACAAATGGCAGGCAAAGATATGCTAATAATTATTGGGGTTTAACGATGCACCAACTGGCAGGGTTATACGGTGCCGCTAACTCTCACCCAGTTGGGAGGGGTTTGGACGATCAGATCAACTTATTCAGAGACTCCGTCGGTACTCGAGTCCGGGACGAGTGACTTGGAGACAGACAAGCTACCCACTACTAAGCCACGCCCCCCCGATGAGTATGTTCAAAGATCGGCTTCCAGTGCATACGATCACCGATACGGCCCAATCAGCCCGTCATCACTCCAACCACTACTGAGTCATTCTGATTCACAGAGAACTCTTCTGGGCTATAAGGAAACACACAAACTCAGTTCAGTGCGCGCAGCGCCACGGTGCGCACGTGCCGGGCTCTCCTCCCTCGCCCATAGCCCATTGCTTACCTGTTCCTGCGTCTCGAGGGTGTCTTGTGGGTTTGCGAAGTTTTCGATTGATGGTAAGCGTGAATGCGAAATAGTGCTGATAGTGACCTAAGTAATTCGGAGTTGAAGCATTAACCAACCGGTGAACGAAGAGAATTAGGGTGAGGTCAGAGATTATCGTATCGCTATGGCCTTACCAGTGCGACCCCAGCGTCCAGTGGTGGTGCTTGTGCGCTCACTTATCCTACTGCACTTGTTGCATGTTCTAATTCGGGCCTCCATACCTGCAACGAGACCGTGGCCTCATCAAACATTGAGGCAGAGGGCCTCAGCTGTGAGCACTCCACCACTCTACCCAA
This sequence comes from Lepas anatifera, assembly GCA_034440635.1. Lineage (NCBI taxonomy): Eukaryota > Metazoa > Arthropoda > Thecostraca > Lepadidae > Lepas > Lepas anatifera. Next base: position 2,301,984 of record JAOTON010000709.1, on the reverse strand, counting down.
CTGGCGCCAGGTCCAGCGCGCCGGCCGAGCCAGTTCCGCCAGCTCAGCGGTCAGCCACGCCCCCACCACGGCGCACTCGCAGAGGCGGATCCAGCCATCGCGGCCGGCGGGGAGGCGTCAATTGGCGACGTCATGGTGAGACAGCGGACCAGGACCTACTTATTGGACATCTCAACATTCAATCGCTTCGAGGACATCTTCCAGAACTTCGAAACGACATCAGCCAAACCTATGGATTCGACTTGCTGTATCTAAATGAAACCTGGCTGTCACCGGAAATTCCTGATCGCCTTCTTCAAATTGAAGGGTACAAAATTCTACGAAGAGATCGACCCACCAACTTGAAACTTCCGAAGGGGAAAGGCGGTGTCGCCGTATATGCCAACGACTCCCTACAGTGCGAACTGCTACCGACTCCGCGCACAGCAATCCACGGCAGCAATCTCGAAGCTATTTGGACAACCGTCAAAGTAAGCAACAGTGTGAAGTACATAGTTTGTTCTGTTTACCGAGTGCCAAACAATACTCTTAATCAGCTGACAAAGGATTTAGACGATTTTGAGTCACAACTTCAGATCATGTTTGGGAAATATGTTGATTTCAAGTTTGTCCTCACCTGTGATTTTAACCACTGCTTGCGTAAGGAACAGCGTGAGTGTAGGCCTCAGTTGCGACAGTTATTTGAAAATTACGGATTCAGCATTGTTAATACAACTCGTAATACTTACCGACCAGCTGGTACCATTCTTGATGTTATTGCCACAAACTGTCCTGAACGTGTCCGTCGGAGCGGCGTAACCAGGTGTCATTTAGGTGGGCCGCATGACTTTACGCGCATTGTACTGCGCGGCCCCGACGCACAGACGCGACAAGTAGCTTGCAGGCAAAAGAAACGATGTTTAGCGCGCGTAGATGTTGATGACTTTCAGGTACGGATTTCCTTGATCGACTGGTCGCCTATGCTGATGTGTGCATCGCCTGATATTAAGTGGCAAATCTTTAAAAGAGCCTTTTTGCTTCAGTTGGATTGTGTTGCCCCCTCCGCTCTGTCCCGGCTCGTAAGCCGGTCGTGTTGCCACTCACACACCATACACGGCAGATCATTCACCAGAGGCAACTTGCACTGGTCCGGGGATCTCGTCTAGAGTATAAACAATTAAACCGTTTAAGTAAATCTGCCATTCGGCGTGACTCGCGCGAATTTTTCCAACGCGAAATTTTAAGAAAAGGTCGTGCTCGATTCTGGCAAATCTTGAAACCCGTTCTGGGCAAAAAACAAACGGCCTCTATACTTCTCGACGTGACACCAGATGTACTCAACGATTATTACGTTTCGGTAGGACCAACCACTGCTGCTTCCGTACCCGCCCCGACGATCCCCGTCCCAGTGCGACTGCCTCGCGTCACCACATCCAGTTTCACCGTCCAGCCCATCGACATACAAACCCTACACGCCACTATACTCAGCATGAAGCCGTCCAACAACGCCGGAGGTGATGGGCTCAGCATGGCTATGTTCACTAAATTCTTTTCTTCAATTGGATTTCTCCTTCTAGATATCATTAATTCTAGTCTCCTCACTGGCCAAGTCCCAGCAGAGTGGAAACACGCACTGATAACCCCAATTCCAAAAAGCAAATCACCAGCGAGCCCGGCCGATACGCGACCCATTACAATTTTGCCCCCACCCATGAAACTTGTCGAAAAAGTAGTCCAAATTCAACTTGTAAACTACCTCGAAAACACTCATTTGCTGTCCGATTCTCAACACGGTTACCGACGAAATTATTCTACAGAGTCTGCTTTAAACGTGATCACTGACCGCGTCTATCGTGCCATGGACCAAGGTGAAATCAGTATTCTTGTTCTATTGGATCTGTCGAAAATGTTTGATGTGGTTCCCCACCACATCCTACTGCAGAAAATGACACTCTACGGCATAGACACAGTCTGGTTTCAAAATTATTTGCAAGGCCATACTCAACAAGTTCAGATAAAATCCCCTCGTGACGGCACAATCATCAGATCTGGCTCAAAAAATAACAATATTGGAATTTTTCAAGGTGGAAGTCTCTCTTGTATACTCTGCATTCTCTTCACTAACGACCTCTCTCTTCACGTGGAAGACGACGTGACGATCACTCAGTTCGCCGACGACACTTCCGTTCTCATAACAGGCAAAAAACAAGACTTACAACATCTTATTCAACGCATGGAAGCCATACTAAATTCCCTTCATCAATGGTTTTGTGCAAATGGCATGAAAGTAAACACGTCTAAAACACAGATGATGGTCCTGGGCACTAAAGCAATGCTGCGAAATTTTCCTCCCGTTAGCCTCAAATTCGGAAATTCAACCATCATCGACTCGAAATTCGTGAAAAGTCTCGGCGTTCTGCTTGATCGCCACCTTGACTTCGAACAGCACGTAAATTCAGTCACTAACAAAACCACGGGCCTTCTTATCGCGCTCACCCACATCCGCCATGTCGTGCCAGCTCAGCTCATGCCCCAAATTATTCACTCTCTAGTGCTTTCCATCGTTCGATACTGCCTCTGTGTTTACGGCTCTTGCAGCAACAGTCAGGTGCACAAAATTAAAAAAATAATCAATTTCTGTGCCAGAGTCGTCAGCGGGCGCCGAAAGCGAGACCACATTTCCGACGTTGTTGAACGACTCAAGTGGCTGGACGCCAAACACCTCATCCAGTATCACACTGCATGTTCCGTACACAAAATCATACACACTAGCACACCACCACAAATAGTACACACAATAGGTCCTCCACGCAGCACAATACACAGCCACGCAACGCGCCGGTCAGCGGAGCTGTCCCTGCCGCGAATCCGCACGGAGGCAGGCCGACGTCGGCTTGCGTACCGGGGGCAGCTCTGCTGAACGAGCTGGACATCGGAGGGGACATGCCGTTCAAACCCACTTTGAGGGCCCAGCTAATAGAGAGGCAGTGGGGAGGCTTTCGTCAGCGCTAGTTTTATGTATGTTGTGCGCGGTTCGTGTGCCTGTGTGTGATCTGATCTTATTTTTATGGTATGCTTTTATCCTGAACTTTTATCGTTAGTTTTACCTACCAGTCTTACAATATGACGTGGAAACGTGAAAAACCACCTACTTGTTTTACCAATGTGTGGACGTTTCCAAATACATTCTGATTCTGATTCTGATTCACAGGAGAACCTAATTGGAAGACACACTGAAATATAATCCACACACGAGTCACGTGGCTGTTCTTACATCAGTTGGAATATGTGATGCAGATTTCAACAAGATCGGATTCCCGGTGTCTGAACTACAGCGGGAGGGTGAAATTTGATCACCCCTGTCCTGTGCGCCAGCGCGCGAGGGGTTAGACCTGGAATTAGCAGTCACAACTCAACTCAATGCATTGGTGCTCCCCACTCACCAAGTTTCCGTCTATTCCTTTCAGAGGAAGTCAAGTTATGTCGAAATATAACACCAAGATGTAATGATTTGACATGCCCTTTTTTGCATATGCCACGAACATTACCAAAACCGCTCTCATTCTCATTTAACGCCTTGATTATTTATTTTCATCCATGCCACCACGTGCTCGTGTATGTTCCCTCCATCGTTAAATTGACCAGGCTATACCTTAGAGAGGACTTCGACCAGGTACCCGTATGATGCATACTTTTTGAGATGTAAGCTTTTCATTATTGAGGGGAATAACATGCAAAAATAGACGGGCTGGGGGTTAGAGACAAGGTCCTGTTCACCTTTACGCTCCTGGCTCTGATCCATAATATCTAGACCCTCTGTGATGCATAAGATGTATGAGAAAAAAATTAGCCTGATGGTCCGGTTGTGTCAGACCATACCGGGCTTGGCTGTGTCGCTCATATGGTAAAGCTTATCCGTGGGTCATGTGCATTGCCAGAGTGCAGAGGCCTAATGGGTCTTGCGCTGTCAAATTTTAAACATTTTATTCCAGACAATGTCAAATGCGTTTCAGCCAAACTGGTCTGAAATGGCAACAATCTTCAAAAACTTAAAATCCAAATAATATTTTTTAAGGGGAAAAATAAGAATGCTTAAGTTACAAAATCCAGCCTTACCAGTGCAATGCATAATACTACGAAGCTACACAGTTCGATCGATTTTAAGAGAAAAGAGATACAACCATATTGAGCCTGCATATGGCCATTTACAAACGCCTCATGTTGATCATGTTTCAAACAAGATATCAAGACTTTGCGTCCCGACATAATTAAAATTGGCAGTAACTGGTCTTATATTCGGGCGAAAACATATTGAAACTAGAAATTCATGACAAAATCGCAGCATATTCCATCACTCGCCTGCTCTAGCAGAGATGAACGGTTCTGTTCCTCGAGAAAAGACTAATGGCTACTTTCCGGGCAACAAGACCGCAATTTTAACTTCCTCATTTGTGTACTAGTCAGGTCAACAAATTGAATTTAGCATGGTTCATGATAGACCCATGCCTTCAGGGATCAAAATTATTCACTGTTTACCGACGATAAATGTGGCGATCTCATCTCCAACTCATCAGTTGGTCTCAAAACGAAAAACAGCATGCCTCGAGAAACTTGCCCAAGCGGATATAGGTCCTCAGGAAAGTAGCAGGATCCCGATGAGCGGGATGATAATAACTAGTTTTGAATCTCAGCCCATACATAATTACACATTTCCAAACGCTGCCGATGGAATCCGAAAAATAAATATAAAATGTTAGGCGCTAAGCATGACGAGGACATGGAAAACAGAGATGGCCGGCGTTTTTCCGCGGGCGAATCACGCACCCATCACATGTCGCCCAACCCCAGCGCGCAAGCAGCGCGAGACAAACAGGTCAGAGAATTGCGCAGCACGACCGCCGGATTTCGCTTTCGTGTTTTTAATGTGAAAACAGAACAGGGTGACACTGGGCAGGCTGGCGCCGTCACACTAGTTTACAGCTCACACGTCCATGGAAGAGGCCCACATATACTGGGAGGCGCCATCCCGTCTTGAACGCAATATACCACCAAACTTTGCTGAAATCCGTCTCCCACGCGACGTGTTAGCACCAGAGCATTAAGGCTCCGCACCCAAGCTGATGAAACCCAACCAGATTCATCGTGCAAGGCCATCCAGTTTAAATTACTTGTCGCAACTGAATTCGGCTTCATATACAGAGCGACCAGATGCGAACGCCGCCGCACCCTCCAAGATAACCCAGAAAGCTACGCGTTCCAGCTGACGTCAAACATCCAAATAAGAAACAAACCGGCGGCCACCGAAGTCTGTAGAGACCACCAAAAAAACGTCATTGCCCATATGACGTCACGGCGGCGCTGACGCCGAGTACAGCAGCACCACTCGGGTACGTGCCCACTCAGTGCCGGGCGCGGCCGCACGTGATTCTCACAGTGACGCGAATCGGGAGAACGAAACACCACTTCCGGCCGGTGTGGAGTGGCTGGGGTTCAAGTTCACTCGCACGGGCCCGAGCGGCAGAGGTCGGCTGGCCTGGTTTGGCGGTGGCAATGCCACAGTGACAGCAACAGTGCAGATGAGGTCTGGCGACAGCCCACATGGTGGTGACGTCATCGAACGATGGGCTTCTGCTCCGCCGGGCATGGGTGCGGCGCCATGTGGCTTCCAAACGAAAACAATATCCCTTGAAGCTTCAACGCGCGGCGGGGAGTGGACTGTTGCTACGTAGGCATTACATAACTACCAAATGTGATTATCACTCTGAGCTGGCATGGGGCGCTACATGACCGCGAAGGTCAGCGCGCCCCTAAGACCAAACAATCAATCCATCAATCGGAGCTGGCATGGCTGGGAAAGTGGTGAAATGACTGCTGTACTGTCTACTTAACTTCCGATACATGGTATTATGCCACAGGCCCATGGCTGCCTCAATTTCTGTCACAGATGGAGAGGGATTCTACCCACGTCTTAAAAAGGTGTCAGAAATATCCGTCAACTTCACAATTCAGGCAGACCCAACTTCCTCGCGCCTGCTTTCACAAGACATGAACCCGTCTACAGATAATCAGTGCAAAACTGGTTTAGTTTAGTCGGCGCTCGAAGGGACCAAGATGAAGCGGTCAAACATAAGCAGGTATATTGAACAATTTCCAGCCGTATGGAAAAGTGAATGTTGGATGAGACTGCATATTGATAACAAAGACATTCACGGCATGATGCCAAACGCACATAATTATTATCAGGTTTAGGTTTATTAGGTTTATTAGTGCTATATGAGCAACAGGGTCATACCCCAATAAGAGCTCAAGTCAGGAATCATAAAACATGGTCACGGTAAACAGGTCACATACAACTACAGGTAAAAATGAGGAGCCAACAAACTACAAACAACGATCACATTGCGAGCTGACTAAAATATGCACTTAAAACAGTACACATAAGAATATCAAAGAGTTAAAAAGTTCACTTTGTTCAACTCGCAGGCAACGACTTAATATATAAACGAACCTGTGCTCTAAACTGACCAAATGAAAATCTAAAAGGGTCGGAAAGTGGACATGCCGTCAGATACGAGTTAAAATTAGTGGTTGAGCGACAAAACAATCCACGCCTCACAGTTTCTACCCTTCCAAATGGAACATGCAGCATACTACCGAACATTGCCCTTGTGTTCCTTCCTGGGACATGAAAAGGGAAATTACCGAGCAGAAAGGCGGAGTCTATTTTTCCGGAGATAATTTTGTGTGCGAAAAGGATATCATATTGTAGTCGTCGATTAGCCAGAGTGTTTATTTTGAACGTAGCCAAAAGATCATGGTAGGACGATCATGATAGGACGAAAGATCAGAGGCGGACGATGTAATTCTAATACTATCTTAGAGGTTCCAGGCCAGGAAATGGACCCATATCAGTTTAATGGGCTCAACACACATTCAAGGAGGCAAAACCAACTCAAGGGACCCCAGACCGAATGAGGAGCCCTCGGATCAGCACAGGGGCCCAGGATCAACTCAGGGGCTCAGATCAACCTAGAGTCCAAGACCAGCTACGGGTCCCTGACGATCCCACGGGCCCAAAATTCGAACATATTTCTTATTCAGCGAAACAACCAAGTAGCGAAGCGCCCTAAAACCCAAATAAGGATCCCCGTTCATACTGGTAAGGGGCAAGTGATGGTCTTAGGGTGACCAGGTACTGGTTGCACGGAGCTCAATTACTGATCTCAGAATCCCTGAGTGTTAATCTTAGGGCTCCTGGAGTGTTGTACTCAGGGGCTCCATTTTTTCCGCCGGAACCTTCCAAGTGTTGGTCTCAGGTATTACCCAGTGTAGTCTCAGGGACTCCCAAAAGTGGACCTCAGAGGGGCCCCAAATACTTGTTTCGCCCTCTCCTAGTGCTGGTCTCAGTGACCCTAACTATAGGAGGATCCAGGGGCCAGAGCGTGACACTTGCTCCTTCCCCCCCAACCGACGCTCGGCGCCCCCTGAAATGGCCAAAGTAGCCCGCAGCTGCAAAGCGACTACCAATTCATTAATACAAGTACGCGCGGACGTAACCAACCCAATACAAATAGCCAGACATCTAGCATTGCATCCAGAAACGGTGCAAAACCCCATTCAGCTGATATTCATCAACAACTAGCAGCCAAATTCATCCAGAACACATTCGGTTCAATGGTGGATGCCGGACGGTGGATGACCATTAGATTCGGCGCCACCTACAACTGCAAAAACCGGCGAACCTCATTAGCTTTGGCGTTTTAGGGCGCGCCGAAAAGCCTCATTGGCTTTCTGATAGCGACAACAACACTGTCGTGTCTCACTTCGTATGTTGCCAGACTGCGCAATTTCGAGGAAACCGAGCCATTGCATTTTACAATAATGTCTTGGCTTACTGGACCTGCTAGTACTGCGTGCAAAAAGGCAGTTCAAGTTCGGGATTTCAAACGAGAGTTTCAAAGTCAACTGGCCTCATAAAAGACACGGTGCGACGAGAACAAAGCCATCGGTGCAGGAAATGAGTAATAGCCAGCTGGCATCGGATGACATCCTTCCAGGAAAACAGGGGCGTGCCGGGACGAGAGCCATGCACACTGGCCCCCCGGAGGAGGGGCCTAAAATCCGCCCCTCCGCCAAACAGGAGGGTGGACCTCAACTCCGGCCATACGGGAGGAGAGGCCTCAACTGCGCCCCTCCGTGGAAAAAAATCAAGGAAAGTGCAGGAGAATGAGCTCCTTCAATAACATTATTGGAAGGTGCCCTTCCATGACTTGTAAACTTGCAGGACGTTGTCCCCAGTCATCTGAACCAAGCATCCGCGGGGCTTTGTTTCGCAGGTGGTGTATCGCCGGGGGCGCACGACTGAGCATACACAACCTCAGGCCGCCGTTCAAATGGGCAAGAACAGTGTTTGCGGTCTCCCGGGATTCGCAGCGCTTACAACTGCTCAGTTCGAGGTCTATGAGCTTGGCAATTAAAGAAACGAGACTCCTTTTCGATAGGATTTGAAAAGAAACAGGAGCAGCGTGACACACAAAAAGATGGACACAATTTAAGTTAGCAGTTTCTGTAACTGTAGGCACGTTTGCAATAATTTTTTTTTCACTAGGCCTATTGTTGCTGGTTGACGTTCACTACCCTGCCATTGGAATTGTCCACTACTCTCTCCGCCATGTCAGTCAAAATTTTCCCATTTCTCACTCGACATTTTCTGCCAGGACTAAAAAACCATGGGCGTACAAAATGCAACTGTAAGATATACTTTTTAAGAACGATATATTTGTACCATAGTTCAACACAAGCATTGACGAGTGGCGGTTACCAACCCCCTCGGGTATTTTGGAGACAGTATAAAAACGGCGGCGCGTATGATGATGATTGGAGTTTAACGGCGGCGCGTAGCGCCACCGTACTTACCACAGCCCTTTCTCTGATCATTTCTACAACTTTTGAAAAAAGTTATAGGGTTGGATCATCCGAGGTCAGGTCACCAGTACAGGTAGTGACCTCAGTACAGTACCGGTACCAGTACAGGTACCTGACCTCAAAACAAGTTTAAGATAGCATAAGTCAGAACAGAATGAACTTATCCGATTGAAACTCGTATCGCATAATGGGTCCACAGAGTCCTCTATAACGTGTTCCGGTATTTTTTATATCGATGACCTAAGGCCAGGAACGAGCTATGACCTCCCCATTGGAAATACATAGGAAAAATGGTTTGAACTGAAAAACTTAGTAATGGGTAGTGATAGAACATTTATTTTAATTGCATGAGATTCGTCTCGTCTTTGCAGTTCTAAGGATATGCATTTTACCTAATTTGGCCTTGACCCGACTTCAGGTCAAATCCGATATTTGAAATAGCGTGGCTATATGATATATCATTCGATTCGGCTTGCTGCGAGCATTCCAATGGTTTAAATTGTTTTGCTTTATTTTCCTTGTTCAGATATAATCACCGAACACCTTCATTTACATGTTATCCCTATGATGACATGTCTTGACTCCAAGTGACCTCAAATATGACCTGACAAAAACATGGTTCAAAATATTTTTTATAGAGAAGTGCATGGGCTACCCAACGCCGTAATTCGCTATGCAGCGTGGTTCTCGAGATTTCAGAGGGGGGCAATCCGCCCTCCCCCCGTTAAAGCGGAGGTGGCTCAGACCCCCGTCAATGCGCGTGTTAATATTATAACAGTCATCGGGTGACAGCGGATTCTGAGCGATACATCGACAATGGAGGACGGGTCACCTTGTTGCTTCACTGCCCGTCTTAAGATCGGACGGTCTTTAAACACCCACGCCCATACTCCCTGTAATTAGGCAAGTATACTTGTTGGGACCGGTCCTAATAAAATAAGACGACTGTGAAGACGTTTGAGTCCAATATGAAGAAAAAGGAGGACATTCAATTGAATGAAAAGTAGTCTTAAAGGTTGATAGATTTCCCAATGCTGCGTCGAGGAGCATGATTATAAGTTGTTAGATGTTTAACGCTAGAACTGGAGAGGGATCTGGCACTAACGCTCACGGGGGAGGGGGACTGGTAGGCCGCCCCCTGAGATCCCGGAGACTCGGAGACTCGGGTTTATCCGGCTTAGAAAAACGTCGATTTGAGGGTGGGTCAGGGCTATAGTGATCTACATCATATCCGATTTTCTTTGCCCTAGATCAATATATTCAAAGTCAAACGAGGTCAAAGTTCAAGTCTTGGTTTTGCTGGGGGCTTATTGGAAAATGTTGTAATTCTGCGGTAAAAAGTCAGGAATATGCAAAATGCGGACCAGGGTCATAGAAGAAAGGTCATAAATAATATTACCTTAAATATTGGGTCAAGGTCATTCCAGGACATAGACCTACGACGTCACAATATGGTATACTCCCTATGATGTATTCTATAACTAGCACTATAGCAACGGCTGGGCGGGAAACGAGGATTAACCTTTACCCACGACCTTTAACCTTGACTTTTAGATTGAATCACCTTAAATATGACGTGATGACATTATTTAGGTCAGATTGGGTAACGCCATTTCACCAGAAATACTGGGGCCCATGACCAAGAAAGTTCTGGCATGACATTGACCTGTGACCTTCATGTGAGGTGACCTTCACATATCATCCCGATTATATGGCTTTATGACGTAACCAATCGGTCTCCAATGCAAGTGAACTGGTCCGACCGCGCGATTGTAGCGGTCTCGAAATAGTGGTCTGACTTTAAAAGCCTATGAGTAAAAAAAGTAAATTTTCAAAATCCTTTCACCAATGGACGCGCCGTTGCATTCTCTCAAATGTGGCTGGGAATCTCTTTCCAGCTACGAGCGGTCCCCCAGACCCCCTCGGAAAAAGGGAGGGGGCCTCCGAGGGCCCCTCCAGTGGGAGTGTTAATATACTGCCTTCTCGAATCCAGGATGCAGAATGGAGCAAATACACTGTGATTATATATTCGGTTTCAGGCGATCATCACAATCATAATACAATAGAAGTCTTGACTCACGGTATTACGCAAAAATTATGTTTTCACCTGTTGTATCAAGATGACTCTGATTGTCCCTGAGCGTCTCAGTCTGGCATTCATAGTTCAAATTCGGAGGCCTTCGTGACCCGCGCTGAAGGCTCGGTGACCCCACATGGAACTATGACCCCACATTTCGGAGCCACTGCTCTAAATGACCGATAGTTAAGAATACGTAACTACGTGACTGATACATACTGCAATTAATGTGGGAAAGCTATCGTGCAAAAACCGGTCGATTTCAGTCTGCAATTCTTAAGCATGCCACAAAAAAGGCTTTGGAGCCACCACAATCAAAGCGAAGGTGGCTCAGACCCCCCAATGCGCGTGTTAAACCCCCAAAATTATTTTTAAAAACATATTTTTTTCCTTTATCGCAGCAGCAGTCGTATCGTCAGCGCGGCGCTATGACCCTTTTTTATAGAGAAGGGGTCCTGATGTATAAGTATGATACATGTGTGAGTATAGATACACATCTCACTCCGTAGAGTAGCCTCCTCTGAGCGGAGATACAGACCAGTGAGACCACGCGCCGGCCTCGGCCTCCACCAGATTAACCGGCAGGCTCTCACGCCACCACTACAACGTTACTAGTGTGGCTCATCGAAGCCACCCACTGTTTGGTGGTTGCTGGTTAACACCCTGATATGCCGTTCCACAGTCGAAGGGCCCAATCTTATATTAGAGGCAATGGTATTACCAAAAATATAAAATACAGATGCTGGTTGCATGAATATGCTTTTCACCACTCATCAAGTACAAATTCAGAATACAGGATAGCATCATTCCAAACATAAAACACTGGCTGACTATAACTAATACTGACCCTAACATAATATGGCCAATTCGACAACCTCTATTGAAGTCCTTGAAGAACCCAATTCCACTTCCATGATTCAGAACCTGCGTTAACTTTCCCAGAAGCTTTACCGTTTGCACGTTGAATAAAACGGAATATAGTCATTTCTCAGCAGACATAGGGCCAAATCCATTATTTTCGTCATATATTGCCCCGACATCCACCGCAGTCTGTAACTGCACCAAGGTAGCTCAGTTGGTAGAGCGTTAGGCTCCGGCCCGCCGCTCAGAAACGTGCAGTGGCAGTGCATGTCCAGGCTTGGGATCGGTTCCCCTGAGACGCTCCGGCGCTCAATGTTTACCCGACGTAGGTTGGCTGGCATCTGACTGGTGAGAGGGTGACCTGAGCGGGGCATCCGTCCCTGTGCTTTGTGGGACGTTAAACTTTGGCTTCTTGATTAACCCTTCATTGCGGGAGTTGCTGGTTGGGGTGGTGGGGTCGGGGTCTCTGTGAAAAGTCCCTTGATGACTTTAGTGAGACTCTGACTCCATCAGCCGCACTGGGAACAACTTGGACAAAATTAACAAAAAAGTGATACATTCCCTTTATATTTCGTATCAAGTTTAGAAACATTGGCGGAGTGTTATCGACCTCTTTATAAAAAACGATCTCCTTGCAATAATCCCTTGGGTGAAATTTTTGTACGTAAATACACTCATTAGCACTAGTGCAGCTCATGTAGACGAATTTTGCGCTCCAGATGCAAACAAAACAGACACACTGCTGTGTATTCAATGCGTAGGACCGCATGGGCATGGTTGTTAATGTGCGCGTTGCAAATGATAATGCATCCGTGGTATCCCATTACCTAGATTTGGTAATGAGGGCTCAGGGAAAAGTTAAACCCTGGTTCATTTGCAAGATTTCCAACAAGTTCGCGTGCCAACATAACGACCTGTGGAATAGCCTGAAGGGCCCAGTTAGCTTTATGAAAAGGCTTTAGCGATCGTTTTAAATGGTCAGAGATCTCACCATCATTATAATGGTGGTTTTAGATGCAGCAAATAATTGGGTCATTGGGCGCATTTGACACCAAAAGAGTTTTCCTACTGAACGGGAAGCTCTAACTGACTGGTAAGTATGTTATTTCCCATTCACACTCATTCTCGATCGCTTTACCATTTTTGTACGTGGCAACATGTTTTCTAAATTCTAGGCAGGTGCTCAGTTCCTATGTCATCAGTACCAGGCTACAGTTATAAGAAGAAAATTTATTTAACATTGCTTAGATATTTCAGGGGAGGGCTATAACGGCGCCAGTCTTTCACAAAGCACAACCTTACGAATAACCGGAAATAATTTATTCTAATGTTTCCTTTATGGGCATCTGAGAATAAGGAGTACTGACCTTCAAAGTGTAGAGTTTTCGCCTGACCCAAACGATAGATTGTATATTTTCTTACGGACGTCAAACGAGAGCCGCGGGGGCATGCTTCATTAGGTACGGCTTTTACCTGATGTCTACGAGACAGCCTACTTCGTGAGTTGTCGGGGGTAGCGCATGACTGCGTATGGGCCGGTTATTGTCTGAGACTGTCTAGGGCGCCTCAGTGATCATAGTTGTCCAGTGTCCACTGGCCACAGGTTGCACACCGATCACGGGACGTACAGCTATGTTGTCAAACACCCGCTGCCGGAGGTGGGCTGTTTGCTATCTGAACCCCGCTTCTCAGAAGTGTTTTGTAAACCTCAGGCGCACTCAGTGGCCCCTAAACAACCAGGATGCTAAATGAGTAGTTTTCAATGTGCATTGCGCTTAGGTAGAAATGACAGCCAATGATTTTAGAGCAGATAGTAAGACAACAAATCTGATTACACGAGAGTTGTTGTCCAGATACTTCATAAGAACAATACCGTTTGTTTTGATTTCAATATTGGGGTGTTAGTGGTATTCATTCAGCCTGAAATAGAACTTGGGTAAGTGTGTAAAATGAGCTGAAAAGGGAATATTTCCTGTCTTCTTGGAAGACGGGCCGCCGCGGCCATGTCTATACAATCCCGCCCATGCCAACTGCGCCGCACTCGTCTTGGTTGCGCCAATCAGCAAGCAGTCCGCTGGTGCCCTAGATGCACGGGTGGGAGGGCTGCCTAAATCCGAATCGTGGGCCCTTCGTGGAAATTGACACTTTTTCCGAAACTGAATGACTGAATAGGTAATGTCATACACAATTTCTTTTACATGTCTACAGTGTGTTCGCGGCTGAATGGCTGAACTGTTGTTCTCCCTTTTCTCGACCGACAAACATTTGGCATCACGGTGGGGACTGCGTAGCAAACTACGGCGTCTGCCATAGTCCTGATAGGCTGTTTCCGGCGCACTGGACTGCCTACTGGAGCGGATCATATTTCAAAGAAGCCGGGGATGGCAGGTCGCCCTCATTACTCTTACCCCAGGATATATATTGCGGGTTTGTGAGGCTTTAAGCACGGGGTAGCACCATCTACGGTATGGGTCGTTCCACGTCTCATCGCCCAAAAATTGCCCCAAGCTTCCTTAATTTCGCTGGAATTTGACAGCGACTTATAGGCTATGGAGTAAAACATACTCTTGGCAACGACAAACTAAAGTGCATGTGCATTGTCATATTCCGCTCCAAAAGCTTGGAATCATATTTATGCCCAATTTTTCCAGACATTAGCCAGGTACCAACATTGAATAATGATTTAAAAGCTCAAATGAGAAATAGGTTTATTGAAAACTAAAAATCGCAACGGGAAGGATAACTACAAAATTGTGTCTTGATTCTTACAACAGAATCTTATGCAATGTTTTTAATTAGGTGGCCGGGTGGCTTAGTGGCTTAGTGACTTCGTTGCCTGTCTTCAGATCGGAAAGCATGGATCAAGCAGGTTTCGTCATCATGGGAATTTGATAGAAAACGACTGAAGACCCGAGGTGCGAAACAACTGAAGACTGGGTAATTATCCAATGCTCCATTCCTAGGAAGAACTGATTCATTTTGTAGTTTTTAAAGGCTACATAAAATTAATTCAAATATAAATACAGAACATTTTTTTACAAAAAAATGGCCTACGGCGTATACACTTCATGACCGTAGGTTATTTTAATCTTATCTAAAATAATCTGCATTCACTTATTTCCACATTCCGAACATACAGATCTACACTACATGTTCAAAAATACACTTTTCATCACATTGATGTGCCCAGGTTATAGATTATTCGCTCGCCTCGGGAAATAACTGAGAGGTCCTAAGTTCCCAATAATGTATTTTTCGTCTGAAGATACATTTCAGATCATCAGATAATTGTATGAATGGCAAATTGAGCGCTATCACTACCCCCAGCCATACACCTGTAAAAGGTGCGTGGTAAGTACCCATCAACCTTCAGTGACCCGCGCACAGTGGACCGAATCTCAGAATACTTTAACCACCCTCAGACGCAAATGAGGGCCTCTCTCAACGCAATCACAGTGCTTTGCCTGACTGGCGTGAGGCACGCAAAAGAAAGGCTGGTCGCGGCACGGCGGCCGCTCCAGGCGTGATTAACACCCGTTCACGCCGCCGAGTTTGGGCGCCTCACGCACTGACGGGCGCCGCGGGCGCCAGCCAGCCGCCGCCGTCTCGGCCTCGGTACCACCGGCACAGGGAGCCAGCTCGGGCGCCGCCGATGGACAGGGGGACGGTCACCGCCGAGGTTTTGCGCCAATAGCCTTGGTTAGAAAAGAGGAGTTATATAACAGCAGCTGAAACCGAACATATCGCATGAAGTACCGGTAATTAAAGCCCCAGAGCGACAAGGCGGTTCTTTGTGACGGCGGCGGGGTGAAACAACGAGGATCGAAATCCCTCCGACCTGAGAGCTTTTGCCGCACATCTCAAGCTCAACCCCAGTTGGAGCTATGGCGTATTGCAGATATTCATGCCAAACTAATTTATGGGTTACAATTGCTTTCAATAAATTTATTTTCAAGAAAATTACGATCCCCCCACCGCCGAATGTTAATATTTGGCTCAGCAGGTCAGCGAGGCAGCGCATCTCTCTAAATCTCGTCAATTTCAATGATGTTGAACATCTACCAATTTGATCGAAACTCTGATCAAATATAGTTTCAGTGTGCCATAATAGTAGCGAAGGAGGTCCCACCATAACGTGAAGAAGGGGCATATTTTCTTCGTGAGATCATTCAGAATTGTATTCCCCTTTCACTGCGTAACTATAATTCTAGAGACCCCTTCCTCTCCTTCCACTAAGTTGGAAGCAAACCAAACCCAGACATATATACGCGCGAGGAAGCAACTCATTTTCACAGCTTTTAAGCAATAACAACTGTCAATAGGTGTCATTTTTAACTTGATTTTTCATCCAATGTTCTATTCAGAGGCTGCTTGCGTAAATACATTAGGTTCATACATTAGACGTCTATGCATTAGGCAAGTAAATAACGACAGTGAGAACCATACTAGCACGAGGACGAGCCATTGCAAAAAAAGATCAGCAAGCGAACAGCAGAGCTGTAACCGCGCACCAACTTTGGAAAATTCACACTGACAGAATTTCATCATCCGTGTATAAAAAAATAATTTTACCACAAACAACAGTTGGCATCTGGATGGGCAGACAAACAGGGATCGTATTTACGACCCCGTGTGCGCGCGAGGGCTGATGCAAGCAGCGTAGGTTATTGATGAGTCTCGGAAATGGCCCAAACGCACAAGTACCTACCACCAGCGCGCTGGTAGGAGGGTAATGTAAGTTACCTCCTGTACTATACATCTCGCTCAACGTACTAGTACATATAAGAGCTCAATACGTTGGGAGCTACACCCTCTGAGGGAAGCCAGGATGCCGTACTCAGCATCGACCCGCACACAAGGACTGATCGGTTGTGTGGTACATTCCATGTCAACTTCAAATGACACCGGTTTTGAAATTGGCCTTAGGTTGTGTTTCGACAAAAAATATCCAGGAGAGATAGTATGACGTGATTGTTAAGCGGGCACAAAATTGCATAAGGTGTGTTTGCTTCCGATACGGAGCTGAATCCACTGGGTTTCGAAACGTCGAAAGCTTAGAATGGGTTTGAGGCTTCCAATTCAGGCTGATGGTGACTGAACGCTGTCTAATGAGCAGGTAACAGTGGCTAGCAGGCATCCACGACGAATACCGAATAAACAAATGTACATATCAATATTCACCGAGATTATTCTAATTTCATTAATTCGTTACATTTTAAATTTTACAATTTTTAAAATTTCACAATTTTTTACAATTTTATAATATATTAAGACAATTTTCTTGTTAGAACAAAGTAATAGTGTCCAGTAATACTTCCATCATACAACTGGGTCTCCTGTAGGCATTCCCTGCGCAGCCGTTTGACCGCGCTGAACTCGACTGAAGCCGGCACCAGATGACAGGTAAAGACACACCCCAGCGGGCCCGTTAGCCGGCGACATGCAGCCCCCGCTGCCGCCGGCCAGTGGCCCGAGAACGGCCATGAATTACGCCTCAAGGTCACTGCCGTGACCAGCCTGAGCGTAACGGATGGAGACCAGAGGGGCCGGGCTCAGCCTCCCCAATGCCGTTACGTGCACCGGTCACGCCCCTGTCTCGGCGTCAGAGGGGCAGGTCTCCGAGGCGGGAGATAGGAGCGTCCCCTGAACACGGCGGGCGGCATTCCCACGGGTCGATACTGCCGCACGGGGTGAGCGAACGGACCGAGAGAATGGCTATGGAATACCTTAGAAAGGTGCAGCTTAAGTGCTGAAATGTTGAAGAAAAATTGTATGAGAAGATGCAACATCTTCAAACAAAAACGGGGTCGATTTTTGCAGCCTCTGGGGCGCATGTCTTGAAACCAATTACTCAGTCATTATTTGGCATCGTTATAGGATTTCACTTTTACGAAAAAATCTTATTTTAATCAGTTATACAAAACCCAGTGCAGCTCTTCCATCCCAGTGCTTCAGCACAAAAAATAAAATACGAAATTTGGCATACTTAACATCGTATCGTCCAACGTACAGATACCATTTTTAAACAGAAAAACTGAATTCGAGCAGACAATTTTACCACAGACAATTTTACCATTGTTTTGACACCACTAGAGTGTCTGGACGAACCAGACATCCTATACAGGATACCAGCAGGTCATGCGAAAAAAGCACGCAACATTTCACTCCCCCAGTCAGTGGAGTCTTCAGGGCATCTATAAGTTAAGTGGGACACTGACACCCAGTTTGGCGTCTAACCCTTTAAAATCTGTTCGATTGCATAATGATCAATATCAGATTCCTCAAATATCCAAGTAGGACCAATAGCACTGAATACGGAGAGCTTCAGCAACCGCCGCCACTGCCGCCAGACGCCGATTCCTTGGCATGCGCTGCAGAGCGGTAATAGCATTGTTCCCCGAAGCGCCGCACATGTGGGAGGTTGCCGGCTGAGAACAAAGCGGTGCGTGCAGAAGGCAGCGCCCCCTCAGCGACCAATCGCCGGCTGATGCCTACCTTACGTCAGCCGGCGAGCTGTGACGTCACCACTCAGGTGAGCGGCCGACTCCTCCCGGTCGCTCACTGGGACAAGTTCAGCCAGTTTTACATATCATCCCTGAACTGGTCTTTACTGTGCTGACCTTGGGACAATCCCCGAGACGGAACTCACTTAAAAACACGGACTAATTCATGTAATTTGCTAGCTATTAACTTTTTCTGTGACGCGTTTTCTCTTAGAGTTGGATGACCAGACATTTGATTAATCTTGGGATAAATTTATGAGCCCATCAAGACTGCTGAAATGTCAGAGCTCTGAAACGTGTCCAGTCCACCCCTTTGTCTCCCGAGAAGGCCCACGTACGGCCCGGGGCAGTGGTTCCCACCGCTCCCCACAAGATAACTCCCTTTCAGCAGCCAGAAGGCCAAATAACGATGGCGGTCGGTGCGCCGATAAGCCCCCAGCCAGAAGAATTGTTAAAAGACCAAAGGTCTTATATCTCTTTTGGGGTTTCCGTGCGGCTTCAATGAAACGTCGAAGTAGCTTTAATTATCATTTAAACTTTTTTATTCTAAGGACTGCTAATCGGTTCTTTTCAGCTTGTCAGGCCTGTGAGGGCACAAATCACACTTTATGTTATAGCAGGCCTGTGGGGCATAACACACTTTATTTCATACTATCACCTTTAAATATGATGCTAATTGGCATTGTTTCAAATTTGGGGACCCCCATCATTCTTTTACAAACTTACACTCCTGTACTCCCAAGCTTATACTAGCATACGTGTGCAAAATGCACGCTCGTTCCACCCCATTATTGCATAATTATGGTCAATAACTGTAACAGCATAACAGCCACACTTTTAGGCTAAACACACCAGCAGGAACTACGAACTGAACACGCACGTAGAACAGACGGAAACGCCACTTAATTCGCTCAAATGTCCCGGCTGATGCAAGCTTAGGCTGATGCAAGACAGTCTCTGATTCTCCCTACCACCAAGAGCTAAAAGAGTTAGGAGTGACAACACTGATGAAAAACCAAACAACTAGCTTACGGGCGCCAAATACTGCACATATCTAACAAATATATCCCCCTCCTATAATCACTGCTGAGATCACAGCGAACGGGTTCAGGTGTAGGTAAGTTCGCCGCTGCTGCAGCGATTTAGGGCATCCAGCACAATGCTCATGGTCATAGCTCACCAGAAGTTGTGGCTTTTATAATCTC
Organism: Lepas anatifera; assembly: GCA_034440635.1. Classification (NCBI taxonomy): domain Eukaryota; kingdom Metazoa; phylum Arthropoda; class Thecostraca; family Lepadidae; genus Lepas; species Lepas anatifera. Next base: position 2,282,434 of record JAOTON010000709.1, on the reverse strand, counting down.
ACGTTCTGAGAGCTCGAAAATAGAAATGGCTCAGATATTTGTCATCCTGTATCAGTGACAGAAATCGTTTAGGGATAAAATCTGCCTCACGGTCACGACTCAACAGCTGCAGAGAAAGCAGCAGTAGCACAGTTTAAAGTTTGTGCTTAGTTGAAAGGTGTGCTTCAGGTTCATATACGGGGCGCGATCTTTGCAACAGCACGGTGACTCGGCAGCGCGTGCGGCGTGCGGTAACGGAGCCAGGTGTAGCCAGGGTCACCCCGGAGAGACGGGCCCATCGGTAGAGCCAATCAGCGCTGAGCACACCTCCCGGCCGACCAATCACCGGCCGGAGTGCCGACCAAGCCCACACAGGTGCGCGCGACGGCCAGGTATAAAGACGCACCGCTGACGTCGACCCTTTTCAAAAATCTGGAAGCGTGTCTAGTGAGGAGTGTCTACATTGCATCAGAGAACAGAACACGCTCCGGGGCAGTGTCGTGCTGCCGGAAGATACTGCGTGCTACTAGCATTCCAGCCTTATCCCATTGGTGCAAGCACCCTGCAACAGGTAAGAGCAGAAGATAACAGACTATAGCCTGGACACCCAAGCAGCGTATACGGCACCCATTCCACAATCGTCGTTCTCGGCTGTTGTGGGCGGGCCGTCTGTTCCGATCACCTCTCAGGAAGCAGCCAATCCTGGTGCTGCGCTCATCAGCAGTCCGACGATGAGCGACGACAATAAAGTGGCGGCCGACGCTGTCGGCGACGACAGAGGCGACGGCGCGTCCACGCCGAGCAGCAGCGACGACAGCCTGCTGGACCTCCAGATCAGCATCCCGCCGCCACCCCGCCAGCGACCGCCCAGAAACCCCCGGCCTCCTGCCGCCGTCCGACCCTACTTCGACGACCCCAATCTCGCCGATCTGGTCACCCGTCTGGCAACGCCGTTCAGCGACAACCAGCACGCCAACTTCCGCGCCAACCTCTCGCTGGCCCCGCCGCAGCTGGAGAGCATGCCGGCCGACAAGAAGCGCGGCTCGTGCCCGGTGGCGGAGGACCAGCACGCGCCTGTGTCGCGCTCGAAGTCGGCACCAGGCCGCAGCTCGCGGCGCGCCTCATCAGTGCACGTGCTGGTGGAGAAGGTGCGCGCCGACCTGGGTCGGCGGCGCAGTCAGTACCGCGCCCTGGACGACGATGAGGACGCCGGCCTACTTTCGCTGGACTCGCCACTGGGCTCGGACCCTGAGGGCGCGTCCGACCAGGAGCTGGAGGTGGGCCTGGCTGAGGTGGTGCGGGCTGCCGCCGCCGAGCTGGAGGAGGATGGCGCGGAGGACGGCTTCCAGCTGCGGCTGCTGCATGGACAGCGGCGCAAAAGCATACGGCGTCAGCGCAGCACTCTGCTACCGCAGGTCAGTCCCCGCATCAGTGCACATCAGTCCTCATCAGCCAGTCCCCGCATCAGTGTACATCAGCCAGTCCCCACATCAGTGCATCTCCACATCATTGCACATCAGTCAGTCCCTGCATCAGTGCACGTCAGCCAGTACCCACATCAGTGCACATCAGTGCACCCCTGCATCAGTGCACATCAGTGCACCCCTGCATCAGTGCACATCAGTACACATCACTACATCACCACATCAGCACACATAAGCCAGTCCCCGCATCAGTGCACATCAGCCAGTCCCCACATCAGTGCATCCCCGTATCAGTGCACATCAGTCAGTCCCCACATCAGCACACATCAGTGCAACCCCGTATCAGTGCACATCAGTCAGTCCCCACATCAGCACACATCAGTGCAACCCCACATCAGTGCACATCAGCCAGTCCCCGCATCAGTGCACACCAGTGCATCCCCACATCAGCACTCATTGTTGCGTGGCTGGAATTGGAATACGTAAACTTGCGAGGTAGCTCGGTATCTGATGTCTGAATTATGTAGCAGTAAATTACACATCAGTGATCAGCACACCGAGTACAGCATTCCCTGTGATCATTGCAGGATGCAGACACTTGGCCTGTGTGTTGGACGACGTTTTATGATGTCAGGCAGGGCCTAGTTCAGAATTAGGAAAATACACATCAAACTGAGAAAATATTTAAAATTGTTAAGATTTTACAACATACAATAAATTCAAATCCTACTTGAATAATTTTTGGTCTCCAGACCAAATTATTTTTCCTACGACAGCGACCGTAATTGGAGCCGACCAGTTTCTCCGATAGATAATAACCATTCTCAAAAACACAAAAATGTGCAGTCACCAAAGCTCCCCATTCAGCACAAGGCGGGAAATTCCCAAGGTCTCCAGAGCTTCACAGTTGATCAGCTCTGGAGACCTCCACCTCTGAAATCGCCCTGGTCGGATCCGGCTGCCAGTGTATCCCAGTCCCGGCTGTAGCGGAAACCAGTCAATTGGCTGTCTCCGCCGCTGTCGTCACCAGAGTGATGCCTCCCCATCCCCAGCCCCAGCCCCTACAGCGGCCTCCAATCAGGGACGACGAAACAAGGCGGCGATAGCCACACCCTCCGCCACAAAAAAACAGAGTGATGGCCGTCTCAGATCTGACGACGCTTCGGCTGCTTTGAACGTATGACGTCACAAGCTTTCACCGGATACCTTCGACGCAATGTACCGATTATTTGTTTTCTTAAGCATCGGCTATGGAAGCCGAACCTAAAATGATCTACTGTATCTACTGTGAAGGCAAACAGAGTATTAGACAAATTCAGTTTTGTTTTGCTTGGGGGAGGGGGGGCAGGTGGGGGAAAAAACAAGATGCATCTATGCTCGACTTAGTTATAAATATTCACCGCAATGTGTAGTAGGATCGCTATTCTCTTCTAAAAACGGTGCAGTTTAAATTGCAACTTTGCAATAATTTAGGGATTCACTTACCCATCACAAAGACAATAAGAACATAATGTCACAAAAATCACTCGCTTCATCATACAACATACACAAATAATATCCTAGAAGCTTACACGTGCGATTTAAATGAATCCAACGCTATGGTCAAAATTGCAAGCGAAATTGACAAGTAGCGACGAACGCGTCTCGAACTACAATCCCATTTTTGAAGACAACAGCCACTCCAAACAAAAAAATCATAGTTTGCTGTCCTGCACTATAGTTTTTAACCACAGCGTGATAATTCAACATGTTTTGTTTAGAATAATTCCGTTATCACTCTTATAGAGTGAACACAGGTAAATTAGGTGAAAGTAAGAAAGGAATGTTCTATTGTACTTGTATCGCAGCAATAATCCGAACTTTAATAACATAAAAAGCATTCATCTTGATGGGTCTCTGATTCGGAAATGAGGGCACGGGGTCTGGCTTCCACCAAATTCGGGACAAAACTGGAAAATTTTGTCGGCAGTACTGGTGGAAGGCAACAATGAAGCCAAACATATTTGTTTTTGAGTGAGCAGTAGTTTCCTGTCAGCAAAACGTTGCCGATTCATTGTTCACCCCCCTTATGGTAGGCAGTCACCACATACAGGGATTACATACATACAGGATATAAGATTTCGGTAAGAAAGGGCAGGGGCACCCAAGACCCAGACGGTGGTCTTAAGGACCTAGCTGGCGCCTTTTGTACATTTCGGAGGGGGATGTGCATGTTTCAGAGGATGAGTGTTTTAAAGTCTTTAAGTAGCTGAGTCAATTAGGCCAGAGGGAGACCAATGCCTAGAGAGGACTGGTCAAAAAGTTGAAAGGGACTCTGTGGTTACCAGTGCACGGGCGGCCAGCATGGAAAGACATATTGCCAGCCAGCAAAGAAATTGTCTAATACAAATAACATATTTTGGTCAGGCAGCTTTTCAAGTTACTAGGGGTCAACGCATGTTCTAAGGATACATTGCAAACCAAAGTTTCGAATCCAACGGATGAAGAGCAGAATTATAGCACGAGTATAGCACAATTGAAACCCTCTCGCTAAGCCTGATCGAATCATGTATGATCTGGCTTTGTCAGGTCAAAACTGACCTGATCTAAGGTCAGGTGTCAAGGTTATCATGGCTCAATTGATCAAAATGCACTTACTTCGAGCCGCAGTGGCAAATGAAACGTACTAACACAACACCGTCAAAATAGACGCTCTGTCGCAGTTATCGGCAACATTATTAAGCTTAACCTTCGCCCGGGTGGAGGGGTTTTTCTAGACCCCCCTCGGGTTTTTCCGAAAGTGACCAAAAAACGGCGGCGCGCAGCTGCCAAACTTGGTCTGGCTGTTCCTTCATCATTTTTACATCTTTCCTGAAAACTTTGGCTCAAGGTCATATCAGGTCAGGTCACCAGATCAGGTGAAATGACCTCACCTCAAAAAATACTTAGGACGGCATAACTAAAAGAAGGGTTAATCGATCAATTTGAAACTCATACCACATCTTGGGCCCACCAGGGGCTACAACATTTGTTCCGGGATTTTTTTATATTGGTGACCTAAGGTCATGTGCAGAGCATGACCTCCCCATTGACAATGCATGGGGAAAATCACGAAATGAGCTTTTCTCAGTAAGTATGGATGGAATCAACTTCAAACATCGGTTGCAACTTGCTCTTAGCCCATTTCTGAAGCTAATACCAAAGTTTTTTGACTTGTGACCTTTAAAAGGTCACCTTAGGTCAAATAAGCATTTTTGGTGTTTTTCTCTATAAATTTTGAATAAACTAAGATAGAGCTTTTATTTTGTCACCAAAGTGTTTGTATAGTCACTGGAAGTCAAATGATATACATCATGACTATACCAGGTCAAGTTGGGTCAGACCGTTGACCTGGGTTAGGTCAAATTCTTAAATTTGACCTGGCATAGCAATATCATATATCATTCGATTCGTATTGACGAGAGGATTGCAATGGTGCATAAACTATGGCTGTATCTTGTTTGGTTTGGAAGCTATTGGCGAAAAAGTAAACGTCCTTATGCATGGGTGGCTATGGACATTCCCAAGAATATGCCCAATATTTAAGGACCTGTAGCTCCCTAGGCTTTGACCTGACACGAAAATGAATGCCACTGCAATGAAAGCGCATCTCTAGAGCTTTCGAATGGTGTTGGTAAAATGATTCTAGCTATCATAGTTTCTGAGATATAGGAGGTTTTCTTAGTACACCTCATATTAGCGATTTTGACCTATTTTGACCTCTGGTGACCTGGGTATTGACCTGACAAGAAAAACGACCGAAGTACTTTCGATATTATTTTCGAAGAGCTTTCGATTGCCGTTTTGCGCTTTTTTCTAGCTCTCTTAGTTTTTGAGATCGTGGGGGGGTCTTTTTTAGCCCCCCAGCAGGGCGAAGGTGGCTCGTACCCGCCACCGGGGCAAGGGTTAAATTATGTCCCCTTACGTTTCCAATGGAAAGGTCACAGCCTTTCCCCTCACCAAAGGTAATTGATAAAATGATATCGTGATCACAAGTTATTGTGCTCGGTGATCTTATTATAGGATTATCATCAAAAGATGGAGTTCGCACTTGCTGCTACACCTCTAAACATTTTTGTGAGGTTTGATCAAGTGAAATAGACTGGGGAAGCGACCCGAGATGACCTAGGCCCGGCATTTCAGTAAAAGTTGCAAAAAGACCAGGTAAAAGATATGCCAAAGACCGCTGTGTTGCGAGCCACTGTTTTTTGTACTGAATTTCAATACAAATGACTTTCTAAATAACAGGATGTGTGATGTAAGCATGTAATGATGTCAGAGACAGCCGTCTCAATCTCTGAGCTGACGTCAGTACCGGGTGTAGCTGCTGTCTGGTCACGCCATTAAAAACGTCATCTGCAGTCGAAATTACGAACTTTTCCGGCAATACGTACCGAGCTTACTTTTACCTGTTTGGATTTTTTTCTTTCTTTTTGAAATAACTAATTATACGAAAAGAAGTGAGCTGCATCCATGAAGGTTGTTTATGCTTGGTTATCAGTTTGGAATCTGGCAGTTTGTATACCGTGTGCCATCTTGAGCCAGGTCCTAATGCACCGCAGCAGACCACCATGTCGGACTGCAGCTAGTGAGGTAAACAAGCTACGTTACCAGTTTTTTCGGAGTTCCATACCACCGTCTTAATTTGAGATGTTGTATCAGCCGGAATATTTGTCTCCCGAGATAAATAGCAGCATTCAAGATGTGGTCGGCCTCCCAGAAGCCTAGCACTAAATTCAGCCTCCATCATACTCGTAGGATTATGGGGGGGAGGGGGGGTTCACAGGGAACCATGATCTCCAATGTCAGCTCTTCTAGTCATAACGTGACATTACATGAAAATTGATCTCCACACAACGCTTTATTTCCATGCATTTATACAGGACTTAAGATGTGCTTTATACCTGCCCGTCCTGAACACTCTGACGTCAACGGCGTCGGTCCTGGTGCTAACGATGTTTATAGTTAGGTTTAGGGAGCACCGCAGTAGCCATGCTACTGTGATGCTGCCAGTGCCATGATTAATGACAGGGTGGGACTCTTGAAGTCCCGGCGCTGCCGAAGTATGGCCTCTTCGCCTAAAAAACATTTTGCTGAAAGATCAGGTTTTGTAACATGATTTATTTTCATGTTTTGGGGTCCCACTTCTTTCAATAGATGTTTCATGATGTCCTGTAGCTTTCCGAATTTCATATGTATATGTTATTCTGCGTCACGGTTTTTTTATAAATGGTCCGGTTTAGAGTGCTGTTATTTCAGCAGAGCTCGAGCTGGCGGCTCAGGGATAAAGATATTATAGTGGCTACGGAGCCAGCGACACACTCCCCAAACTTCGACCCTCCGATATACTTAATACTGACAAATTAGCGACAATCCATTCAGCATCTCGGTCCAGATCCAGATGAGAGCTCCAGCCATGTATTGGGTAAAAGGAACTGGTGTTCACGATCTGCATCTATGTTTGGTGGAACAAAAAACACAACAATAGGAAATTGCGTCTCAAATTTGAATACATTTTCCGATCATTGTCCCGTACAGTGCTGGCTAGTTAAGCCCCACTCAGGGAAGTCGCCAAATATTTCACCGGGGGAAGGACTACGAACAGGCGATAACTAGAAGGGTGATTTAGGGGGTACTCGCTGTTCTAACCAGGTGTGAAAGTGGAGCTCAAACCTAGCAGAACTGTACTGAAGCGAACTACCCAGGCAGTTACCGACAAAAGCAGAAGGAACAATTACGCACAACCGCACTGGTAAACGCAGAAAAACTTCGGTCGGGTCTTAAATTAGAGGGATGTGCCCCTGGTTTACAAGATGGTCATCCGGTTCCCCTGGTTCAAAAGCTAGGGGCAGGCCCCTGTTTTCAACGCCATGCCTTCACTTACACAGCATGTTTGCTTCGGCATTGATTCGGACGCACTGGGACAGCGCGGCCGCCACATGTACTGCGGTGCAGTATACCACTGGCGACAGCGACGGCGGGACCTATACTCGCCAGGAAATCGTGGCCCTCCATCGCCAAATACCGGCTGTACTTAAACAGGTAGTCGCGTGACTGCCACGGAGAAATCTAAGAAAGGGGCAGGGTATGTCAGTCCCCCTCAGGCCGCCCCCTCTCCCCTGTGGACGCCAGGCGTCAATGTCTAGCGCTGGTGGCGCTATGAGCCCTCTTAACATGCAAAAATTGTGCGGCACATGCGCCTTAATACGTGTCGGTACGGGGCCGTGCCCCTAAGGTCACAGGCAAAAGCCCCAGTCTGTTGTCGAAATCCAAGCTCACCACAGCGCCCGTTGGCGTGCCAGTCAGTATCTCATTAAGCCCACAATACAAACATTAAAGGCATTTAATCTTAAGGTATCTGAAAGTAAGCAAACACTAAACATCTCCTGGTACCTGGTATACCAACTAAGAGAAACATGATTACTATCAGCTTTCAAATACTAGACGGTTTTTGAAGCAATGTAAATTTGCACATTTTGCTTACCAGTCGGATGGCAAGTATTTTCAGCTGCATAAGACAAGAACATTTGTAATCCCTCGCTGCCCGATACGCGGCAGACCATAAAAAGCTATTTGAAGTGAATAAGATACTTATGCAGTCTCGAAGATTTAGTTAGAAAAATAATATTACACTAAAAACCGAATCGATCGGAAAACCTAATCAGAATTGATCGGATGAAAAGGCCTCAGTAATCCAGACCACTTCGATAAGCTATCAATAGATGGCGCGGGTCTGAAGAAATACACTAGGCACGCCACCACGGCGTGCATCCTCACCAAGGCCCTTGGAGTATTGATCCAGGACAGCCAGCCAGACTGAGTCTAAACAACAGCAGCGGGCGCCAACGGATCGAACAGTGATGGACGACACGGTCACTTCTGGCCCATGACAAGCCACAGGTGCAAGCCCCTCATTTCAACAGTGTTACGTGTGCCAACCATATGCTATAATTTACCCGTTATCATAGGGATTTGCATCCGTTGATCACCTAAGGCATGGTAAAAGGCGTTCTCCACATAGATGCGGAGAACCAAAACCACATGTACTGAAGAACAGTAGAGGCAACGCTGGTCACCACGCCGAGTGAATGATACACGCACTGTATAAAGTAAAGTAATCTTGAGTACCGCACACTGAGGAAACGGCTGCAATGAGGGTCTGTTGGTGCGATTAGCAGACAAACCATAAAATAATTCAACTGAGCATCCAGGTCCAGACAACAGCAATGATGTTTGTAGGAGCCCCTGCAGTGACCCAGGGCCTGAGCTTGCAATCCAGTTCAAGACCGGACCTTTCTGGTTCGAACTTGTCTCACAACAGATTTTTTCAGAGGAAAATAACATCTGATCGCCAAAAGAGGCTGGGCTGGTGTTAGGAACCAGCCCACTATCCAGGGGCCGACAACTGGCCGTAGTCTGTCTACCTGGTATCGAGTATCAGTCACCTAACTCAACCGGAAATAATCATGCCTCAGAGGAGTTCGGTGCGAACTTCCCGTCGTAGAGTAGGCTTGTCACAAGACTGGTAATGAAGCAGCGCTTCGGTCCTGGGTCGGTGTTGCTCACTCCTGGACAATGCCGAATATAGACCGCTGGTCGGGGAGGGGGAGGGAAGGCAACATCGCTGGTCGAGGGAGGGAAGGCAACAGCACTGGTCGGGGGAGCAACAGGGCCCGAAATCGTTGACAACTGCTTTAAAAAGAGTCGACCAAAATCGAAGCCTTCGGAAACAAATGCATTCCACCCTGGATACGCCCCTGAGCCCAGCTTCTACCTAGATAGATAGATAGATAGATATATATATATATATATATATATATATATATATATATATATATATATATATATATATATATATATATATATATATATATATATTTTAGGGAGGGGGCTTCATTGAAGGCGGCACCTGGTCAGTACAAGGCGGATATGGGACGTGCGTCGCAGCGGAGATGCATCGGGTCGCGCGGGCGCGCGCGCCAACGCCGACCGAGCCTTTATGGGCGCGTCGGCGGCGGCGGCCGGCAGAATTGATCCTGCAGCGGCGACAGCCACACCTCCCAATCCGGCATGGTGCATCTGACGGACATCTGCGACGTGGCGGCGGCGGTGGAACATGTGGCCATCGTGGAGCCACAGAAGACGCCGGAGTCCCTGCCGTCCAGCAGCGAGAGCTCCTCCGAAGACGGCGATGCCTTACTGGCAGCCGAAGAATTCACACCGCAGCAAATGGTGAATATTCCGAGCAAGAACGAGGGCACAGAACGCATCACAGCCGCTGAAGTGCATCCCAGGCAGGACGATGAAGTCATCATCCAATGTGATGTCGCCACCAACCCCATGATAAAGGAGTTGATGCAAGACAACACTCACAAGGAGCAGTATGAGCTATTTATCTCCAATCTTGCCCTGAGGAACAGCGATGAGAAGGGGACAGCAGGAGCTTCCCGCCGCATCAGGATCCCGATCCAACAGGTGAGAACAGAAGGTGGACAGCCCAATCATACCGCTAATTCAGCGTCCCAAAGAGGAAGCCGTCCATACAATTTGAGTAGATCATACAAAACCAGAAGCATCGCGAGCTGAATTTCCAGTTAACTTTAACGCAATACGTATGTTACTGGTATATGAGCACTGCAGACCCAGTGGTCCTTCAGAGCTATTGTAACAGAACTCATGGCATTACGAAACGCGGCTCAACGGAGAGGAAACCGCTTGAAATTCCTTACTCACAACTTGCCTCTATTCATTACAAAGACCAGAACATACCACAATTCAAACGAGCATGGCCTGCAATCGATCGCCATTTCCCAGTTCTAATCCTGTGCGCCACGTTCTGAGTTGGCACCGTCCAGCATGCGGTCGAGGCCGCGCAACACCACCTGCTGAGTCGCAGTTTCTGGCCGCGCATCCACCGACGACGCACGTGCCAGTCACGCCGCGGAGATGTGCTCGTCGCTGCCGACGACGCCGCGGCCGACGAACCGTCCCCGAGTCGTAAACAGAGATGGGGGGATGGTGCTGAACGGGCTTGGAAAGCGACTGTCAGACACAGCAAAGCTGGCAGCGTTAGCGATTTACTGCCCGAGGCCACAGTAGAATCTGACTTCGAGGAGCGATTATAATGTACGAGACCCTTGCACAATGAGACATATAACTTTCGAGTCGTAAGTCAAAGTTACAACGGGTTTGTTGCTTTGTGAAAGACAAAAAGAGCCTGAAAAAAACTTTCAAATTCACGCAATCGTCCAAGAAATTGTTTCTCCTCTCACGTGGTCCGGAAGGAATGTATTTCCCTTGTATAACCTTTGGAAGCTGATGAGCCTTCAAACCTAAATACATCTACTGCGTACCCTTGACCCTTGTACCATTGTAACTGTTTTCATAGCTACATTGGCACTGTTAGCAAAGACGGCTACATATATACTTGTGACTTCTACAAGCTACGGGGTAGATCGAAACAGCAAGACCGATTTTATTTAAGTACTGCTTCAGGCACGCACCTGAAGTTCCGCCCCGTTCCATTTTTTAACAATGATATGCTCACATCCAAAGATATATTTGATACAGATATAGCTTTGACACCACGCGTCAACTAACAGCACATGTGCTTCTTCGCGGCAAGCCCTTCTTCAGTTGTCCATATGCACTAGACTTGTTCGGTAATAGTTGAAGTTTAGCTCCCCTGGTAAACATTCATTCTATTTCTGTCCGTCCTGACCCACCAGAAAGTTTTCTAGGAACCTTTGAACTGCCTATCGGAGCATCTGGGTGGATGACACCCCTTCTATGTCCCTTTACCATGTCGCAATTATCTCTTTCAATCCCAATTAATATAAACCCACTCTACGATCTCGCCCTGGCTAAAAATATATGCATATATTTTTATGCATCCCATGCGTGCGGATATCACAAACTAAGTACAACACACATGCACTTTCACATACCCAGATCATCACTCAACGCATTTCCACTTCACTCCAGTCGTCCCTGCGCACTACCCGAGTGTTGATGCGATTATTAGCCATGCAAAATCTCCATCGGGTCATTTTTTCACTTAAGGAACTTTGCCATTTCCTTAACACGCGCCCTGCTGGAGTCCCTTGCATGACGCGCCCCGCTGGGGGGCGTTTTTCGCCCCCTCCGTATTTCGTTCCCTACAAAAGCTAAAGGAAAATTACGGGCGGCGTTCGAAAGCTCTTGACAAGACGAATATATTTTATAAGAATAATTTTTATGTCAGGTCAATATTGAGGTCAGCATAAGTCAAAGAAGGCTCCATAGGCTTACAACAGAGCGGTGTACGTTTCCCTCTCTAGATCTGCCCTCAGGGGAGCTAGAGCAAATCTTTATGCATCATTGGATTCCTCTCATCGCGGCAAATCGAATGATGTATAATATGACCTTGCTAGGTCAAATAGTCAAAATGACCTGACCTCGACCTAGGTCAGGGTCACAGAGTGACCTGGTATGGTCATGTTGCATATCAATCGACTCCCTTGACAATATAAGCACAATGCAAGCAAAATGGGAGCTTTATCTCAATTCAGTGAGAAGTTTTCGAAAAACAATCACTATCTGCTCCCGTGACCTGATATGACCTTTGAGAGGTCAGATACTCAAAAACTCAACTATAAGGTCAATATCATGGTAAGAATAGACAGTTTGAGGATTTTCAGCTTTATCTATCCAGTATTTACTGAAAACGAGTCTATTTTATTTTTCACTAGGCTTATAATAAGGTGACCAAAAAATTGACCCCACCTTAGCTCAACAAAATCAAATTTCTGAGATAACAGATTTGTAGACCCTAATGACCTTATCATATTGTGGAAGTTTCAAACTGATCGGTCCGCTAATGTTCCCTGGACGCTGCTTCAAACCCGTAATTTTAGGTTTTGAGGTCGGGTCACATGACCCTGAATAGCTCCTTGACCTGACATGACCTTAACTCGAAAATTTGGTCAGATATGTAAAATTGATTAGGGATAAGGTACTGCAAGTTTCGTTGTTCTGCGTCTCTTCGTTTTTGAGCTATCTGAGGAAAGCCAGGAGGGGGGAATTTCGCCCCCCCAGCGGAGCGCGTGTTAATGTTCATGTTGGACGATGGATCTGTTTCGTCTGTCATTACGGCGTTAGGGTTCGTTAGGGTTCTGATTGATTATTTGGGTTTAGGGGAGCGCCAACCTGCAAGGTCATATAGCGCCGTTAGGGTTCTGTCTGGTTGAACGGCGCAAGGGTCAAAATTCGGCAGTTTGGGTTTCAAGTGCAAGACATTTTGTTTTCTGCTCACTCTAAGCAGCATTCCTCTTCCACATACCTCCAGATGCTAAGACTCGCTTATCTGTTCATTAATAATCAATGGCTCATGTCCACAAATCGTTATCATGGTATGCATTCAATATGCTCATATAATATTAAATTCTGACCGGAATTTCCCTCCTGTTCTTTGTCCACTTCTCTATGCCGTGCCAAAATACAACAATACAATGTGAAGCTTAGTAGATATGCATACTGCGTATTTTACCTAGCACATGAGTTTAACATACCGCTATGGAAGTATATACCTACAGGCGCAAGAATTTTATAAATAAAAATCCCAGTGTAGGTACTCATTCGAGACTCAAACTCTTTTCGTCGTAAGGTATCAATAAGCGGCTCAAAACGTTGTGGAGAATCATAAGAATTGGACATTATGCTCGCTCCGTGGGTAAACACCACGGTAAAGACGAAATGAGGACTAGTTTATGAACGAGAGGGAGTGGTTGCTGACGAGATGGATTGACTGAAGCATCCGAAGGGCATCGGGGCCGGAAGTTTTTCAAAGTTGGGGGGGGCAAAAGTTGTCACTGCTGGTGGGATCGAATATTATTCGGTCTATCGCTTAATTTGTTAACGGAAATGTTCTGGAATCGGCTCAAAGTTGGAGGGGCACTGTCAACTGGTCAGAAAGTTGGGGGGGCAGCCACCTCTGCCCCCCGTTCCTGCGCCTATGAAAAAGGGATGCGAGCAAGGAAACGTGTTGGAAGTGAGGAGAAAACAAGAACGAAAAGTGTTACGTCCAGAACTCAAGCTTGTCGAATTTCGCCCTCTTTAGTTTCCAACCAGACATATAACGGTGAGCACATACCGCGTGCAATACTAGGCAACTAAAAATGTTCTCACATAATTATCACCCAGTGGTAAAATGTCAGAGGGGGCAAGGCTTCAGAAACTGTCAAAATATGAGAATGCCTAATGTAACCATTGCCGTAGGCTGTCTGGCGAGGTCGCTAAGCCTGCGTGCGTCTGCCTTGTAGGTGATCGCCGCCCTGGCCGTCTCCGTGGGCTCCATGCTGGTCGGCTTCACTGCCGCCTACACGTCACCGGCGCTAGCCTCTATGCAGGCTCCCGACAGCTCGCTGCAGATCACTGACGAACAGGTGAGTTCGGCGCATATTCAGCACCGGCATTTACGCAGACCGGGACGGGGCGTTGGAGATAGAGCATCATAGTTGGGGGACATGCTTGCTTTAGTAGGAAATTGGCTCTTGGCCAGATTCAATTCTATAATACCCTAGATTCTCGGTCGCTTTTAAGTGTCAGTTTTTTACTGGCAGGCACCCAGGAAGCTCTGCAGCTTCCTTTTCTATCCCAGATTGTTGCCTTCAGCCTCAAATCTAACCCAGAAACGCTGCCTGAAGCTTGAAAGTCGTGTCGGTTCAACTGATATGCTAGTTCTGACCCCTGTGCACGATCCCCGGGCTTTCCGTACGCATAACCTGTGCCATAACAGTTCTCCTCAAACACGCCATAAGGAAAATAAGACGCACAAAAACGTTGTCCAGCGGGTGGACACACTAAGTATAGAACGCTTCTTTCCGGGAAGAGCCCTCCCAACGCGGTGACCAGAGAAGCGCAGGATGGCAGCCGGATCACGCTCCAAACTGAGCCACGACGCACCACAATGAGAAGTTTGTGGGGTTAGGTCAGCGGCATCGCCGCGAATGGGGAGCAGGGGTGTCCGTGCACCATTACAAACAAACCAGGCTGATGGAGGGGCTTGGCACGCGCGTTTGAACTAGCCGCCACGGATCCCAAAACAAATAACTGTACCAGTTACGCAACCAGCTAAAAAGTGTTTGAAAAATTGCTATAGATCTAGGCCCCATTAGTGCACGAGTACCAAAAAAGAACCGCTAACACCAGATCACGTTTTGACTGAGAGTCACGTGAAGTAGAAACGTTTTACTGCGGTATAAACATCTGGTCACGTTGGCTCATGGTCAGTGAAGGACACATATACCCAAAAAACGAGGCCACCGCACACCATGCTACCGGCGGATAGGAGATGAGCCGACGAAATAGCCGCGGAGCAAAAATCAAACCCGATAACACGGCTAGTTACAAGTTAAGCAGTAAAGAAGATAAAAACTGGATAGAACATCTACCGACCAATGGTCCTGGCCTCACGTGTTAGCAGTCTTGATGGATCCCAGACCGTTTGTCTGCGCAGTTCTACCTATCTCAGGGGAAAACAAACCAGCTCCGACCGCCCAGACGTGGCCTCGGACAAACACTACGGGATCACGTGCAACGGCGCCGTCGGCGCTGCCAGCTCGGCAGCCAATCGGACAAACACTGTCGATGACATAACGCCGGCCACAGCGTTATAGCTAACACAGCAAACAAGAGCCCACGTCAGCTGTTTCCAGCCAGCCACGCCGACAAGGCATCCTTCGCTAACGAGCACTACCTTCAGCGTCCTCACAATAAATAGAAATTCAAGCTTAACGAGGACCAGCTGGGCGATGACCAGGTTGCCGAGGAGTCAGTGAACCCACACGAACCAGTGGCAGCGACACGATGACGCACGCGCCCCATGTCAACTCCGGATGTATCCAGTTTGGACCGGGCCAAACCTGCGCCGGGTGCGGCACCGGATCCGACGAATCCCGCCGGCGCGGTGGTGATGAGGAAACGGACACCATCGTCGCATCAGCATCGTGGGGTTGGTCCGACTCATGGGTCAGCACGCCACTGCAGCCCCGTGCAGCAGCACGCCACTGCAGCCCCTTGCAGCAGCACGCCACTGCAGCCCCCTGCAGCAGCACGCCACTGCAGCCCCCTGCAGCAGCACGCCACTGCAGCCCCATGCAGCAGCACGCCACTGCAGCCCCCTGCAGTTTCCCGCTCTCGAGCGTTGATTTCTATAGCCCGCTTTCCATACGTTTTGGTTTCATGACTTTCCCACACATGGAACAACACTAAAAAGGAAAACAGATGAGCGTGTTATCACCTGATGACACTCGCGGCTATCCCTTCCGATAATACAAACGTAAACGTAACCCAGTTATGGCACTAGAATAAAAGCCTTGAAGACTTTCCAGGAACTTCTTTGACCAGACGAAAAGAGGGGCAAAACTGGGCTCTTTAACGAGAAAGACGCAATCACTAATGGCATATTTTCCTCGTATTTATTTCGAATGCTTAGTGGAAACGGCCATCTGGATTCGGGGTCGATTCGGAACATCAGCCTTTCCGGCCAGCGACAAGGGACTGCAGCTGCTCAGCCAGTCGGGAAAAAACACGGCGAAGGGTTGCAAATATCCGGCTGGAGACAGCGGAGACAAATAATGCGAAACAGAAGTTACACAGCAGCGTCAACCGACAGATGCAGCTTTGCACTGAAAATATTATGATCTGTAACGCCATCCACAGATGACTAAGTCCAAAAGCCAGAAGTCTTGAATACTAATACCAAGAAGAAGAGCAAATTCGGTACCGCAAATTCGGTACCGAATTTTAATAATAGCATTGCTGCTGCCCTTCAATGCACGGCATTAAAACAAGCCATTTTCAGAGTGCGGTGGGAATTCGAGCCCGCAGCTCAGAGGCACACGCCCAGTGACCCGGAGACGCGTGCAAGATTGCTCTCGCGTTGCAACAGGGCAGACGCAGCGCAGCCCTCTCTCCTGCACGAGGTATCTCAGTGGACCGACACACTACGGCCAAATATTGCACGCAGCCTTTGCTCCAGACACACCCATGTGCTGATAACGAGCGGACGAGTGTTTAAGCTAGGAGTAATCTGTATTGATGTCGCGTAGTTAACCGGAGTCCAATGTTTAGACAGGAAAGGAATTGAGGTTCTTACGCCCGGTCGAACTGGTCACAATACCCAGTAGCACAATTTTGGGTGTGCCAATGGCCTACATCCCTGGAGAATGTCCATCCCTAGAGAACGTCAGACTGCTCTGGTCCGAAATCTGTTGACTCGGCCAAGTGCGTCTACTTTGAACGTTCCGAAACACATCATTCAAGTACAAGGGCAATGCACTAAGAGAAGTCTTCTAAATGCAGGAATAGTGTTCTTTACACCAATAATTCACCTTAGCATTTCTCTTCTTACCATACCACGTGACTGTAGCATAAATTCAAGAGGGATGACGTATTTATTCTCCCCCCGTTGCAAACCCCCACGCATCTGCTACCACCGGACTAACCACCCTCCCCCTTCTCTCCTTCCAGGCCTCATGGATCGGCAGTCTCATGCCGCTCTCCGCCCTGTGCGGAGGCATGGTCAGCGGCACCCTGATCGAGAAGCTCGGCCGCAAGATCACCATCATGTCCACCGGCCTGCCGTTCATGCTGTCCTACGCGCTGATCGCCTTCGCGCAGGACGTGTACATGCTGTACGTGGCGCGGTCCATAGCCGGCCTCTGTATCGGCGTGCTGTCGCTGGCGATGCCCGTCTACCTGGGGGAGACTATCCAGTCGGAGATCCGCGGCACACTCGGACTCCTCCCCACCACCATCGGCAACACCGGTCAGTCGCCGCTGACGCCGCCGCTGAACCAGTTGAAGCGTGTGAACTCTGGGATTCGTTTGTAGACTTTTGTCGAGCAAACCGAAACATTTCGTGTTTCTTGGTGCGGATGATTTTTCAGCCAACAGGCAAGAGTTAACGAGAAACGTACGAGTCAGCGAAGGTTAAGTTTATGTGCCACCTCCAGAAAACAAAAGTTCCCCTAAGGCTACGCTGCCAGCTCCGTTAGAAATGATAATTCGCTTCTCAAAAATTTCACCAATGCAACGTGAGATATGATTAACGTTATCCAACCCTCAATAACGTACTAAGCCATTTTAGCTCCACACTTCGACAGTGCCATGACCAGCAACTCTCTCCCGCTTTCCGCAGGCATCCTGGTGTGCTTCCTGGCGGGCACGTACCTCCGCTGGGACCACCTGGCACTGTTTGCCGGCTGTATTCCAGTGCCGTTCCTCATCATCATGTGGTTCGTGCCGGAGACACCACGGTGGTACGTCTCCAAAGGTGAGCGTCTGGGAACAGCGCAACTGCCCTCTCAATACATCAGTGCATTAATGCATAGACTCGAGTGCACTTTCTGTGGATCAGGACTGAGCGACGTTGGGAAGCTTGGATATACAAATCAATAATGAGAACTGTTGGGGTTTAGTGAAGCATCAGATGCTCCTGTCATATGACGTCGCCAACTCCACCCCGTTAGAGGCTTGTTGAGCATCAGATTACGCCTATTAGAGAGCCCGCCGGGACTTAAACCCGGGACTTGCTACTCAGCAACAGGCGCTTTATCCCTTGAGCAAAGCATCGTAGTTTTTTTGGGGGAGTGGGGGCTTCTTGACGCACAAACTGGAAAATTTATATAGCATCTCCAACTCTTTCCCTGTTGGAAGGGTTCCTAGGGAGTCAGATTGCTACCTGCTCAGGGAGTCCACCGAGCCTTGAATCCGGGTCGGCAGCGTATAGTGCAAACTGGCTAACCATTGCATCACCATGCCCCCGCATTCTGCGGTATGGATATCACATGTGCCATATAAAAACAGCGCATGTTGCAAAGCTCAATGTTGACTTATATCTTCATCTTGCAGGAAACATGAAGGAGGCAGCAAAATCGCTGCGTTGGCTACGCGGACGTGACGTCAACATCTCCGACGAGCTGAGCGGCATCGTCGAGCACATCACCGAGGCCCAGCGTGCCCACACCAGTTTCCGCGACCTCTTCTCACTGCACTACCTCCGCGCGCTCGCCATCGCCCTCGCGCTCATGTTCTTCCAGCAGATGTCCGGCATCAACGCCGTTATCTTCTACTCGGTCAGCATCTTCAAGATCGCCGGCAGCACGATCGACGGCAACCTATGCAGCGTGGTGGTCGGACTTGTCAACTTCGGTGCCACGTTCATTGCTAACGTGATGATCGACAGGCTGGGCAGGAAGGTTCTGCTGTACATCAGCAGCAGTCTGATGGTCTTCAGTCTGACAGTGCTCGGGGCTTTCTTCTACGTGAAGGACACGATGCCGGAGAAAGCGGACCTTGTGAAAGAGATTGGCTGGCTGCCATTGGTCAGCTTCATGCTGTTTGTCGTGGCGTTCTCGGTCGGCTGGGGGCCGATCCCGTGGCTGTTCCTCGGCGAGGGTCTGCCGAGCCGGATCCGCGGCAGCGCCGGCTCCGTCGCCACCGCCTTCAACTGGGCGTGCACGTTCGTCGTCACCAAGACGTTCACGGACATGATCCACTCGATAGGCGCGCACGGCACCTTCTGGACATTCGGCGGCTGCACAGCGCTGGGCCTGCTCTTCACGGCCATCTTCATGCCAGAAACAAAAGGAAAGTCGCTAGAGGACATCGAGAAAAACCTTTTCACGGTCAAACAGGGAAGCATGAGGAAGGAGAGGCCACCACAGGCATCTGAACCCAAATGAGTTCGACAATACGCATATCTGCGTCATGTTTCGCCATCACTGTGATATCATCGTTGGGATCTGGCTGGTCCAGACCCCAATTGATCAGCATAGGAGGCAGATGGGGTGAGGCTCCCAAAGAATCACCATTCGGCGAAGAATTCGCTACCGGCACAGCACAAGCAGCGAGCTTCCAAAAGGCTCTCCTAGCAGAGGAGGTCTGCCTCCGGGAGGGGGTGTATCGAGCATGGGTTAGGCGGTGTGAATGACAGAACTCTTTTGTTTTATCGTGATGATGTGTAAGTCACACAGGATACACTGTTATTGGATATGCGAGATAAATGAAGACCTACTTCATCATGTTAGCATTTGCCGTGAGGTTCTCAGGAGGCTTCGGGCGTTTGTTTGTCTCGTTTCGCAACTCGTCTGCAGAGGACTTCCACAAACGCGTATGTACCACACCTTGATATTGGCATGTCGTACACCAAGATGTTGCTGTAAATGGCCCCATGTGCACATACTGCCCTGTAACATGACGGCCAACGCGCTCAACAGACTATCATGACAGCGTTACCCCAAACGTCATGTAGAGCGATTTATGTAGAGCGATTAGCAGTGCCGTTAAGTTGACTTGTTCATGTGCCTTTCTTATCATGTTGAAATGTGACTACCGGTGGCATGGTGTGGCCCCTGTACAAATACACTGTTGTCAGCCAAAGTGTCTTTGTGATCCTTCACAGCATCCTGCAACACTTTTCCTGAGGGGCCATTTCTCCATGGCCGAATGAATAGTGTCGCAACTGGTACGATGCAGTGAAATTTGCCGATGCCGCCACGAGTCACGTAATGTATGTACATATATGATATGCATTGTTAATGAAAATAAACCATGGAAATCGAAATGTGCAGTCTTGACACTCTAGAACAGCCTTCGCCTATGCATTTAGGTACTATAGGCACTCTGACATTCGGGGGGAAGGGGACTTGAGCCCAGTGGCATAACCAAGGGAGACCTTGGGGTCCGCAGACCCCGATGCTTGGGCTGACTTTATGCATTGCAAAAGACGAGCATTGGTGTCAGGGGCCCCGAGGTTGGTCTCAAGGGGGAGCTTTCAAGCCTGGTCTTAAGGAGTCCACCGAGCTTGGTCTCAGGGTGCCCCCGAGCACCGGTATCCAAGGCTCGGGGGTATTAGTCTCGGGGTCCGCCGAGGATTGGTCTCGAGGGGGAGGCGAGTCTTCATCTCGGAGGGGGGGCGAGCATCGATATCGTGGTACTCCTGAGCAAAACACGAGATTGGCCTCAGATGGGCCCCGAGCTTGGTCTTGGGGGGCGCCTGAGCTTAGTCTCAGGGGTCCCCAAAGCTTGGTCTCAGGGGGGCACCTCGAGCTTGGTCTGGGCCTCCGAGCTTCGTCTCGAGCATCGGTTCGGAGGCCCCCATCCATGGGGCTCCCCCGGTGGTCTTTAAACCCCTTTGTCCGAGTCCTGACTACGCCATTCTTCAAATGTCTACAGTAACCGTGCCTAGTGAATATAGTAATTGCATAGCCAGCCTATTCCGCGGCAACGGCGAGGGGACCTCGAGCCCCCAAGTCCCCTCAAAATGAAGTCCTGTGCCTTAGCTGTATCTACTCAGCAGATGCAGATAATTAGAATGGGCTTGGTCAAGTCATGTGTATCAATTGCAGCCCTATTATCAAGTCCCACCCCCAGTGCAATGCCCGTCCAGCAGCATGCACAGCACATTGACAGCTCTTTTCAAACCCAGCTCAGCAGGAACATCAGGTTCTGACACTGGGGATGCAAAATTTGAGAGGGGCCATCTTAAAAGGAGACATGCCCTGGGGGAGCCTCCCCCTCGCATCCAAGCGGAAGGGTCGGGAAGAAACGTTTTAGAGGGCGCCACAGACGTTTCAGGGGGAATGAGATAAACGTTGGAGATACAAACAGAACGGTTGAACAAACCCTTGCATTTGGGATGCACACGCACCTTTTAAATTATGTCAATTTCTGTCCGCGTCTAAACGCATGCCGCAACGACTGCCTATACTCAAATAAAATTGAAGATGACCAACATGACCAACATGAGCAGCCAAACACCCTCAGTGCTCATACAAAGTACCGAAAACATTGCTGTGATATTCTATATCGCTGCCGTGCGACCTATGCATAGGCTCCAACTTAATAATGGAC
Source organism: Lepas anatifera (assembly GCA_034440635.1). NCBI lineage: Eukaryota > Metazoa > Arthropoda > Thecostraca > Lepadidae > Lepas > Lepas anatifera. The sequence goes on along the minus strand of JAOTON010000709.1, from coordinate 2,261,117 downwards.
CCGTTTCGAAACCAACACTCAAGGAGCGATCCACCAGCTATACGCGGATCCAGCAGGGTAGTTTTGGGAGGGGGAACTCATATGAGAGAGAAAAAACGTCGACGGACGGAATCAGCGGCCGACAGGGTGTAACTGGAGCTGGAATCAATATTTCACCTTCAAAAGGCTACTTGCGAACGAACAAAATCAATGATGTTTTTTTTTGTCTCACTGACGGACACGTCCTTTCCAATTGATAAAGTATGAAGCACAAATCTGTTAGAGGAGTGTCACGAGGAGGACGAGACACTGGGAATTGTTCCAACCCTGCGCCCTGCGCGTCATCCCGCGCCGGTAGATATTCGGCCGGACGACCCAACCATCCAGGAGGCGCTGGCCGCCCGGCTTCGGCTGGTGACCGTCCTCCAGAGGTTCGGGCACCTCCAGCGAGGCAAACCCCATAAGGTAGCAGCCGACAGCCGCAGATATCATCATCATCACCATGAGCATCAGCAGGTGTTAGGAAGAACACATAAAGCCATGATAAGCCGTCACGGCCCTGGTGGCGGAGCCGGTAAACTCACCCATGACCTGAGCGCGGCAGATGGCGCAGGTGTCGCACTCCACGTCCCAGCGCCACATAGCCACCGCATTCCATTTCTTCAGACTGAACATGCGGTCCGCGCGTGGCGCCGCGTCCACGTCCATGGCTGTGTCGCCCCCACCGGTCCCCACCTCCATGCTGTTGCCGATAGTCTCCATAACGTGCTGTGGACGAGATGGTAAAAAAACGTAAAAATTGGTGCTATGTACGGGGTTAATGAATGTTTTATAACATTGTATACCACCGGTGACAAGATAAGCACAATAAAAGAAAAATGGAAGATATATATATATATATATATATATATATATATATATATATATATATATATATATATATATCAGTTCGATGCGAGTTTATTGGCAAAGTAATCAATGTATGGTCATGTGACCTCACATCATAGGCGGATCCAGGGGGCAAGGGGGCACGTGCCCTCCCCCGATCGACCCTCGGCGCCCCCTGAAAGGTCGATGGTACCCCCCTGAAATGTCGCTTCCCGCCCCCCCACCCAGGATACGAAAGTCGGCGCCCACCGATAGGATTTGGCGCCCACCTGATAGGTTTTGCCGGTCATAAGTGGCGCCCCCTGGTCCGGATGGCGCCCCCCCGGGAAGGTGCCCCCTTCGATCGGCAATCCTGGATTCGCCTATGCCTCACATGACTTTTGAAAGGTCAGATGCCCAAACCCTCGAATTACTGGTCAAGAATATGATAAGAATGTCAAAGCATGAACATTTTCAATTTGATCTATCGAATATTCACTGAGAGTCAGCCATTATCTTTTTACTATACTTCTGTTGGGCTGAACAACAAATTAACCCCGTCTTAGGTCAAAAATTTAAAAATTTTGAGATTCCAGATTTGTAGACGACCCAATATCTCATATATTTATTATGATAGTTCAGAACTGGTCGGTTGCCAGACATTCCTTTGGCGTCGCTTCAAACTAGTGATTTTAGGTTTCGAGGTTGGTCGCTTAACCTTGAATAACTCTTTGAACTGAAATGACCTGACCAAAAATTGGGCCAGGTGCTTGAAACCGATTAGGAATAAGGTACTGTCAGTTGTGTTGTTCTGCGTTTCTTCGTTTTGCGTTACTTGCGGAAATCCTGTGGGGCAAATTTCACACCCCCCACCCCCCAGTGGGGCGCAGGTTAAAACATACAAAAGTTGGGCGATAGATTTATACTATGAGTATTGTATTCTTTGAAGGTCATCTCTGAAAATGTAATTGCCTAAACATGCCATTGAGGGCTGCTAGTACGAATATCATACAATGTTTCGGCACATTGCGCTTGCGTCACTAATCTAAAGATGTCATTTATCAATTTTGGGAAAAAACTTCTTTCACAACGGAATGCCAACACCCCAAATCGAGTTTTCAAGCAAAAATATATCACTTTTTAATGCCATCATTATGAAATCACGTGCCCTGACCTGGTCACCAGATTTTAATTTTAAATTTAGACGCCACCAAGTTTTACCTAGGTCTTCATGATTCCAAGCTTTTATAATTATACATGATTATCATAGTTAGTCTAAAAGATATGGCGATTGGAAAACCATTTATTCATCGGGTTCAAAAACTGCCTGGACCATAACTCGAAAGCCACTGGACGGACGAAGCTACAAATGTCCAGCTTTAATCTGCGTCCTGGACAACCCCTCTGACAGATTTTCATCAAAATCTGAGATGTAGGGTGTTATCGCTTGGTCGATTTGTCAAGGAATGCTCCAACTATTACCTTATTTTCTTTATACGGGCGCCAGGTGATCAGTAACTTTCTTCACGCGAGCGCGAGGCACCTAATCAAAAGGGCTCTTCGTTCAGGCGGCCCCTTGCGAGACTAGTATTTTCCACTCCACATATGTTTAAAACAGTTGTCGTTCGAGCTGAGCCTGATCGGTAGGGAGAAGCTGTAAAAAGTAGGTAAAACGAAGTTTTTTGTAATATATTCTTCTTATGAAACAATTTTCTATGCAACTTGAAAATGAGAGTTAATGATACCATGAGTGTTGCCGCCTGCAAAAAATGCGAAGGGGCCAACCAAATTTTAACCTCATGCTGACAAGGTGCTTACCAAGTTAGGATAAAAACTCTTCGAATTTGGGCTCCTCGTTACGTTCCGCACCGGCTGGTTATAAAATCGTCCAATATTCTCCCATTTTGACTGAGACCAGGAAAGGTTTCCCAAAAAGTTGGTCTGACACCTGTTGGAATAAGAGGAAATATAGTTTTAACTTAGTCTCCTCAGTCAAAGCTCAATACCCCTAGATGCGCGCATGTTATAGAACATATGCATAACTTGATACGAGCAACATGTCGTACCTGCTCCCTGGACTCGTCCTGCTTGCTGCTGGGGACTATAGTTTAAAATATATAAAGTGTAGGAATTAAATATTCTCTTCCATTACTACTGGGCATCACTTCCTTAAAGGAAATGTGGCACCTTCACAACGTGATTTTTAACTGAGATAGCCAAGTTGTAAAGCAAGTCGGAAAACCCGGTACTACATATATGATTTGTCTTGGAACTCGATATTTCTGTAGAAAAAAGCTAAAACCTACCTGACACCAGCCCCCCCATCAGCCCGTAGCCAGGCGGCCATTGTTGTGAGCTACTGGTGTGACGACATATGCTGACGTCACGATGAGCATCAGCCAATCGAAGCCCTTGAAGCGTTTCAAGTATGGTAGTGGTTTACAGATCGTGACATCATCAACAGGCTGATATTTATTTCTTTTTGTAGAGGAGTATTTTTAAAAACAAAATATTGAGCTTTTTGTACATTTTTCAGAAAAATCATGAGTGGTTTCATTATTTTTGGCTAAAAGTACACCTAATTTCACTAAATTCCAGGATTCGACCAAGGTGCCGCATTCCCTTTAAGGTTCCATTGAGGCGATTACCTATACATTTGCTGGACCCATTTACAAATTAACATGCTAACAGATACTGAATCGTAGGTGGTTTCGCATGTTTCAATGGTTGGTGTTGATTATTCTGCTTTGTGTGGCAAGGAGCGATCCAACAGCAGGAGCACAAATACATTATCGATAGGTACATTATACACATTATGGAATTAGTTTTTAGTCCACTGCTACATCGTAATGAGGCTGAAAACTCAAAATAAGCCTTTAATGATTCTTTGACCTAAACTATAATATATCGAGACATATTGCAATCATATTCATTAGTTCTTGCTGGGTCTTACCAGCAAAAAGTCGAGAAAGACAGCCAAGCGACGAGCAACTCTTGTGAAGGGAAACAGCGCCACTGCAGCTTTCAAAAGGGATTAGAAGTGTTTAACGTCGATTTGAAGACCTTAACCTAGGCAAAAGGATGTTAAAGATATATATATATATATATATATATATATATATATATATATATATTTGCATTGTAAATAATAATTACACGCATTTGTATTCCTAACAAATATGACAAGTGTCAAAAACTGGCCAAAAATTAGATTATACAAGCCGGTTTTTACTTTGGTAATACCGGTAAAAAGCACCAAGTGACAAAAACTTGCCAACCCTGCAGGTGATGTTGCTGGTCTGGTTGCAGTGTCCCTCCATGTCCCAAATCATAATCCATCTCAGCCCGCCTCGCCTGTCGTAAATTATGTGCCCAAACCCATGCAAACTCTGAGGCCTGCTCTCCACTGGGGCTCCAGCATGCTCTCCACCTGCTCGGAATCAACTGACCGCTGTGGATCACTGCCGGCGGATCCGGGGGGCACCGAGGCACGGCGCCCCCTTAAATCAGAAATTTTAACACTAACCCTATGGTGTTGACTAGAAAGAAATGGGTTTAGAAGTCCATGGCGCCCCCCCTTAAATTCGAACGTTCCGCCATCGATGCTGTGGATCCCCAGCACTTGAAACCTCCATCTTGCCCTCTGATGACTACGGGTGCGGCCGACTCTGTCTAGTTCCAACAGCAGTAAGCCAAGGACAAATTAACTGAATCGTAGTAGCACGCCTAGTCATTCAGAAGCCCCAGCCCTAGAAAGTAGCAAGAATAGATAAAAAGCATGTACAACTGCATTACAGAAACAGAAAATAATTTACCTACCCATACAGTCACAATAGAGTTCACTCACATGAATTGCCCTCGTTGCTCCAGCCTGAAAAAAACATTCCTTTGCAATATTGTAAAACCCTGTATCCAGTCTTAAGAAGTATTTGTGCTTCCTGATCCACCTGTAAACCACGATAACTGGCCCCAGGCTCTGTTGTTATTTCTGTGTGTACAGGTAGCTGTGTTCCCAGAACCCATTGATTCATTGTTACCCTGTTTTTTCTCTTGGACCTGACAGTTATCAGCGGTGTGTCATTTCCCAATCAGTCAATTACATTAGTTCAACATTACTAGTCCTGCTCCAAATAGTTCTAAAAATAGATTTAGTGTTGAGTTATCGGAGGGCTTGTTCCAAATAGGGCACCATGCTGGGTACGTCAAGGGAAATGACCTAAGGCCCTAGATGAGACAAGTGAAGAGTAAAAGTCGACAGGTGTGAGAAGATCCCTAAAAAACTAAAACCAACCACAAAACTAAAATACTCGGAATCCCACAACAGATCCCTGTGGAACACCACGAAAGTAAAAAAAAGAGCATAAAACAGCTTGAATGAACCTATGAAGGGTGCAAAAGCACAGATGAGATGTGGAATGAAGTTCATTCCACATGATGTGGCCTTAGGCCATTTACCTTGACATAAATAAATTTATTCCAGACCTCTCATAATTCGACCATGGTGGTACCCAGCTATCTTGCAACATCCATGATACAGTCACATGCCAGATTTTTGCATTTCAGAATTGTGGTGAGTCGACTCAACTCACATGCTGAGAGCAGTTGACTCCAGTCTGATCAACTCACAGTCAAGAGTTCAGTGAGCCAGCTCAAATATACCTCTTCAATCTTGTCCACTCAACTCTGACGCAACTCACGATTCAACCCAATGCAAACTTTGATTGCAACTTGCTTACATTTTAATTAAGGTAATGGCACAGAAATGTTTCATTTAACAAAATTACCCAGCATCCTTCTTAGGCAGGAACTAAAACAATACCTATATCATCCCTGCAAGTGTAGCTCAGATCATGAGGTTTTCTTAGCTTGGGGCTTTTCTGATAGTGTGAAGGTGGAATTATTGGTATAATTTTAGAGCTAAGTGAGCAATTGCGTACCACCTTCTAAGGATCTTTTCTTTACACAATCTATCTGCTGAGACTGAATTTAACAAAATTTCGTCCACAAAAATGTCATCATTTAATTTACTACCTATCTTTGTACACCAACACTTCCAGAGCAACACTATCGTCTATTGTGAGTCGACAGTATGTGAGCGAAGTAAGTAGATTTGAGTCCTGGGCAGGCTGCACCAACAAAGGTGAGGGCGAAGGCTGATGAAGGCGAAAGTGCCACCATTCTGATGCAGTCCCAGGTTGTAGCAATATTATTGAATAGGTGTTTTGGAAACAGTAGGTGGGCAGAAAAAAATGTTGAAAATTTTGTAGGGTGTGCTGCAATCATTCCAGTGACACACTTTTCTTAGCTGACAGTTTGCCAATGCTTGGTGTAACATTAACCCTTTAAAGGGAATGTGGCACCTTTATAACGTGATGCACGTAAAAGCGGCAGTCTCTATACCATGAGTAAAGTAAGAGAAAGCTTCATCGATAGGCAAGGTTTGAATATTGTGCCAGTCCGTGGACAATAACATGAGCCTGAGACTCTGAAAATCAGCTCGCAGGAAATTTGGTTTTCTTGGCTTGACTACTGGCAATGGAGTGTAACACTATAGACTGAAGCGCATCGTCAGATGGTCACTTTTGCCAAGCCCTGGCAAGTTATCCATATTTGTGACTGAATGTGGTTCATTGCTGATCACTAGTTCAAGTAGATTCGGAGATTCACCAACCCTGTATCTAGTGGGGTGCTAACCTAACCAAAACTTTCGGATTATTTGAAGGCCACATGGCCTGCTGGCTCCGGTCCCTGATGGACTCTTGGTATATGGGACTTAGATCAGTCTTACTCAGGAACATATTCCAGAGAAGAAAGGAAGACTGGCTGATGACCGCCACTGGGAAGGTGAGGGAGAACTACAATGGGCACTCTGGGACATCAAACATGACAGGGGCCCAGTAGACATCAAGCTTGGCCTTAAACTGGTCAACGGTGTTGACACTCACCACCGAAAGAGGCAGGGTGTTCCAGTCATTGACAATCCGAACACCGAAACATGTGACGATGTCTCGAAACTACATTGGGTTTCAACAGCTTCCATGGGTGACCTCGAGTACGAGAGCCTCTATCCAAGTGGAAAACTGAGAACTCCTCTGATCAATAAGCCCATGAAGAAGCTGGAACACCCTAGCTATATCCCCTCGACAACACCTGTAGTAGAGCGAGTGAAGCCTCAGGGCACACAATCGTTCAGGATAAGATAAGCCTCTCAATGTGCCTATCATGCGAGTGGCCTGACGCTGGACCCTCTCAACCAGCATCTGATCGGAACGGTTAAAGGGCCCCCAGCAACTATTACCATATTCCAGCAATGGACGGACCGGCGTCTTGAACAGAAGAGGCAAAGTAAAGGTATCGATGTTGGCGAACAACTTCTTGATGACTCCCAATACTCTGTTTGCTTTAGAGACAGAAGTCGCTGCCTGCTGCTGGAATTTCAGATCCCTGTCCATAATGACACCTAGGTCTCTCTCAGTGTCCGTATCATTCAGTGTGGTGCCGCTCATCGGGTATCTGTGAGGTGTGTTGTTGTTCCCGATGTGCAAGACAACACATTTCTCTTTATTGAATGGCATCTGCCATGTGGACGACCAGGTCTCCACTCGGTCGATGTCCGACTGGAGGGAGTCTACTGAGGAGATTTGATCCACTGGGGCATAAAGTTTGGTGTCATCTGCGAAGATCTTTATGTAGGATCGGACAGAGTCAGGCAGATCGTTGATGAACAATATGAAGAGCAGGGGACCAATCACAGGGTGCCGGACATGTTGAAAGAGAAAGCTGTCTTGCAAAATTTGAATGAAATAATGGGAGATATGAGAATGTGGGGCATACACAAATTCCAGTCAATTTGGGGCAGGTTACAGTCCCCAGCAATCAAGAGCTGAGTATGGTTACCTGAGCACACAGATCTAAACAGGCCACATAGAGAGTCAAGTGACTGTGGTGCAGACACCGATGGACTCTGATAGACACAACCAATCATTACACTGTCACCATTCTTTAACCTCAGTGTCACCCAGACTATGTTCAACATGAGGAAAACCCTCCACTTTGAATTCGGAACCAGCCAAATGCTCTCTGACAAAAATGCACACTCCCTGTGTACCTGAGGCACCTAAGCGAGACTGTGAGGGATCAAAATTAATGAAAGATACATATCCCGAAACTGATATAAGAGCGAGCGAAATAGGAAGAGTTTGCGCCTTGGGAATGATCTCAATGAGAAGGATTATGTCTGGCTCGCTACCAGCAATAGCTACACTCAACTCATCATGTTTATTCAGAAACTGAATAAATGTAAATAAACTGAATAAACGTAAATAAACTGAATAAACGTATTCAGAAACTGAATAAGCCTGGAATATTTGCCGCCCCGGTAGCTCAGTTGGTAGAGCGTTGGGCTCCGGCCTGCTCAGGCTGGGACCAAAGCAAAGCAATAGAGACACTAGGTAAAACTTTGGCCGGATTTAACCAATGGACCAATAGGTGCACAGTTTGACAGATGTTGGAGGCGGGGCCTCGAGACCACCTCGAGACTAGAAGTGGGACTTTTTGGAAAAAGCTGATCCCGGTCCCGGTCCCGGCAACATTTCAGTGTGGGGAAACTGTGGTCAGCGTTCCCAAGAATGACTACGTCCCCAACAATGGGAACAATGACCCATATTTGGAAACACATTTGCCATCGTAGATTCAAACTGGAATTTCAGACAGCTTGAAACAAATAAAGGTGTATATCTACCGAATGATTTCAATACGTCAGTTTTCCGGAAAAAATATGGCGGCCATAGGCGGATCCAAGGGGCAAAGTGGGCACGTGCCCTATAGGCGAATCCAGGGGGCAAAGGGAGTTTGTGCCCCCCCGATCGACCCTCTGCGCTCCCTGAAATGGTCACGGGCCCCCCTGAAATGCTGCTTCCCACCCCCCAGGATGCAAAAATCGGCTCCCACCGATAGGATTTTGCGCCCATCCGAGAGGGTCTTCCGGTAAAGAATGGCGCCCCGGGAAGGCGTCCCCCGATCGGAAATCCTGGATCCGCCTATGATAGCGGCCCAAGTATAAAGGCCTACCCCTACCCCTGCATGAAGCAGGCTCAAAGGAGTAGAAGGAGGCATAGGCGAATCCAAGTTTTTTTTCGAAAGGGGGCGTCATCCGAGCAGGGGGTGCCAAATTCTATCATAGAGTGGCCAATTCTCACATCCAGGACTTCTTTGGGGGGGGGCTAGGGCCTCAAGCGTCTCCCGCCATAGCCTTCGATCAGTCTCCGCGTATGTTTTTATTGTTAACTTCGGAAATAACCATTCTGCCTCATATAATGTTCCATTTACAATGCTTGAACTGAAAGGAGCACTTCGTTCTGTTAGGCCAGTTTTACCTGGGCCTGACACTATTCGAAATGAAATGCTTTCCCATCTTCCTGACAGCTCATTGGCATCTCTACTTCAGATCTTTAACCGAATCTGGGAAGAGCATGATTTCCCCGAGCAGTGGCGAGACGCGGTTGTTGTTCCTATACTGAAGCCTGGTAAGGAAAGTAGCTCACCTGGGGACTACCGCCCAATATCACTGACCTCTTGCGTCTGCAAGCTGCTGGAGAAGATGGTTAACGTCCGCCTGATGTCGTTTTTGGAGACCAATAATCTATTTTCAAACATTCAATATGGATCCCGGAGGGGTCGAAGGACATTGACCACCTTTTAGCTCTAGACTTGTCTATCCGAAAAGGCTTCAGCAGAAAGCAGCACACAATTGCCGTCTTTTTTGACATTGAGCGAGCTTTCGACCTCACCTGGAGGCACGGTATCCTGCAGAAGGCCTTCGATCTAGGTGTGCGAGGTCACCTGGGATGGTTTCTGTCCAATTTTCTTAGGAACAGACGATTTCGATACCGCGTTGGCACATCAGAATCTGATGAATACACGCAAGAAAATGGAACACCGCAAGGCAGTGTCCTCTCTGTTGCACTGTTCGCAATCGCTATCAACGACATAGCAGATGGTATCCCTCCGAATATAAAAACAGCCCTCTTTGGCGATGATTTTACTATTTGGGTCACGACATCATCCACACCATCGGCCGTGAGGCAGTTGCAGATTGCCCTGGATAAATTGGAGCGATGGAGCGGACAGAATGGTTTGAAGTTCTCAATGCAAAAAAACAAAATGTGTACATTTTTGTCGTAAACGAAATGATTGCACTGACCCTGTCCTAACAATGTATAAAAAAGCCATAGCTGTAGTAGAACATACCCGCTTTCTCGGTGTAATCATTGATAGGAAATTAACATACGTACCACATTTCAAGGATCTAAGGGATAGATGTTTCAAAGCTCTAAATATCTTTAAAGTTCTAACCAAGCTCAAGTGTGGCGCGGACCAGAAAACCCTCCTTATGTTATATAGATCTTTGGTCCGATTTAAAATAGAATATGGTTCCATAGCATATGATGCCGCTAGGGAAAGCTCTAAACGCATGCTGGACACAGTTCATTATCACGCCATCAGGCTAATAATTGGTGCTTTTCGCAAATCTCCCACCTCCAGTATGCTCGTGGAGGCAAGTGAGATGCCGTTGGACCTAAGGCGCAGAATGCATGGCATGCAGTATGCCCTAAAACTTTTTCAGATCCCAAATCACCCAACCTTCCGAAGGCTGTTCTCAGATGAACAACGGCGTCAAATTGAACACTCTCCTCAATATGCCCGGCACGCAGATTACAGGATAGCTAGTTGGCTTGATGACGCCCAAGTTAACTTGGAACAGGTGGAACTTTTTCAGGCCCCGTCCATCGAACCTTGGATGGTAGCCGAGCCAACGATAGACACAAGCCTGGTCTCAAAAACCAGATATTTGACTCCGGTAGCCTCACAACAGGTTTTTCTGGAGCACTGTCAGACTTCTTATCCAAACCACAGGCTCTTTTATACGGATGGATCCAAGGGTCAGGATGGTGTCGGATGTGCCTTTGTAAGTGATGATGTTGCAAGGTGTTTCACTCTACCGTCTGCTGCGTCGGTTTTTACTGCGGAGTTATACGCCATTCTACGCTGCCTGGACGCCATTCTTTTATCGAGACAGCTCCGATGTTTTATATTCACTGACTCTCTATCTTCGCTACAGGCCCTCGAGTGTTTCGGAACTAAGTCATCATCATTTTATTTAGATGAAATCAGACACAGACTTCACCGAACGCATGTCAAGAAAAAGAAGTTATACTAGCCTGGGTCCCCAGTCATTCAGGTATCGTTGGAAACGAGCGCGCCTATCTCGCTGCAAAGCAGGCAGCACAGGGCACCGTACCATCGGGCCTTCAGATCCCGTGCTCTGATTGGTTCCCACATATTCGAAAACACTTGACTAAATCATGGCAGGACAGGTGGGATACGGACCCAAAGGGTCAAAGGCTTCGGGCCCTGAAACCGCTGATCGTTAAGCGCTTTTCAGGTTCTGCGAGTTCAAGGAGGGCGGAGGTGATCCTCTCTAGGCTCCGCATTGGTCACACCCACGCAACACATTCCTTTTTACTTTGTAGAGATGTCCCACCGGAGTGTGCTCGCTGTGGGGAGCGCCTGTCTGTGCGCCATGTTCTCGTGGATTGTCGAGATTTTGAGGTTGAGAGACAGCGATACTTCCACGGGTCGCCTTCACTGGATTCGCTGCTTGGAGAGCATCCAACTGTGGACTTCACGGCTATTGCTGTTTTTTTAAAGTGTCTCATTTAATGTCATTTACTCACCATCCTTGGACGTAATCACCAGTCTTTTCACTCTTTGACTAGTTGAAGCACGTGCAGTGTATTTACATTTTACCCTTGACACACCTTAAGCCCCTGAGATGTTGAAACTCTTTTATATATATATCTTGTCTAGCGTTATGGGCCCCACATGACCCTTGTTGTCGGTGCGCCCTAAAACACCAATGATGATGATGATGATGATGTGTATGTTTTTACTACATGCACTCAGATATCTTGAGGGGGGAGCTTGGGAGACCCTAGGAACCCCTATTAGGTGGGCGCAAAATCTTATCAGATTTTCGCATCCTGGGGGGCAGTGGGAAGCGACATATCAGGGGGCGCCATTGACCTTTCAGGGGGCGCCGTGACCATTTCAAGGGGCGCCGAGAGTTGATCAGGGGGTCGCCGAGGGTCGATGGGGGTGCCGAGGGTCGATGGGGGAGGGGCGCCGAGGGTCGATCGGGGGAAACGTGACCCTCTTTCCCCGCCTGGATCTGCCTATGAATGAAGCACCCCAGTAGAAAATATCGAGTTGATGCATTGGCGCACCATAATTCATCAAAACACTACGGAATAATTCAAACGATCTTGGGGACAAAAACTACTGGATCTAAAAACTTTCTGATACAAATCAATATATAAAAGCTTAGAAAATGTGAAAATACCACTTTCAAGCACTACCTACTTCATAAACAGATGAAAGGCACGGATTTCCTCTATTTCCTCATTTGTCAGCATATGGTGGGCAGCAACTGTGTGACGCCAAGAGAAATATTTTTTCCGTCTACAATTTTGGAATTTTGTTTTTATACTACTATTTTTTCATTGAATTTCCCCAAAATTATCTAAAAAAATAATACCTGCCTCGCTGCACAGTATCAGAGCAATCTTTCCATCGTTCTTTACCGTTGGGGCTGGATCGCGCAGTTTAGACGAATATTTGAGGGAGGGTTCAAAGACAGATTTTCTAATTCAAAGTAGAACTCCACCTCAAATTTTAAGAAGAGTTAAAATTGACCAGGTAGAAAGATTCCCCTTGTCTTTTCTAAGCTCCTGTTGTGTTTTCTGAAAACATCGTTCCGGGCGTTCCCATCCTTGGGAACGTGCATTTCCATTCATGGAAGAAGCGTTCCCAAATATGGGTCAATATTCCCATTATTTGGAACGTAGCTATTCTTGAGAACGCTGACCACAGTTTCCCCCACTGATTTCTTGGTCCAGGCCTAGTCCCAGCAAGAAAGATGTGGTCCCGGCCTGGTCCTGGCAGCCTTTTTCCCACATATTGGCTTTTAAACATACTAATTCTTGTGGATTAAGAGCCAAACAAATTAAGCAAATTTATATCATCATTACATAAACAAATCAACATAAAGTATGAACAACAGCTTCAGGAAACCCTTACCTACTATCATGAAAAATGGCCAAAATTATCTGACAATGCTCTCTGAGGAAACGTTTGCATGTTAAACCCTTAAAAGGTACCTAAGAAATTATACATCAATCCAAATTCAAGCTGTATCACACCTCCCTTCAGTCCATCCATAAACATTCAATCAATAAGCTTACGTAAGTTTTATCAGGGAAGGTCAGGACACAAATACCTTCAAGAGCCTTAAGATCAAATCACCAAAGCACAGGAGCAATTTGACATATCACTTTTGCAGTTGCCATGTGACTACAGGACTGTTTTTGGCTGTTTATGAAGAATTATGCGAGTTGATACACTGGATGAAGGAACTGACAATTAATGTTTTACATACCTAGGTAGTTCTCCAAAAACAATTAGGTAAAGCACCCCTCTTCCTTCCCAACAACCCACCAACACACACCCAGACAAACAACTAATGTCCATGTATGGATTTCTAAATATGGAGGCCAATCATAGGTCTGTTAGAGAGCAAAGCTTTTAGCAAAAAATGTCTTCTTTGATTCGTGTTAAAACGGCTTTCAATTATTTTAAACAAATCAATTTTTTTAATTTGTTAATACCAATAACAATATTTCCTTGCAATAGACAAAAATTTTACAGCAGCCGAAGAATGCGCACGAAAGACAAATAGTACATTATCACGTTTAGTAAAAGAATAAAGATAAACTTTACTGAATTATCACATGGTTTTTAATAGTTTTTAGCCTTGAGACTACTAAAGCTTGTGCTTCTGCTCGGTTGAATTTTTCTTCAGACAGTAGTGGCGCACACTTGTTTTTTATCTTTATTATTCTTCTTGTTGCTGTCTACGACAACGAAGGGGACAGACTAAAAGGCCGATGGACCGTGCAGATGGACCAATACAGAAAAAACCAGTACATATATAGAAAAACAGTTTTCACTATACAAATCAGCGCTAAAAATAGGAAATACAGTTTTATTTTTAACCCAAAAATCTGACCTATATAGGCAAAAATTTGACCTATACTCCAGATTCTAGAGGTTTTATTTGCAGATGAACCGTGCAGATGGACCAATACAGCCAAAACCAGACAAGACAGAGAAAAAATGTTTTTACCATCAGAATCAGCGCCAAAAATAAGGGATACAGTTTTCTTTTCATCACTCTCCGTTACGCCAGTGTGACAAAATCTTATTTTTTGGGCCAATTGGAGCTGTTGATGGACAAATACAGCCAAAACCAGGAAACGTAGAGCAAAACGGTTTTCACCATCAGAATCAGCGCCAAAAATAAGAGATACAGTTTGGTTTACGTCACGCCCCAACACGCGCTTCTCTACATAATTGCCTAGACACAAGAAATCTGGAGGTTTTTGGTCTGCAGATGGACCAATACAGCCAAAACCAGGACAGGTAGAGCAAAACAGTTTTCACCATCAGTATCAGCACCAAAATTAAGGGATACAGTTTGGTTTCCATCACACCCCGTCGCCCACTTCTCCACATAATTGTTTAGACACAAGAAATCTGGAGGTTTTTGATCTGCAGAGGGACCAATACAGCCAAAACCAGGAAAGGTAGAGCAAAACGGTTTTAACCATCAGAATCAGCACCAAAAATAAGGGATACAGTTTGGTTTCCGTCACACTCCGTCACACGCTTCTCTACATAATTGCCTAGACACAAGAAATCTTATTTTGCATCTATCAGCACCAAAAATAAGGGATACAGTTTGGTTTCCGTCACACTCCGTCACACGCTTCTCTACATAATTGCCTAGACACAAGAAATCTTATTTTTGGCACTGATTCTGATGGTGAAAACCGTTTTGCTCTACCTTTCCTGGTTTTGGTTTATTGGTCCATCTGCAGACCAAAAACCTCCAGATTTCTTGTGTCTAGGCAATTATGTAGAGAAGCGCGTGACGGGGTGTGTGTGTGGGTTTCGTTTGCAGAGGTTCGCCACGCTCCGGACCGGTTTTCGCCTGTTACGTCAGCACGTGGCACCACCTTTGCCACAACTCGTCCAGCAGCTCCTTCAGCATATGCAGTGACAGCCCCTGCCGAGTCCTCAGCGGCACGTTCTACCACGCACGCCAGCGTGCGTGCGGCGACCGCTTCAGCGCGTGCTCCCACTGCGCCTCCAACGATGCCTCCAGCGGGCGCTTCAGCATGCGCTCCCGCCGGGACCTCAGAAGATCTCCCAGTGCGCACCCGTGCTGTGCCGCCAGCCGCCAGCCCAGTGCGCGCTTCCACAGCATTGCCAGCAGCCGCTTCAACATGCACTTCGACAGCGCCTTCAGCAACGGCTTTCGCCAGTACTGCTACTGCACGTGGACTTCCCACACCGGCTGTTACATCGCCTACAGCAACACCACTGAACCCAGAGAGAGAGGCCATCTTCTCTGAGTTCGCCGACGTGAAAACCGAGACACGACGCCTTAAACCGATCGAGACACGACGCCTTAACCGGATAGACAAGACTGCTTTCAACCTGACGTTGGCGGCTACAAACTGGGACTCAGTCTACCGAGCACCTGGACCTGCCGCCAAGTGGGACGAGTTCCGCCGGATTTTTACATCACTACTTGACGCTGTAGCACCTGTGCGACGGAGGCGGCTAGCCCCGCCCTCTGCACCCCACGTGACCGGCCCGACCCAGCACCTGCTGGCCCAGCGCCGCGCCGCGCTGCGTGGGATCGGGGGCGGGCGGGCGGACTACAAAGATGTCAACAGGCGGTGCCGTACAGCAATACGGAGGGACACGCGTGAACACCTGCAACGTCAGCTCGTGGAAGCTGGCCCCAGCAAAATGTTTCATGTATTGCGACCAATAATTGGCAGTCGGAAAACAACTAGTAGTGTGCCTAGTGTTACACCTGATGCTATTAATGAGTATTTTGTGAATGTCGGGCCCAGAACCGCTGCTAGTGTGACACCACCAGTAGCCGCGCCAACCACCCGGCTGCCACGCGTCCCCTCCTGTGGCTTGAGAGTGAGGCCGGTGACACCGGATG
Source organism: Lepas anatifera (assembly GCA_034440635.1). Taxonomy (NCBI): domain Eukaryota; kingdom Metazoa; phylum Arthropoda; class Thecostraca; family Lepadidae; genus Lepas; species Lepas anatifera. The sequence continues at coordinate 2,245,129 of JAOTON010000709.1, read as the reverse complement.
ACTTGTGTATCACTGTGGGATCCATGAAACCATCTTCATCTGTTGACAGTACTGGTTTTAGCGTTTCATTGTTTAAAAGTTCTTTTATGGCATACACCACGTTTTACTCGACATTATCAATTCTAGTTTTATCACCGGCGTTGTACCACAACAGTGGAAGCATGGTATTGTGGTTCCGCTCCCAAAGGGAGGTACTTTATCTGAGCCATCGAACTGGAGACCTGTAACAACTTTGCCTGCGATCATGAAAATTACTGAAAGACTAGTCCACACTCAATTGAATTCGTACCTGAATGAGCACAAACTGTACTCAAATGCCCAACACGGATACAGACACAACCATTCAACTGAAACAGCCCTCACTCTCATAACCGATGAGATCTACCAGGCCATGGATAATGGAAACATTTCACTTCTTCTACTTTGCGATCTCTCAAAATGCTTCGATGTGATCAACCATACTAAATTACTCGAGAAATTACATGCCTACGGAGTGGAAAATCATTGGTTTTCAGACTACTTGAGACAGCACCAGCAGCAGGTCAAAATTACAACTAAAGAGGGGGTCAAAATCTGGTCAAAATCTCTTCCAAACACGATGGGCGTATATCAAGGTGGATCTCTCTCTTGTTTGCTCTTTTCGGTCTTCACTAACGAACTGAGTCTGTATACCAAAAGGCCAAAATTGTTCAGTTCGCTGACGACACCCAGATACTCATCTCAGGCAAGAAACAGGCCATTTTTCGAATGATTGCTGACCTAGAAGATGAAGTTTCTGTATTGCTCGATTGGTTTGCTCACAACTCGCTGAAATTAAATGCCTCCAAAAGTCAACTCATTGTTTTCGGCACGCAGGCAATGCTAAAAAATCTGCCAAAAGTTAGCATTCGCGTTGGCAATGTTGTCGTGACCGAGAGTAGGGCAGTGAAAAACCTAGGACTCTACATGGACAGATCATTGACATACTAAACACACATTGACAACTTAGCTGCTAAGTGCACAGGCATGTTGATAGGACTGAGAAATGCTAGTCATGTTTTACCTCGATCTGTTCTGAAACCAGTCATCAACGCGTTAGTCATATCTTCGATTCGTTACTGCATTTCCATTTACGGCACGTGCTGCACAACGCAACTCCATCGTGTACAGAAGCTCATCAATTTTTGTGCCAGGATCATTACCGGCAAGAGAAGGTCAGACCACATATCACAAGATGTTCAGCGCTTAGGGTTTTTATCTGCATCTTCACTGACCTCATATCATCAACTATGTTTAGCTAAGAATGTGCTTCTTACATGTCAACCAACCGACTTGAGCACGATGTTTCAGTTCGTTCACCATTCTCATCATACCAGACAGATAGGACAGCTTCAGATACCCCGAGTTAGAACTAATGTAGGAAAGCGCAGACTTGCGTACGTTGTTGCTGCGAAGCACAATTCACTGCCCACCGAAATTCGCGATTTGGGAGCGAAGAGCCTGTTTAAACGTGCTTTGCTAGAAGCTTTACGTGGTGACGGTTGAGGGGCTACGTGTGTGATTATGTGTATGTATGTTTTTACTTTTATTCACCTCTCTCTTACTTTTTATTTCCACAATGCATTGACGTGGGAGCATGAAAAACCTCGCTATCTTGAGGATGTTACCGAATAAACTGACTCTGACTCTGACGTGTTCGACGGCGTCGTCTAAGTCATGCCTGGGGAAGAATTTAAGATTCAGATTCGCCCAGAATCCACCCCGTACGCCGTCACCGCACCTCGTCGGATCCCCTTCGCTCTACGCGAGCCTCTCCTTGAAGAGCTGAAGAAGTTGGAAAATAATGACATCATCACACCAGTCACTGAGGTTACTGACTGGTGCGCTCCCATCGTGGTCACGCGGAAGAAGAACGGAGAAGGCGTCCGTCTCTGCGTGGACCTCTCGAAGCTGAACGACTCCGTCTTACGCGAGCGGTACCAGTCCAACACACCTCTGGAGTGTGTCAACTCCATCGTGTCGGAGGAAGCCAAGTACTTTGGCGTCTTTGACGCGCTGAAGGGATATCACCAGTGCCCCCTGGACTTCAAGAGTCAACGTCTCACTACCTTCATCAGTCCCTTCGGCCGCTACATGTACAAGCGCGCCCCCTACGGCGTGTCGTCAATCAGTGAGCACTACAACCGCCGCATGGACCAGTGCTTCCATGACCTTCCGGGAATTCAGCGTCTGGTTGACGATGTGATCGTCTACGGCAGGACGAGGGAAGAGTTCCTGAGCCGGGCCCGTCTGTTCCTTCAACGCTGCCGAGAACAGGGTGTCTCTTTGAACCCGAAGAAGGTGCAGTTCATGCAGCCGTCAGTTCAGTTCGCCGGCTTCGTAGTCTCATCGAACGGGTACAAGCCGGACCCGAAGCTCACTGACGCCATCAGACAGTACCCTGCACCGACAGACATCAGTGGTCTGCGTGGCTTCTTCGGCCTGGTGAACCAGATCGCGCCTTTCTCTGAGGCCGTCGCTAGTCACCTGCAGCCCCTGCGGCCTCTCCTCAGCGTCAAGCGCGAGTTCTGCTGGAACGAGACTCATCAGGAGGCCTTCCTGAAGGCAAGGGAGGCACTGTCCTCAGTACAGACGCTTGCCTTCTACGACCCCGGTCTGCCAACACGCCTCTCAACCGACGCCAGTCGCCTTCACGGCCTCGGATTCCTGCTGGAGCAGAAGCAGGACGACGACACGTGGAGACTCGTGCAGGCCGGCTCCCGCTTTATCACGGACACGGAATCCCGTTACGCCGCCGTGGAGTTGGAACTCACCGCAGTTGCGTGGGCGTTCAAGTGCCGCCTGTTCCTCTCAGGCCTGGCCCACTTTGACCTGTTCGTCGATCACCAGCCTCTCGTGCCCATCCTCAACTCGAAGATGCTGGACGAGCTGGAGAACCCTCGCCTGCAGCGCTTGAAGTTCAAGCTGGGTGAGCTTAGCGCATTTACCGCGCACTGGTGTAAGGGCGCACAGCACGTCGCTGCCGACGCCCTCTCTCGGAGTCCCGTCGCCGTCGCGGGGGAGGATGACGAGGTGGACGCACCAGACATGGAGGACTTCTCTCCAACATCGATACTGGCAGTCGTCGCTGACGACGATCTGCACATCGACAAAGTCCGTGCAGCCGCAAAAGAAGACAGCACCTATCAGCTTCTTCGTGACGTCATCATCTCCAGCTTTCCCAGCCGGAAAGCTGACCTACCTGCTGAGCTGAGACCATACTGGAACGTCCACGTGCACCTTACTGTCGACGACGACCTCATCGTTTACGGGCGTCGCCTCGTGGTACCAGCCGCGCTGAGGAAACAAGTCCTTCAGCAGCTTCACAGCAGTCATCTCGGCAAAGAGAAGACTAAGCAACGAGCTCGCCAAGTCGTGTACTGGCCGGGCATCGACAATGACATCGAAAACGTTGTGCGACGATGCACACCCTGCCAACGAGACCTGCCGTCTCTGCCTCAGGAGACGTTGCTTCACCGACCCGCCCCGTCCAGGCCTTTCGAGGAAGTTTCTATGGACTTCGGAGACTATGGAGGCCACAAGTTTCTCATCTCGGTCGACCACTGCTCAGGTTGGCAGTGCGTCACCGACATGGGACGACATGCAACCGCCAGAGAGCTTGTAAAGAGCGTCCGCGACCTCTTCTGCATGGCTGGCGTCTTCAGCACAGTGTGGACGGACGGCGGATCTCAGTTCACGTCAAAAGAGTTCCAGGACTTCCTGCAAAGATGGGGAGTCAGGCACTGCACCTCATCGCCAGAATATCCTCAGTCAAACGGAAGAGCTGAGGCAGCAGTGAAGTCCACCAAAAAGCTCATCCGCCGCTGCTGGAATCCTCAGAGCAGACAGCTGGACCAAGAGCTCTGGGTACATGGTATCCTGCAACATCGCAACACTCCAGGTCCCAGTGGTCGCAGCCCTGCCGAGATCCTCTCACGGCCGGCCTGTGAGGGACCTCGTACCAGCTCACAGGCGCAACTTTGCAGCAGAGTGGCAGACGTCCGCTGACGCAGCAGACGCTGCTGCCGCCCGCCGCCAGGAGCGTACAGAAGCTCACTACAACTCCCGCGCCACTGACCTACCAGTCCTGCAAGTCGGTACCAGGGTCGCTGTACAAGACCAAGCCACCAAGCGCTGGAATCGTTTCGGCGAAATAGTGGACGTCAGCAGAAATCGTCGCTATTTCATCAAGATGCCCAGCGGCCGCGTCCTCAGCCGCAACCGCCGACACCTACGTAGGCGTTTCGGTCACGCCGCTCCAGACGACCTTCTGGCACCAGAGCGCGGCATCAGCCTGCCGTGCCTGACGCCTCCGATGCGTCCTGTGTGGAAACCCGATGCAGCGCCAACTGACGTTAGCACCGGAGCGACATCTAGTGCCTCCCAGACGTCCCCCACTCCGGTGATACCGGCTGGACCCGCCACTTCCCCGGGTTCGGCCGGCAACGCGGCGTCGCCCGTCACAACGGGACCGCGCCGATCACAGCGCACGCGGAGGCGACCCGAACGCTTCATCGAGTGCATGTAAAACTGTGCGGGCGATCCAAGTGTTTACGGACTTGCGTGGCCGTACGTGTTCGGGATATGTTGTGTTCGCATGTAACCCGCTTTTGCGAACATGAGGGGGCGTGTGTGGGTTTCGTTTGACGCCACTAGGTCGGCTGCATCGGTTGCCCGGCGCCACCCTATCAGGGGCCGGCTGGCGCGTGACGTCACGCCAGAGCCGTGTCTTGACCCGCCTCACGGGTCAGGGAGCTGTGTGTGTGTGTGCGTGTCTCCGGCCTGCCGCTGCCTCCACCGCAATAAGCCGCACATCGGGAATTCAGGTGTCTCCCTGATGAGACCAGAACAGTGTGATGGAAACCAAACTGTATCCCTTAATTTTGGTGCTGATTCTGATGGTAAAAACTTTTTTGCTCTACCTGTCCTGGTTTTGGCTGTATTGGTCCATCTGCAGGCCAAAAACCTCCAGATTTCTTGTGTCTAGGCAATTATGTAGAGAAGTGTGTGTCTGGGCGAGACGCAAACCAAACTGTATCCCTTATTTTTGGCGCTAGTTCTGATGGTGAAACCCGTTTTTCTCTATCTTGTCTGGTTTTGGCTGTATTGGCCCATCTGCACTGTTCATCTGCAAATTAAACCTCTAGAATCTGGAGCATATGTCAAATTTGTTCCTATATAGGTCAAGTTTTGGGTTGAAAATAAAACTGTATCTCTTATTTTTAGCACTGATTTGTATAGTGAAAACCGTTTTTCTCTATATGTCCTGGTTTTCTTCTGTACTGGTCCATCTGCATGATCCATCTGCCTTTTAGTCCGTCCCGAAAAATAAACCCCGCTTCCCACAACTCCTTACAACTTAGCATTTTTTTGTCATCCAAATAATAATTATTGGGGCTTATCGACGCACCAACTGCCAGGGTCATATGGCGTCGCCAACTCTCTCCCTGTTGGAAGGGTTGCTCGGGAGCCAGCTTGCTCCTTGTTCAGGGAAGTCGCCGGGCCTTGAACCCGGGTCGGCTGCGTGGAAGCCAGCTACGCTGACCACTCCACTACCGCGCCCTCTTTTTGTCATCCAGTGACATGCCGTTTCTGAAAATATATTTTGTGACGTCACCGCCAAAAGGGTCTATACCTCTTTCTATATCTCTTTCTAGGGCCTTGGTCTATACAGTTGAAGATCAAGGCCCTAAAAGATAAGGTTGGTCCAAGTTTCCTACCAAGCACCTACTAGAGCCTCACGGTAAATTGTTTTAATCTTGCCTAAAACAAAATATTTACAAAGTTTTCTTCAATTGATTATAATAAAGAAGAATACTATAGACAAATCAAGTCTTTATTTTGTATTATAACGTTTTAATTAAAAATATTATGTTTTTGCAGATGGAGTATATTCTAGGCTGGTATGATGCTAGATTTGCCAGATTTGCTAATTGTGCACAACTGAGGGATAGGTACCTTTTTAATGCATCTGATCTTTAGTGTGTTATTACGGAATTGTAATGAGTGATCGCCTGTGGTTGTGCTTCCTGTGCTGATGGTGAAAGGGGCAAATAATTAGAGGTGGGACTTTTTGGAAAAAGCTGGTCGTCGGTCCCGGTCCCGGCCAACATTTCTTGGTCCCGACCTAGTCCCGGCGAGAAAGATGTGGTCCCGGCCTGGTCCTGGCAGCCTTTTTCCCACTTATTGGCTTTTAAACATACTAATTCTTGTGGATTAAGACAGCCAAACATATTAAGCAAATTTATATCATCATTACATAAACAAATCAACATTAAGTATGAACTATAGCTTCAGGAAATCCTTACCTACCATCATGAAAAATGGCCACAATTATCTGACAATGCTCTCTGAGGAAACGTTTGCATGTTAAACCCTTAAAAGGTGCCTAAGAAACTATACGTCAATCCAAACTCAAGCTTTGTCACACCTCCCTTCAGTTCATCCATAAACATTCAATCAATAAGCTTACCAAGTTTTATCAGGGAAGGTCAGGACACAAATACCTTCAAGAGCCTTAAGATCAAATCACCAAAGCACAGGAGCAATTTGACATATCACTTTTGCAGTTGCCATGTGACTACAGGACTGATTTTGGCTGCTTATGAAGAATTATGCGAGTTGATACACTGGATGAAGGAACTGAGAATTAATGTTTTACATACCTAGGTCGTTCTCCAAAAACAATTAGGTAAGCACCCACATTCCTTATCCTTCTTTCCTTTCTTCCCAACAACACCAACCAACACACACACACAAACAATAGGGCTAATGTCCATGTATAGATTTCCAAATATGGAGGCCAAGCATAGGTCTGTTGCAAAGCAAAGCCAGTAGCAAAAAATTTCTTCTTTGATTCGTGTTAAAACGACTTACAATTATTTTAAACAAATTAAATTTTAAAATTAATAATACTAATAACAATATTTGCTTGTAATAGACAAAAAAATTTTACTGTAGCCGCAGACGGCGCACTTAAAGGGACATTGTCGCAAAAATTTTTATTGTGGTTTCTTAATATTTGAAAAATCCTGATTCCGGTACTATCAATCATTTTTTTATCTTCAGCTAAATTTTTGGAGGCCACTCAACAATTATTCAAATTTGCTAACAATATCAATAATAGGCTGTAACCTGCTCTTCACCTCTATTCTATCAATCAAAGTTTTAAGTTCTATAAATGATTTTTTGAGGTAGAAAATGTTTTTAGGCTGTATTCGTGTTCAATCTATTTTTATTAACCCTTAAAAAATACAAATATTAGATTAGTTTGTCCAAAACATTCGGCTTGAGAAAACTAATCAGGAAAGTTTTAAAATCGGGCAGGTGTCGCACTGCGGGGATGGTATAGTGGCCTCCATTCCCGACTCTCACACGGGTAATACAGGTTCGAATCTAGGTCGTGGAAGTTTTTACTGTAAAAACAATTTTTCTGATTTTCTTCTTGTTTGTTCATGCGTACTGATGGATGAAGCATAGTCGGATCCATGATTGCCGATCGGGGGGGTAACTTCCGGGGAGGGCACCATCCGGACCAGGGGGGCGCCACCTTTGACCGGCAAAACCTATCAGATGGACGCTAAATCCTATCAGTGTGTGCCGATTTTCGCATCCTGGGGGAGGGGATGGGACGCGACATTTTAGGGTTCACCGAGAGTTGATCAGAGAGGGGAGGGGGGGCACGTGCCCCCTTTGCCCTCCTGGATCCTCCTATGGGATGAAGTAAATATTCTAAGGACAATTTCTTATGGTTATCCCTCCGTCCGGGTAGTTGAGGGAAAGGGAATATTAGCCCCAAATATTTTTCTAATCTGACCGGCGTGCCAAACTGGAACCGGCTTGTCTCCAGCTCCCTGCAATGGTTCTCAATCCGTCGGATTTCCCTCTATTGGAGACCAGTTCCCCTGTTTTCTGACCAGCGGGACACGCTGTTCGCCGTTCGAAAATGTCTTTTGTGTCCTTTGCTGAAGGCCATCCTTGAAGGCTGACCGGTTTTCGTGCAAACCAAGAACTAGAAACCGGCCCAATAAAAAGCAGGGGTGGCTCTTCGAGATTATATGTGTTAATCTCGAGATTAATGTGTCTCGAGATTAATTAATCGTTTAACCCTCGCCCCACCGGGGGCCATCGATGGCCCCCTAAGGTTTTTCCGGGATAGCAGAAAGACGATGAGGCGCAGCACCGTGGTTGAGGGCTTTACCTCTCACTGCATCATTTTCCCACCATCCCTGAAATTTTTTACCCCGGGTCACCCAAGGTCAGGTCACCAGACGAGTTCAACCAAGGTCACCTCACTCCAGCTTTAGAGCTCTGTAAGAGCTACATTTCGGAGTCGATCGATTTGAAACTTCCTACACTTTAATACCCCTCCAGGGTCTACAAGGTGTATATCCGGGATTTTTCGATTTCGTGCCCTGAGGTCAGGTCACGGGGTGACCTCTCCCATTGAAAAAGCATGGGAAAAGCTGTCTTATGATCTAAAAGTCACAAAAACGATTGAAAATGCTCAGCTTGATCAGAAAAGCGTTTTTGGACACCCTTTCACGGATTCCAGGGGCCATATTTGCCCTATGACATCCCCAAGGTCATCCAAGGTCATCAGGGGTCAAAAACAGTATTTTGACAATAACTTTAACCTGTATAAGCTAGAGCGCTGAAACAAACACCATCGTGTTTGTCTCGTCATTGGCTTTCATTTGATATACGGCAAGGTCACTTTCTGACCTTTCGTGACCTCAGGTCATACTAGGTCACGAGGTGACCTCTGGAGGTCAAACTACTGGCGTGAGGTCTTTACATTTCCATAGCAGAAAAAGTACTGGCAATTTCCTATCAAATTTACTTTCCCACACCTCAATAGCTCTAAGGGCATAAGAGTTATGCCCAGTTTGCTTAAGCATTGCATATTTGAGTGAAAATAGCCGATCTTGACCTAATTTGTCCTCTGGAGGTCAAACCATTGACCTGAACACTAAAACATGTGAAGTAATTTCTTACTGAATTCACGCGAGCTTTCTAGTGCACTTTGCAGATTTGCGCTAACGCCCATATTTTTGGAGTTAGAGGGGGCCATCGATGGCCCCCCGGTGGGGCGAAGGTGGCGCCGGACCCCCGGTGGGGCGCGGGTTAACACGCGCATTGACGGGAGGCGGGTACCCGCCCCCCGTCTGGTTTTTCGGATAGAACTTAAAAACGGCGGCGCGTAGCGCCGCCGCACTTGTATCCATACGCGTATATTAACAGTAAAAACGCAGTACATGGTAAAACATACACTCCTAACACTAGGCAAAGAAAACTAGGCAGGGGCGTCGCCACGGAATTTAAGCCATCACACATTTATTAGGTAGGTACTTAACACACTCGAGTTAAAAATAAACTCGGGTTAAAAAACTTGACATACCCTCTCTCATCATTTTTACAACTTTTGTCAAAATTTTAAGGTTAGGTCATCTCAGGTCAGGTCATCAGTACAGGTCAAGTGACCTGGCCTCAAAGTTTAAGACAACATAAGTCGGAACAAAGTGAACTCATCCGATTGAAGTGACCTGACAAAATGGTTAAAATATTTCGATGGAGAAGCGTATGGGCTACCCAAAGCCGTTTACCATTTTTCACTACCTACCGTGGTTCTGGAGGTTTTAGGGGGGTACCCGCGCCCCCCTGTCAAAGCGAAGGTGGCTCAGAGCCCCGTCAATGCGCGTGTTAATCTGGTAAAACAACGAGATAAAACGTTAATCCGTACGAGATAAACCGTGTTCGAGATTAAATGTGGCGGTCTCCCAGGGCGGACCACCCTGAAAGACCACCTGGGCCTTTCACGGCAGGAGAGTGTGGAGGTGGAGCGCCTGCGCATTGGCCACTCCCTTCTCCTGTGCAGCTACCGAAAGAGGATCGGCCTGAACCCGGAGGCCACGTTACAGGAATGCGACGATGGAGAGGACGAGATCCTCCACCACCTTCTGACCCGGTGCCCTGCGTGCGCTGACCTGCGCTGGGACATATTTGGACGGGACGACCCGCCCATCCGGGAAGCGCTGTCGGACCCACGACGGCTGGCGATGTTCCTGCAGCGGTTGGGGCGCCTGCACGGGCGCCCCCCCTCCCATATGGCCGGAACACTCAATCAATCAATCAGATTAAATGTGTCCGTCGACATCTAAATCTTTGATATAATTGTAATTCTTTGGTCTCCGGAGAATATAAAAACACGTAGTCTAGAGAACCGGAGAATAGCTGAATGTGATACGGAAGAATAACTCTTGATATGCGTCAGAACTGGGGAACCAGAGAGCAGCCACCACGATCCTTGGATGAACTAACAAAAGTGTGGAACGCACCACGAACCCAAACCTGATCACTTTTTGTTTCAGGGGGAACGTTTGTTGGGCGTTGCAGGTTGGAGATGGACTGGCCACCTCACTCCTCTGTCCGTGGTGGTAGCTCTTTCTAATTTTTTTCGTATATAGATATACAAGATTTAAGAATACATTGTTTTTTACTTCAAGTTGAGTTAGTTCCTGATCAGGGCACATCAAGAAAATATACCTCAAAATTATAGCCTGGAACAGTTCGTATTAAATAAAAAGGATTCTATAAATAATCTTAACATTGGTAGTCACAGAGTCTAAACCTAAGAAGACGCATCGCAGCTTTAAGACAAGCAAGCTGTTAGCCTCATGAGTGACATTTGTTTATGAAAATGATAAGCGTTTATTTTTAATACTTCGGAGTTCGGAAACGGTCCTTTCTCATAATAGAACAAACAATTCCAGAAGCACTTCATATAACATCATATCATTATATAAAATAGTATATTAACCGTTATTTTTATTAGATTGTTTATTAGATTATCTACGTTGATAAGATATTTCATGACCAGCCTCCTCGAATCATAGTTCCAAAATGGGGCTAATACACTGATAAATATTCAGGTACATCCCTTCACCAAAATTCTCATAATATAATAGGTGAACACATACATTTTTAGTCAGAGTGCTAGGATAACCCCGAATCGAGTTCCAATACTTGAATATTCCAGTACTGAATTGCATTATTCCAGCATTCGATTTCCAAATCAGATCTACATTTCAAGCCTTGGTCACACTATGACCAAAAGTTTTCGCTTATTGTATTATGAGGATTCTGACGAGGGGCTGTGCCCGAATATGTGATCACAGTGTGATCACAGGCTCCATTTTGCGTCAAGAATTCGAGAGGCAAAGCCATGAAACATCTTACCAATTTATAATCATGCTCCTCGGCTACGCAATGCAAAATTCATCTACTTTTAAAAACCAACAGATATCAGTTGATCAATGAGGCTTATATTCAATCTCACAAAAACATGAGAAAATATAACCTACCAGGAAATTACAAGCGAGTGATAGCCCTCGGCAGGTGAGAAACGCGTGTAACAATCAGGTCTGCGAGTCCCCAACGAGCAGTCTTCCGAGTGCAACGTGGACTAGAGGATATAACTCAGTACGTCAGTGACGGATCCAGGCCAATGTTTTTTGTGGGGGGAGGGGAGGACAGGGTCCAAAATCGTGAATACACATTTTTTTAAAGGTCGGTGAAAATCGCAGAGTTTGGGAGGAAAGTAAATTTTCCCTGAACCCACCAGTGGGTATGCAGCTCCTAGCTTCCAGTCCTTGAAGTGCACTCTAAGAAGGCTGGGAGCGAACCAAATACTGAGTATACATCAAAAGCATAACAGATTTTGCATCTGTCCACAATAAGTGCTACACGGTTTGATAAAATGTTCACCGCAATAGTCTGAGCACAGAGGTGTCACTTATTATTTTCGCCGACTTTCGCACGTACGACCACCAACAAAATCTGACCACTTGATTTTTTACTATAAAGACCCTTTGCATTACTAGTTTTCTTACCTTTAGGCTAAAAAATACTTTTAATGGCATGTTTTCGTGAGGTCCTCAGAGGATTTGCCTTAATATACCGCGATAAACACAACTTACGCACATACATGAACGTATACTGCGGGCACACAGGCAGACGACCGAGGTGCACTCAGGCAGGTTCGTGTTCAATGCAAAAACTGCTGGCTGTGGTACTCTGCCAACTCTGGGATTCCATTGCTCGTCCTCTGAAGCTTGTCTTCCAGCAGGAGGCGTAATTTGCGATAGTCACTGTCGAGGGGCAGCACCTGATTATTTCTGTTTTGCGTTCAGCTTGCTGGGGTAGGCTCTTCTTAAATTAGAAGATATTTTCACAGCAGGAACAAATGGGACCAAATAAATGGTACCAATAAAATATCACAAGCCCACAATGAAAGCAAACAAGATATCACTGAATCTTGTTTTCAACATATGCAAAAAAAAAAATATATATATATATATATTCAAGAACAAACACATCCCCAAAGACGATCTATAGTCTAGATCATGGGTTTGTGGAGGGGTCAGGTGGAACCATGCAAATTCATGTTTTTTTATAAATTACAATACATTATTTCAACACTGGCCCACAATAGGAAACAAATATACCAAATTTCAGGTCTATGGGAGAATCGGTCTGATTGGGTTCATCCCATTCAAACTAACAAACAAAATGATCATACACAAGCTGGTCCATTGGGACGATAGCTTGATGATACACAGCAGCTACAAAAGACAGGTTTTCTAGTAAACAAATTTTCTCTTTGAAGCGACCCGCCTAATCTTTCATATATTCTTCCAGGAAAACACAAAAAATTGCATCACCCAAGACTGCCCCCTGTCATTCCTACATGACTATCCATACTCTTTGTTCACAATTATATTGTTGTATTGGGTACACTCCTAGTGTTTCAAATCATAATACATCTTATCCTAGTTTTCCTTCAGTTCATTTTTAATATCAATTATAAAAAGCATGCAGATGGGCATTTTCAGGGGCAGATGGATGAATTCATCTGCAGATGGGCATGAATGCAGATGGGCATTTTCCGAGGGCAGATGGATGAACTCATGCTACAGTCACTTTCATGTCTGGAAACAAACAGTAGCACTTGAAATATGAGTAAATGGATCTGATAAGTAGATAGGAGTACACTGACTACTATGTACTGTATGGTACCAAAATAAATGGAAAATCTGTTTCAATCTGTAAAATTAATCAAAAACATTTCCATACTTAAAAGAAGGTAAGCTAAGCAGCAAATGCACTAGCATGCACACATTGTGCAGAGCCAGTATTTGTAACAGGTAGAAATTTGTAATTCAAATTACAAGCTTGATATAACGGGTGAGCACTTAGTTTTGGGACACAAATTGAACAGCGATAGCTTCTGTGTATTTGACACCAGGACGATCAAATTGCACACATGGCTGGTGCCCAGTCTGAAGCATCTCTCATAACTAGTGACACAGTTTATTAGTACCCTGTCGGTCTGCAGCTCGCACGCGCTCGCCCACCCTTCTCATCATCGTTCGAGGGACTTCCGGGTCGATCTCGGCGAGTACCTTGCGGATACGAGCCTTCAATGACCGATCAGATTTTGCCTCCCATCCACCTTTGTAGACCTCTTGCTTAACTACGCCCCAAAAATCCTCGATCGGCCTCAGCTGGGGTACGTTTGGTGGGTTTGCCTCACGTGGTACCACGGGCACGCGCGCCTCCTCGAGAAGCTTCAGAGTTTCCTTGGCGTAGTGAGCTGCTGCGAGGTCCGGCCAAAATATATACCCGCCATCTGGATAGTTCTGGGCCACATAGGGCAGAAGGACCTTCTTTAGGCACTCATTCCTGTAGGTTTCCCCATCAACATTTGCCCGACTGGGGCAAATCACAGGCTTGGAGATCCCCTTTGGTGATATGGCTACCCACACAAGTAGTTTTCGTGGGAACTTGCCAGTCGGACGCCATCTGACTTCTGGAGGCACATCTGCATCCGGCCCACCATAGAAGCCCCGGTTGCACGGCATTTCGCTTCCCGAGTATGTAAAGTAACTCTCGTCGTCCATTACGACATCGTTCTTTAGGCCTGCTTTGAGCAACCCTCGGGACAAGCTCCATAGACGTAACTTTTGGGCACGTCGCTGTCTTTCTGTGGTGTCTGGTGCCCGCCCTCTCTTCCTGTACTTAAGGCCAGCTTTGTCCAGCAGTTTCCTCACGTAACTCTGTGAAATGGCGAATTTTCGAGCAAGAACACGAGTGGAAGCCCCGACCTTGTTTTTCGCAGGGCGAAGCAGTGCCTGATGTTTCTGGGGTGTCATTTTTGTGATTGGTCGACACTTTTTTCCAATATTGCCATGAGCGACGTTTCTTCCTGCCTTGACGGTTTCAATCACACGGTAAATGGTTGACTTCGCCAGACCCATTTTCTGGAAATGGCGGACAACATTTGACTTTGGTTCATTTGGTCGATTCTTCAGAAATTCCTCGACAATACCACGGACAGCCGACTTGGTTAAAGTCTCCATGTTCACTAAGAAATAAACATGATGAGCTAATTTTTTGTTTGCACGTAGTCAATTTATTGGTCTTCCATTGTGCAAAAATAAATTAAAAATATCAACTGCATGGGAAGATATTGATCATAAAATTTGTGTCCCAAAACTAAGTGCTCACCCATTAGACTTTTACTAGAGTGCACAAATATTGTAAATATAAAGTTAGACCAAAAAGAGAGGGAATATGGGCAATTCAAAAAATAATATGCTTAAATAATCATTGGGGAATTGCCATCACCAAATGATTTTCACCTATTTTGGTACACAAGTTCACCTGTGCAACAATAAAATGAGGACTTTTTGGCATTGACACTGCTCATAAGCCTTGTTCCGTCTGCCAGCACAGCCTTGTTCGCGAGCCCTCGAGCCTCTCCTCTAGAAAAGAAATACCACAACTGTCTCTAGTATTTGCTATGGCTAATCAGACAAAAATGAACCAGAATACTTATCTACCAATCACAAAAGTATGCTACCACTGTTGTGCTGTTACTGTTTTTCCAGCAGCACCACAGCAGGTAGCCAGCCTGTAAATCTAAGATTGGTTCTAAGATTGGTTCTCAGGGAGAGGCTATAGCCATGTGACATAGACTCAATCCAGTGTGCAAAGTATGGCATTTTTAACGAGATCTCGTCCGGGTGAGTGCCCTAGGAGACAAGAGTGAGTGGTGTGAAGTTCATCAGCCTGGTGTGAATTTCCCAGACTGGTGCAAGGAAGGTGACACTGAAAACCAAACAAATAATGGCTGAATGGTTATAAAGACACAGGAGGGGACCTTATAACAAGTATTTAACTAACTAATACAAGAGGTAGCATTGCATTGTGTGGGTAGGAAAGGGTGCATTTTTCTCTATGGTATATAGAAGTTTGGTGTGAATTTTTGGTGTCTGGCAGTGCAATGATTTTAGGTGGCTGGTGTGACTCGTCTAGCCTGCTGCCATACTTTGCAGACTGGGACTCAATGCTGCTCGCTGATTGGTGTTGACAGACAAACGAGACCACAGCTATAACAGTGGGCCAAAATGAATAGTTATCAATTAAGCATACAATTTGCTTTTTGGCAACTTCATGAACCTAATTAATGCAGAACAGAAACATTAAATGCATTGCCCATACTTGATAGGATTAGTGTTTGACCAACTCACTACACTCACTACACAAAACCTCAATAAGCATTGGTGGCCAGCAAAGATGGATGGCAAAAATTCAAATTGTTTCATTGACTTTTCACGCATAGATTTTTACCTCTAAGAAAATCTCAATTGACCACATCAAAGGCTCTAAATATTCTACGTGCAGATTACCGACGATATGTTGATCCACGAGACCGGAGAGGCGACAATCTCCTCGTCCGAAAAACCACCCAAAGCTTTCTTCATGCCTCAAAGGAGGATCTTCTGGATCGCGCTACCCGTATCTTTTTATTGTATCATTTTAGCTGCAATGCAATCATGCAATAACGAACAATTATTAATTATAATCTTTAGGGTATTCGGGCATGACAGCAGCGCTAATTAGTGTTATAGAATTTGTATTCATATCTTCGCGTTTGCCGCGGTTTTTGAAATGGTGAATATCGATAGTTCATTGATAGCCATGATGACATCACATTGATGTAAGATAAGCCCACGTGACCAGATCCTATAAGGACTGGGCTTTTGATTGGTTGATGGTATTTCTTTAAAGTCCTATATTTCTCTTTCAAAAGCGTTTTGGAAATATATTTTTAAAGAATAATTTTTGATGTTATAGGTTTTAGCTACTGAACTGCTTTAAAAGAAATGCTTGACATTTTTTCATATATAAATTGATAGCTATAGCCGGGCCTACGTCACTTTATCGTTACCATAAGGACTCGGTAAAGTCGTCTATAAATGTTGACTTTGAGGCCGATTTTCAGGCATTTTGAGCCTGAATTTGCAAAAATGAGAATATGACTTCTGAAACAACTTTTTGTAACCTTTTGATCTAGCTAATAAAAATTTTTGCGACAATGTCCCTTTAACATAAACAGTACATTATCACGTTTAGTGAAAGAACCAAGGAAAAAATTACTTATTTATCACACCGTTCTTAAAGGGACATTGTCGCAAAAATTTTTATTGTGGTTTCTTAATATTTGAAAAATCCTGATTCTGGTACTGTCAATTGTTTCTTTATCCTCAGCTAAATTTTTGGAGGCCACTCAACAATTATTCAAATTTGTTAACAATATCAATAATGGGGTGTAACCTGCTCTTCACCTCTATTCTATCAATCAAAGTTGTAAGTTCTAGAAATGATTTTTTTGTCGTAGAAAATGTTTTTATGATGTATTATTATTCAATTTATTTTTATTAAGCCCTAAAAATACAGAAATTACATTAGTTTGTCCAAAACATTTAGCTTGAGAAAACTTATCAGGGAAGTTTTAAACTCGGCCAGATGTCGTGCAGCGGGGCTGGTATAGTGGCCTCCATTCCCGACTCTCACACGGGTAATACGTGTTCGAATCTAGGTAGTGGAAGTTTTTACTGTAAAAATTTTTTCTGGTTTTCTTCTTGATTGTTCATGCGTACTAATGGATGAAGCATAGTCAGATCCATAATTTCCGATGGGGGGGGTAACTTCCGGGGAGGGTACCATCCAGACCGGGGGGCGCCAATTTTGACCGGCAAAACCTATCAGATGGACGCTAAATCCTATCGGTGTGCGCCGATTTTTGCATTCTGGGAGAGGGGATGGGACGCGACATTTTAGGTTTCACCGAGAGTCGATCAGAGAGGGGACACGTGCCCCCTTTTGCCCTCCTGGATCCTCCTATGGGATGAAGTAGCTAATCTAAGGACAATTTCTTCTGGTTATCCCTCCGTCCGGGTATTTGAGGGAAGGGGAATATTAGCCCCAAGTATTTTTCTAATCTGACCGGCGTACCAAACTGGGACCGGCTTGTCTCCAGCTCCCTCCAATGGTTCTCAGTCCGTCGGATTTACCTCTGTTGGAGACCAGTTCCCCTGTTTTCTGACCAACGGGACACGCTGTTTGCCATTCGAAAATGTCTTTTGTGTCCTTTGCTGAAGGCCATTCTTGAAGCCTGGCCGGTTTTGGTGCAAACCAGGAACCAGAAATTGACCCAATAAAAAAGCAAGGGTGGCTCTTTGAGATTAAATGTGTTAGTCCCTAAATTAGTGTGTCTCGAGATTAATTTATCGTTTTAACACGCGCATTGACGGGAGGAGGGCACCCGCCCCGCCCCCCGTCTGGTTTTTCGGATAGAATATAAAAACGGCGGCGCGTAGCGTCGCCGTACTTGGCATACCTTCTCTCATCATTTTTACAACTTTTGTCAAAATTTTAAGGTTAGGTCATCTCAGGTCAGGTCACCAGTTCAGGTCAAGTGACCTGACCTCAAAAAGGTTTAAGATAGCATAAGTCGGAACAAAGTGAACTCATCCGATTGAAGTGATCTGACAAAATGGTTAAAATATTTCGATGGAGAAGCGTATGGGCTACCAAACGCCGTTTACCACTTTTTCACTACCTACCGTGGTTCTCGAGATTTTAGGAGGGAGGGTACCCGCCCCCCTCAAAGCGAAGGTGGCTCAGAGCCCCGTCAATGCACGTGTTAATCTGGTTAAAACAAGGAGATAAAACGTTAATCCGTACGAGATAAAACGTGTTCGAGATTAAATGTGGCGGTGTCCCAGGACGGAACACCCTAAAATACCGTCTGGGCCTTTCACGGCAGGAGAGTGTGGAAGCGGGGGCCTGCGCACTGGCCACTCCTTTCTCCTGTGGAGCCACCGAAAGAGGATCGGCCTGGACCCGGAAGCCACGTGCCGGGAATGCGACGACGGAGAGGACGAGGCCCTCCACCACCTTCTGACCCAGTGCCCTGCGTGCACTGACCTGCGCTGGGACATATTTGGACGGGACGACCCGCCCATCCGGGAGGCGCTGGCGGACCCGCAACGGCTGGCGATGTTCCTGCGGCGGTTGGGGCGTCTACAAGGGCGCCCCCGTATGGCCGGAACACTCAATCAATCAATCAGATTGAATGTGTCCGTCGACATATAAATATTTGACATAATTTTAATCCTTTGGTCCCCGGAGAATATAAAACACGTAGTCTAGAGAACCGGAGAATAGCTGAATGTGATAAGGAAGAATAACTCTTGATATGCGTCAGAACTGGGGAACCAAAATGCAGCCACCACGATCCTTGGATGAACTAACAAAAATATGTGCAGCCACCAAGTGTGGAACGCACCACGAACCCAGACTTCATCACTTTTTGTTTCAGGGGGAACGTTTGTTGTGTGCTGCAGGTTGGAGATAGACTGACCACCTCACATCTCTGTCCGTGGTGGCAGCTCGTTCCAATTTTTTTGCATATAGATATACAAGATTTAAGAATACATCCTTTTTACTTCAAGTTGAGTTAGTTTCTGATCCGGGCGCATCAAGAAAATATACCTCAAAATTCTAGCCTGGAACAGTTCGTATTAAGTAAAAAGGATTCTACAATTAATCTAAACATTGGTAGTGACGGAGTCTAAACCTAAGAACACGCATTGCAGCTTTAAGACAAGCAAGCTGCTGGCCTCTTGAATGACATTTGTTTATGAAAATGATAAGCTTTTATTTTTAATACTCCGGAGTTTGGAAACGGTCCTTTCTCATAATAGTCGCAGAAGCACTTCATATAACATCATATTATTACATAAAATAGTATACTAACCGTTATTTTTTATTAGATTGTTTATTAGATTATCTACGTTGATAAGATGTTTCATGACCAGCCTCCTCGAATCATGTTTGCAAAATGGGGCTAATACACTGATAAATATTCAGGTACATCCCTTCACCACAATTCTCATAATATAATAGGTGAACACATAAATGTTTAGTCAGAGTGCTAGGATAACCTCGAATCGAGTTCCAATATTCGAATATTCCAGAACTGAACTACATTATTTCAGCAACCGAGTTCCATATCAGATCTAAATTTCAAGCCTTGGTCACACTATGACCACAAGTTTTCGCTTATTGTATTATGAGGATTCTGACGAGGGGCTGTGCCCGAATATGTGATCACAGTGTGATCACAGGCTCCATTATGCATCAGGAATTCGAGAGGCAAAGCCATGAAACATCTTACCAATTTATAATCATGCTCCACGGCTACGCAATGCAAAATTCAGCTACTTTTAAAAACCAACAGATATCAGTTGATCAATGAGGCTTATATTCAGACTCACATAGCTGACTCACATATTCAGACTCACATAGCTTATATAGCTGCACACAGCAGCTACAAAAGACAGGTTTTCTAGGAAACAAATTTTCTCTCTGAAGTGACCAGCCTAATCTTTCACATATTCCTCCAGGAAAACACAAAAAATTGCATCACCCAAGATTGCCCTCCTGTCATTCCTATATGTCTATCCATACTCTTTGTTCACAATTATATTTTTGTATTGGCTGGGTACACTCCTAGTGTTTCAAATCATAATACATCTTATCCTAGTTTTCCTTCAGTTTATTTTAAATAGCAATTATAAAAAACATGCAGATGGGCATTTGCAGAGGGCAGATGGATGAATTCATGCTACAGCCACTTTCATGTCTGGAAACAAACAGTAGCACTTGAAATATGAGTAACTTCATCCGAGAAGTGGATAAGAGTACACAAACTATTATGTACTGCATGGTACCAAAATAAATGGAAAAATCTGTTTCAATCTGTGAAATTATCAAAAACATTTTCATACTTTAAAGAAGGTAAACTAAGCAGAAAATGCACTAGCATGCACACATTGTGCAGAACTAGGATTTGTAACAGGTAGAAATTTGTAATTCAAATTGCAGGCTTGATATAGACTTTTACTAGAGTGCACAGATATTGTACATAGAAAGATAGACCAAAAAGAGAGCGAATATGGGACATTAAAAATAATATGCCTAAACATTGGAAAATTGTCATCGCCAATCATTTTCACCCCTTTTGGTACACAAGTTGACCTGTGCAACAATAAAATGAGGATTTTTTGACATTGACACTACTCATAAGCCTTGTTCCATCTGTCAGCACAGTCCTGTCTGCAGGCCCTCGAGCCTCTCCTCTAGAAAAGAAATATCAGTGCCGCAACTGCCTCTAGTACCTATGTGCTACTGCTTATCAAATACTTATCTACCAATAAAAAAATAGTGTGTTACCACTGTTCTGCTTTTACTGTTTCTTCCAGCAGCACCACAGAAGGTTGTCAGCCTGTAAATCTTAGATTGGTTCTGCGATTTGTTCTAAGGGAGAGGCTATAGTCATGTGACATCGACTCAATGCTGCTCGCTGATTGGTGTTGACAGACGGAACGAGACCACAGCTGTAATAGTGGGCCAAAATGAATAGTTGTCAATTAAGCATACAATTTGCTTTCTGGCAACTTTGTGAACCTAATTAATGCAGAACAGAAACATTAAATGCATTGCCCATATTTGATGGGATTAGTGCCTGACTAACTCACTACACTCATTACACAAAACCTCAATAAGCATTGGTGCCCAGCAACGATGGATGGCAAAAATTAAAATTGTTTCATTAACTTTTCACTCATACATTTTTTTCCTCTAAGAAAATCTCATTTGACCACATCAAAGGCTCTAAATATTTTACGTACAGATAACCGACGATATTGATATGTTGATCACGAGACCGGACCGGCGACAATCGGCGTCCTTAAAACCACCAAAAACTTTTGTCATGCCTCAAAAGAGGCTCTTCTGGATCGCGCTACCCGTATCTTTTTCTTGTATCATTGTCGCTGCAATGCAATCATGCAATAACGAACAATTATTAATTATAATCTTTAGAGTGATCGAGCCTGGCCGCAGCGCTAATACGTCTTATAGAATTTGTATTCATATCTCCGTGTTTGCCACGGCTTTTGAAATGGTAAATATCGATAACTCGTTGAAAGCCATGATGACATCACATTGATGTAAGATAAGCCCACGTGACCAGATCCTATAAGGACTGGGCTTCTGATTGGTTGATGATATTTTTTTAAAGTCCTATATTTCCTATTCAAAAGCGTTTTGGAAAGTTATTTTTATAAAATAATTTTTTTATATCTCAGGTTTAGCTACCAAAATACTTTGATTGAATTTTTTTACATTTTTTGGTATAGAAATTGAAAGCTATAGCCCGGACTTCGTCATTTTATTGATACCATAAGGACTCGGTAAAGTCGTCTATAAATGTTGACTTTGAGGCCGATTTTGAGGTATTTTGAGCCTGAATTTGCAAAAATGAGAATATGACTTCTGAAACAACTTTTGCAACCTTTTGATCTAGCCAATAAAAATTTTTGCGACAATGTCCCTTTAATAGTTTTTAGCCTTGAGGCTACTAAAGCTTGTGCTTCTGCTTGGTTGAATTTTTCTTCAAAGACGGTAGTGGCGCACACTTGTTTTTATCTTTATGAGTACCCTGATCTTTATTATCAAGATTACTTTACTTACAAGGTTGATCCACGAGGAATACTTTGTCGCCAACGTGACGTCACACAATTTGAAACCAATATGGTAGCAGTAGCTGATGCATAAGCGACGCGTTTAGTTCAACAATCGAAAACAACAAACAAAACTAAACTGATAGGGGTTTAGACACTCGCGGCTGGGGAGGGATTGATTATTATTAGTATATATTCTTTTTTCATGCCAGGACGAGGTAGGACGTGGGCAGTCTGCAAAATAACGGTTTCTGCCGATGTTTCGTCTAACGTGAAGTGCTCGTTTAGACCGATTGAAGTTGCGTTAATTTTCTACAAACCAAACGGTCCCTGATGCTGCGAGAACATTTAAAATGAATATATCGAATGATAAAATAAATATGTATGCGGCCACCACATGCTAATATTTGTATATTTCCGTCGAGCGAATTATTATTTTTTAACACCAGTTGGATCTTGTAACTCCGGCTGCTTTGCTTCTATCCATTACTTTGGCTTTGCTGCATTGTTTTTGTGGCTAGGTGATATGGCACCAATATGGTATCAAGGTATCGAAAAGTATTATTTGTCATGGGAGGGTGAGCCCTCTAAACCGCGCCCACCGGGGTCCGGGCGCCACTTTCGCACCACCAGGGGCATCGATGCCCTTATAAATCCGAAAATATGGGGGTTATCGCAAATCTGTAAAGTGCATTAGAAAGCTGACGTGAATTCAGTAAGAAATCATTTTGTATTTTTAAGTGCTCAGGTCAATGGTTTGACCTCCAGAGGTCAAGTTAGGTCAAGATAGACTATTTTCACTCAGATATTCCATTTTTAAGCAAACTTGGCATAGCTCTTATGCCATTAGAGCAATTGAGATCTGGTTAAGTAGATTTGATAGGAAGATGCTAGGACTTTTTCCGCCATGTGGAATGTAATGACCTCCCACCAGTGGTTTGACCTCTAGAGGTCACATCGTGATCTATTTTGACCTGAGGTCACGAAAGGTCAGAAAGTGACCTTGCCGTAAATCAAATGAAAGCCAGTGACGAGACATACAGGATGATATTTGATTCAGCGCTCTAGCTTAATTAGGTCAAAAGTTATTGTCAAAATACTGTTTTTGAGCCTGTTGACCTTTGATGACCTCGGAGAGGTCAAAGGGAACATATAGCCCCTGGAATCCGTGAAAGTGTGTCCAAGAACGCCTTTCTGAGCAAGCTGAGCATTCGCAATCGTTTTTGTGACTTTTAGATCATAAGACAGCTTTTTCCCATCCTTTCTCAATGGGAGAGGTCACCTCATGACTTGACCTCAGGTCACGAAATAACAAAAAATCCCGGATATACATCTTGTAGGCCCTGGAGGGTTCATGAAGAGTAGGAAGGTACAAATTGATCGACTCAGAAATGTAGCTCTTACCCTGCCAACAAGCAGTAGTGGGAACCATATGGGTATTGAACGGGCTAGGTGGGCCCTTACGGGCCATGGGTTCAAGATGGGCCATTCATATGGCATCCATATGGTCTGGAACTGGTATTCTTGTGGGTCAAATGTTCACAAGGGAGATGGTATCGAGGTGGGCGTGCCAGGTGGGATCCATATAGGCGGTTGTGGTTTTTATATGGGCCATTGTCATCTATGCACGTGGTATGCTGGTGGGCCCGCGGCATGGTTTCCATGTGACTCTGTGATGGTATTGCTATGGGCCAGAAAAGGACTAAAAACTGTATTCAGACCAATTTAGAATAATTCCGTGATTTTCATGTATCACTGACAAAAGCTTTTAATCTTACAACTTGTAAGTTACAAGTACCTGACAGAGTGCCACCTCTCACCTATTCGCCCTTTAGGACGCAAGTTTCGGGACCCTAGCGATACGATTTCAAAGGGCGGAAACTCCGCGTTTGAATTCATGTGTATGTATAGCATAACACTCTCGGTGCTGCACAGGGATGTGTGGCTTAGGGCATAACGCTCCTGTCTCTGAGCCATGGGTCCCGGGTTCAAGTCCCAGCAGTGCCTCTGAATAAGTTGATCTGATCATCTTAATGCCTCCTAACAGGGTGAAGGCTGGTTGCGCTGTATAGCCTTGGCATTTGGTGCTCCCACTGACATAAAATGTCAGTGGGTATGCCGTCAAGCAATTCATCATCGGTACTGTAGCCTTTGGTCCAAAGTAAGCTTTAGTTCGCCGACAGTCCACCAGAGTGCAGTTAGTCGTCCAACCGTCAGAGGTAAGAGGCGCTCAATGATCGTCATACGAATCTCCGGTGTGAGCTTTAGTTCGGCCAACAACGCATAGATGGCAGCACCATTCGAATTGAGGGTCCAGGCACGGGAGCACAAAGTTGCTGTAGGTATGTTCATTAGGCCGGGACGAAAATATCAAATGCTTCCATTAATAGTCAAAACACCTGGGCATAGGCATAAATAGAGTGGAAATCACAAACAAAACGGGATGAAGTCGCATCTTCCACCTCCTAAACATCAAAATCTAAGCCAACATTTTCACCTCCCGGCGTCGCAGTCACCCAGCTATTAACGCCGTAAGAATAGGGCACTAACACCCAGGATCGCGTTAATGTAAACATTGTTGATAAAATACTGGCAAAAATGCATGGATAACCGTCATGAACTTCGAAGCATATCTTAGCCGAGTTACTGCGTTGTTGCAAGGGGGTCCCGGGGCGGATCTAGG
This sequence comes from Lepas anatifera, assembly GCA_034440635.1. Lineage (NCBI taxonomy): Eukaryota > Metazoa > Arthropoda > Thecostraca > Lepadidae > Lepas > Lepas anatifera. The sequence continues at coordinate 2,220,490 of JAOTON010000709.1, read as the reverse complement.
CTGTTGATTCGGTAGGGTCATAGAGTTAATCACTGAAAAAAGTTTGTGTTGTTTAATTAAAAGGGTAACACAGTAGCATTCGAGAGAGAAACGGTCTTTTCCCACCTCCTGCATACGTCTGTGGAAGGAGGGCTGGGATGGGGATCTTCAGGTCATGGTCCTGCTTTTGGCTGGTTTTCACCGTACATAAAGCTACGTTTATCGTGGCGGTTTCCACCTCGGCCGTTTCGTCAATGCCTCCGCGGCACGCGCCTGGTGTCCGATATCCAGTGCGCAGCTCATGAAAGGTCTGCTTGGCTCTGCTAATTGAGAACCAGGGTGCCCGATGAAGATAAAGCACAGCTTTGCGTTGGTGACTTCAACTGTTCCGCCAGTTTTCTACTGACCCTGTCCGTGTGAGGTGAGACATCGGGGCGGAACGAGAGGCCGTACGTATTGCTCTGATCCAGCTCACTGCAAGAGACGTTTAGTAAGAAAACACATTGCAGTTTAACTAGGAAGATATCACGAACGTGCAAGAAAAATTCAGCAGCAAACAAGCGTGGTCGAGTCTTGATGGATGAGAAGTGACATCGGTGCAAAGAAAAGTGCAGGAGCAAGCGCGATGGTTGAGTGATTAAAGAAAGTTTATTTGAACTTAAGATGGCTGGACCACGCCGTTCTACGAGACGGAAGAGAAAGGGAGCTGCAGACCAGCTGAATTTTACGCCAAGGGAATTCTCACAAACAATGCTACCAACGGATCTCGATGTCTATAGGCACTTTCTAGAAATCAAAAGGAAGATGCTCTCACTGGATTCAAATATTACCCGCCCAATAAGGTCAGCAGCAAAAACTGTGGCACATAATATCTCTGAGGTTTATGAAAGAGCAGGCTTCGTGCAATGGAGCTTAAGCTCAGACAAAACAAATGAGGAACCAGTTCTGATGAAAACGAACGTTTTTTTTGAAAGCCAACATCGCCACCAAAATGGAGAACTGTAAAGCCCGTATCCTGCGGGCATACTTTTCAGTACGCTCGCCAAGCAAAGAACATAAGCGTATGGTGTGCTTCGTCTTAACACGCGCATTGACGGGGGTCTGAGCCACCTTCGCTTTGACGAGGGGGCGGGTACCCGCCCCCCCCAAGATCTCGAGAACCACGATGGGTAGTGAAAAACGGTAAACGGCTTTGGGTTGCCCATCCACTTCTCCATCGAAAATATTTGAACCATTTTTTGTCAGATCAAATTTAAGGTCACGAGAGGTCAAAACATGCCGTAATAGGATAACATGTACATTAAGTTGTTCGGCCATTACATCTTAACAAGTAAAGATAGAGCAAAATGACTTGAATTGTATGAATTCCCGTAGCAAGCCTAATCGAAAGACATATAATTTGACCTTGCTAGGTCAAATCAAGGATTTGACCTGACCTGAGGTCAGGTCAGGGTCAAATTATAGAAAATGCATATCAGTAGAACCGCAAAGCCAAGGCGAGTCTAATAAAGCTAAAATAAATGTTCTATCATTATCCGTTACTGAGTTATACAGTAAAAACAATTTTTCCCATGTATTTCCAATGGAGAGATCATGCCTCGTACCTGACCTTAGGTTACCGATATCAAAAATACCGGAACATATTATAGAGAACTCTGTGGGCCCATTATGTGATATGAGTTGCAATCGGATAAGTTCACCCTGCTCCGACTTATGCTATCTTAAACTTTTTTTTGAGGTCAGGTCACTTGACCTGTACTGGTGACCTGACCTGAGATGATCTAACCTTAGAATTTTAACAGAAGTTGTACAAATGATGAGGGAAAAGGTATGCCAAGTACGGCGGCGCTACGCGCCGCCGTTTTTCTGCTGTCTCCGAAAAACCCGAGGGGGCGGTGCCCGCCCCCGTCAATGCGCGTGTTAAACCAATATGCACCCGGTTGGTTCCACTACAGGGCCCATTGGCGTATAACAGACGGCGCCCCAAACCTTATGTACCTTATCGAGCTATCCAGAAGACTGCCAAAGGAGGACCGTTCCATTGTCCAATCGGTACTACAAACGAAGGGAATACTGGGCTCATCCCGAAAACGTACTGCTTGCAATGCTAGCTGATGACCGTCCAAAGGTCAGAGAAGAGGCAGTGTGCAAGATTGAGGAGACCCGCTCGAGGTGCTCTGAGTCTGGAGTGGTGCGAGAGTTTAGAGTACCAAACATTCACTTCCAGGCAAAAGACTACCATCATCTGGTCGAGTGGAAGAAGACGCCGCCGGTGAGAGAGCCACCGTTCACGAGCAAAATGACCCAGAAGGATCTGGAGATGGTGAAGATGGTCCCTATTGATTCACCTGATCTGCCGTGCCATTCTCAGGGGGTGGAGCGTTGGGTTTCGGAGGTCACACATGCTTCTGCCAAAAAAGCAGGACACGACGGTCGCCATCGGTTTATATTGTCACGCTCTGCCTCTCGGAGATGTCTACCGAGAGTTGAGCAGAAGGGCGACTTTTTTAAATGGGCCTCATCTGAGTGAAATGATTGCACTTTGGTGGATGTGAGATGGCTTTTGCTTGCCGTGAATAAAAACGTTCAAAAAAGTGTTTTCATCCAGATTTACGTGAAAAGTATCGTATTGAGGGCAATAATTAACGAGACATAAAAGCTTGGTGTTAATCTTCTATTTGAATCCTGAATTGCATGGCGACTTCAACGCTTACCGTAACTGAAAAGGTAAGTAGAAAAGGTAAAATAGGAGGTGGAAGATGATATTTTATCTGTTTTTTTTCTTCTCTCAAGCTTCTGTACCTTTGCCCGGGTATTACGGGGATTAAAGGAGCGATCCTGAACGAAAATATTATTTTCGGCCCGGACTAATGTTCATGGTACTTGGTCCCAGGTGTTCTGCGGAATCGGCCACGGGGTTAAAACATTTTATGGATTTTGTGGATCACATTCATTTGGCTCACTCCCAGCCAGCACAATCCTCATTTGCAAGGAGCTTTTATAGGGAAATGGAGAGAAAATTATCCTGTTCTCAAAATTTTGATTCCTGCACCGGCAAGTTGGATTGGCCCCGATGCCATCAACCTTCGTCTCGGCAGTGGTCCTAAAGAAAAATACATATTTAAGCGAGCACAGATTGTATGCTGGATTGAGAGGGCGTCTGAATGGCGCCAGGTGAGGGTCTAAAAAGTATGAAGATTCATGTGATTGTCTTGTAAACAATTTTGAAGCCGAGACCTGGTGTGTTTCTTCGCTGGCTCATTTTCATTATTGTCTAAATAGCTGGATTTCCAAGCTAACAGTTGAAGTGCCTTCGTTCTGTTTGATTGACATCGTTTTTATATACATATATTTTTGGAATAAAACAGATACTCTTTAATGAGGTATAAGCCTAAACCACCATCCTCACATTATCATATCCACGTAGGTTAGGGTGCATCAAAATTCAATGCAAAAATTCCAAATAAAAATATCGAACTGTCTGGGCCCGCGTTTCGTTTGACTGCACTTATTTATTATTTTGATGACGTTTTGTTTGAATTCATGAATATTTAGAGGTGCAACCAAGCGTTGGAAATTTAAAAAATGCGTGTTTTGATGGCTTCTCTGCATATTGGGGGCGTTTAGAAACTGCAGGATATAATTGTTAAAGAACACGATACAGAACGTTCAGAATATATATAATGAGCAAGACATTTCAAATAGTGATGCAGGAAATGTTTCACCGATCATGCTTGCATAACAAACTAACTGGAGATTTTCCTTTAGGTGCCGCCCACTCGCCGCGTCTGCTCAAATATCCGACGCGAGTTTGATAACAGGCTTGGAGAAGTAGCCAAAAGCAGTATTAGATATCTTTGAGCCTTTGTCTTACTATTTATCCAGCTTGCGCTTGTAGCACAAATTAGCTGGCTGTTGAGAACGGTGCTGCTTCACTGTTTGCAATACATTTTGCAGGTGGGCTTAATTATCAATGATATAAAAATCTGTCTTGAGCTTGACGCCGTGCTCAGCGTAATAATTGACGAAATTCACAGCGGATGCATTCTTTACACTTGACCTGCATCTGCTAGCCCAATTGTGTACAGCAAGCTAGAGAAATGCTGGACTGATGCACAGTTGATGGATGGCAAACTAGCAGCCTGGGTTGGCGAGGTCGGCCAAGCTGGTGCTGGATGAGAGGACTGGAAAGTTGGGTTTTCCGTAGCAAGTGCTGTAGCGCAGCTGCGGGTCTCGCATACAAAGAACACCTGGCTCCTCCTTCAAGATGGCACCAGCCAGAGCCCTCTGCTCAGCAACTGGTACCTTACTGCTGAACGAAACTATTGGTTGCATCTCACCCGAGAGGTAACAGACGTGTCTCTCCAGTGACTTAATTTCTGATGTTGCGATGCCCTCATCGACAGCCAATGTGGTTAGGTGGTGGTATAGTTTGAGGTCATTCTATGCGGCATACACGGATATGTCGCAGTTCAGTCACCATGCGGGAGGGAAAGAGTCAGTGCTGTCACACTCGGGTTCCAGTATTCTTCAGTTTTTCCGCAGACATGCAAACAAGGCATGCCTGGTGGGCGGAACGTCTCTTCTTTGAGATATGAGAACACGTATCCAATGAGCACTTCACCGATGTGGTGGCGGCACCCCAACCAGAGCAGAGGTCGTCCCAAGAAGAGCTGGATGGCAATGTATGCTGCCGTGGGGTGACCAGTGTTGGATGCCGTTGAGTCAAATGCCATGTTAATAATCTGGTCGGCACAGACCCAGAACGGGAGCAGCTTGCATGTTAGCTAGACAAGTTGTTTCTCATGCCTCATCAGTGGCTTTCGTGTATGCTGGTGAAGCAAGCTGTTCTAATCGCTCGGAATGTCCATCGGCTACAGGTAGACGCTTCTACAATTGACGCTTATTATGGAGCATAGGTTTCATCTTGGTATTGCAATTTTACTCGTCATAATGAAAACTTAGATGACTACCAATCAAAGCATCAAGAGGAGAAGCGTCACGGACAATACAATTCTAGTCGATTATGCATGATACATTTTTGGACTAACTGGGCACAGAATAATGATTATTGGAGTTAAACGACGCACCAACTGCCAAGGATTTCGGCGTCGCCAACTCTCACCTTGGGGGGTTTAGGGGATCAGATCGAATTATTCAGAGGCTCCGCCGGGACTTGAAACCATCACCGGGGGCTTAGCAGACTTTGATGCTATCCACTAAGCCACCCATCCCCTAACTGAGCACAAACATGATGTGTGCTTTTATGTCAACCTCCAAAAAAGCTACCGGACTATTAGAATTCATTAACCAAATCAGTGGCTTATAAAACTTAACGGTGAAAATCTCACCCGGTATAGATACTCCGGCGACCTGCTTTAGTTCCCCGCGTTCCCTGGTTCTCAAGTGCCTGCCTCCAGTAGACACTATTGGGGATTGATTTCTTCATAGCATCATGTGTCACTCTGATCATGGAACTTTGTTGGCAGGGTAACAAATGCAGGAACTTGTTTGCAGGAAGTTTTTTTCCTGCCATGCGGCCTGTATTTACCGACTTAACCTACGTTTAGGTGTCAAAAGCTTGCAATCTTGGGCTGATAAAAAAGGGACTCTTGCTAGTTTAGAAACAATAGATATATCTTAAACCGAAGATTTAACATTTTTCTTCGTATTGCTTAAGCTAAAACCGACACCCGAAGCATTCTTCGATGGATGGCACGGAAAAGTCCCCGACAAAAAAGTTGGCACCATTTCTAGCGTGGGTTCGAATCCAGGTAAGGACAGTTTTTACCACAAATCTTAAGATGCGAGATTGCACCTCTAAACAATCATTTACGAACTTCATATTTCATAGGTCACTTAAACTAGTGTAAAGGAACATTTTTGTTACCCAGACAGCACAATATTTAGAAAATGTATATTTTGATGCACCCTAACGTAGGTCCCATCATACCTGCTAAGCTTATCTGAGCAAAGTCCAGGCCGAGACTAGTATCGGATCCAACAGTACCGGGATATCGAGACCGGAACTACCGGGATATCGGGATTTGAATCCCCTTCCCAGGGGGCACTTCCCCCCATCGGTGCCGGAGTGCTCTTTGATTGCCAGGCCTTATATCCCGATTGGGCTGTGCCACTCGAAACTTAGTGTTCTGTGCCTTTGAACCTAGATGCAACTATAGTTGGACTGCATGAAGTGATTAAAACTATTGCTTGACAATGTAGTATCTGTCTTGGTCAGCTAAGGCATTCTGTCGCATTTTCAAGCACCCGGGAAGAGCATGGGCACCTAATCGGTGTGCAGCTAATGCATCATCGTCGCCAAAAACCGAATGGGCGAAGTTCATCTGGTGCCTCTTGAGCTCATCTGGTGCCCCCTGGGCGCTGGTCTTGGCCCCTGAAGCTGACCACGTGCCCTCTGAGCTGATCTGGTGCCCTCTTAGTCAATCTGGTGCCCCCCTGAGAAGATCATTGTGCCTCCTGAACCTATATAATGTTATCTGAGTTAATATGATACCTCCGAGCTTGCCGGGTGCCCTATTAGCTGTTTTAGTGTATGTACCTTGAGCTGATCCGGGGCGCCTGAGCTGATCTATTGCTTCCTGGAGTTGATCGAATGTCCCCTGAGCCAGCATAGTACCTCTTGAGCTGAGCAGGTGCCCCTTGAGCTGGTTATTGATGTCTCCTTAGAAGGTCTGGTGCCCATTTAACTGGTCTGGTGAGCTCTGAGCCGATCTTGTGTTCCCTGAGCTGATATGTTGCTCCTTGAGCTGATCTAGGCCCCTGCTCTTGTTTGGGGGGTAGGAGCTGGTCTGGCCCCCGAGCTGATTGATCTGGTGCCCCGCTGAGCAGATATGTTGCCCTAAGTTGAACAAATACGCCCTGAGTCGATCTGGTGTCTCCTGAGCCATCATTATGCCTTCTGAGCCCATCTGATGTCCTTTGAGCCAGTCTGGTGCCCCCCTGAGCTAGTCTAGTTCACTGTAACCTGATCTGGGCCTCCTAAGTTGATTATGAAATTGCCTGAGCAGCTCTTGGGTCCTGAGCTGAGCTGGGCCCATCGAGGCTAATGAGGGCCCCTGAGCTGGTATGGGGCTTCTGAGCTAATTAAGTGCCTCATGACTTGGTCTAGTATCTCCGAGCTGAACTGGGCCCCGAGCTGGTCGTGGAGCACTGAGCTGATCCCTTGTCCCCTAAGCTGATCTGGTGCTCTAGGGGCCGTTCTGATGTTCCCTGGGCAGCTCTAGGGCTCCCGAACTGATTGAGCCCCAAGCTGGTGATGGAAATCTGAGCTGATAAAGGACTCTTGAGCTGATTCAGTGTCCCTGACTTGATCTGGCCCCGGGCCCCTGAGCTGATCTGGGACTGAAGAGCTGATCTGGGGCCAAAGAGCGGATCTGGGTCCTGGGGGAGGGGGCACCCTGACTTGGTATGGCCCTGGGGGCACCTTGGGCTTTTCTGGGCGCTGAGCTTGTGAGAGCTCCTTATGTTGGCTTGAGGCTCCCAAGGTGACTTGGCGCCTTAAATTGGTCTAGGGCTCCTTTAGCTGGTTCAAAGACCTATGAGCCATCTGGGACCCACTGACCTATTCTGATTACCCCATCTCTGGGGGAAACTGAACTAGTCTAGTCCCTGGGCGAAACATGAGCTGCTCTGGGGGGTGGGGGGGGCTGTGATCCCCATCAGGGGTCCCCTGAGTTAGTCTTGAATAGACAGAGAATAAAAAACAAGGCCAACTCCCATCATCTCGGGGGTGGGGACACTGGGCTAGTCTAGCCCCTGGGGACACAACTGGGGGAAGGGGGCAGCTTTTCTGGAGAGCTCTGATCCTCAAGAGGGGGCTCCTATCGAGATGATATGTAGATATATAGGGGATATGATGTCTGAGATGATATGAGATGATATGTGGGGGCCCCTATTGATATGTAGATGGGGAATAATAACGCAATGGAAACTCCCCTTGTAAAATGGAGCTAACGAGGAATGAGTCATCGCCAAAACTGCTTGTGATGCTTATGCACCCCTGATTATATGAATTGCCTATTTTACAGCTGGATTCTGGGGAGGGTGATAGAAAGGCACGGGCCCCTAAGCTCAGAGCATAGTCTCCTAAACCAGGATTTATACTAATTCATATAAATGAATAACTAGTTTCTCAAAATTTTCAGCCCTGTCTACCTGTTTACCGTTTTTACTCTTATTGAGACCGAACGATCCTTGAAAATATGGAACTTTATAAACGCGCTGAAATATATATCCCAAAATATTCCGGAAGCAAAAATTGTTCTCTTTCAATGTCACGAGGACACTCCTTTCATGGCTCTTGTGGTAGCCGCGGAGCTTAATCCGCGTTCGACCAGGGCTCACTCGTCATGACAAAACTAGTGGTCACCACAAATGAATTTTCAATTCAATTCATAAAAAATAATTATTGGAGCTTATATAAATAAAAACTGGTTTTTAAACTATTTTCAGCCCAGTCACACCCTCCCCATCCGAACCGTCCGCCTGCTTACCTTTCATTTGCCCCTTCGTTAAGCGATCGTTGAAAATATTGAACTTTATAGACGCGCTAAAAATAGGCATCTCCCCATTCTTCTCTCTCAATGTCACGATGTCACTCTTCCTCCTCCCAAGGCCCTTGTGAGAGGTGCAGCACTTAATTTGCATTCAACCAGGCTTCACTCGGCATTAAATGGAATGTGGCACCTTGGTCGAATCCAGGAACTTAGTGGAATTAGGGGTATATTTAGCCGAAAATTATGAAAACGTCCATGATTTCTCTGAAAAATGTTAAAAATGTAGTTCAAGACAAATGACATTTTGAGTACCGGGTTTACGGCATGCTTTACAATTTGGCTATCCCAATTAAAATCACGTTATAAAGGTGCCACATTCCCGTTAAAAATTTATGGTAAATTGTACGAGCAAAACCAGTGGGCATTACAAATGAATCTTCGACCCCAATATGTCTTAGTTTGGGGCGCGGTAGTGGAGTGGTCAGCGTAGCTGGCTTCCACGCAGCCGACCCGGGTTCAAGGCCCGGCGGCTTCCCTGAACAAGGAGCAAGCTGGCTCCCGAGAAACCCTTCCAACAGGGAAAGAGCTGGCGACGCCATATGACCCTGGCAGTTGGTGCGTCGATAAGCCCCAATAATTATTATTATGTCTTAGTTTGCACATAGTGACAAATATCACTGGATTCCCTGATTTCTATGATGTTAAGTACTTCATGAGATGGCTGACTTGTCCTTAACACGCGCATTGACGGGGGTCTGAGCCACCTTCGCTTTGACGAGGGGGGCGGGTACCCGCCCCCCCTATAGAGGGCGTGGTTCTCGAGATCTTATAAGATCTCGAGAACCACGGTAAGTAGCGAAAAACGGTAAACGGTAAACGTTGGGTAGCCCATCCACTTCTCCATCGCAAATATTTGGACCATTTTTTGTCAGGTCATATTTAAGGTCATGAGAGGTCAAGACATGCCGTAATAGGGATAACATGTAAACTAAGTTTTTGGCCATTACATCTGAACAAGTAAAGATAGAGCAAAACGACTTAAACTATATGAATCCTCGCAGCAAGCCGAATCGAATGATATATAATTTGACCTTGCTAGGTCAAATCAAGGGTTTGATCTGACCTGAGGTCAGGTCAGGGTCAAATTATATAAATTTCATATCATTAGAACCGCAAAGTCCAGGCGAGTCTAATGCAGCTAAAATAAACGCTCTATCACTATCCGTTACTGAGTTATGCTGTAAAAACAATTTTTCCCCATGTATTTCCAAGGGAGAGGTCATGCCTCATACCTGACCTTAGGTCATCGATATCAAAAATACCGGAACATATTTTAGAGAACTCGGTGGGCCCAATGTGTGATATGAGTTTCAATGGGATAAGTTCACCCTGCTCCGACTTATGCTATCTTAAACTTTTTTGAGGTCAGGTCACTTGACCTGTACTAGTGACCTGACCTGAGATGACCTAACCCTAAAATTTTCACAAAAGTTGTAAAAATAATTACGAAAAAGGTATGCCAAGTACGGCGGCGCTACGCGCCGCCATTTTTCTGCTGTCTCCGAAAAACCTGAGGGGGGGTGGGTACCCACCCCCGTCAATGCGCGTGTTAAATTTATCCAAAACAGTTGTGTTTGGCTACTTCCATATGATTTTGGTGGTATTAATTACCTTTTTTCCGATTTTAGCCGAGTTTTCTTTCTCCATCAATGCTTGATTTGCATTTTCTTGGACCAAATGTGCCCAAAAATTGATATAAACTAAGATATCGTAAGTAGCGTTAAAAAGGTGTCCTTTTTCTCCCGGGGTGCCCCTTAACCCTATTTCCGGCAGGGGGGGGCTAATATTGCCCCCCCTCAGGTTTTTCAAGAATATCTCCGAAACGGCTTGCGATAGAACTTTGAAACTTCCTGACTTTTCCTAAAATTAGTACAGGCAGGTTTTCTGAAATTTTCAAGATTATATATTTACCAGGGGCGGAGCTATGGCTGGGTTTTTTGGGGAGGTTCTATCCACAAACCAAGTATTATCGTATGCGATGGGTTCTTTGTAAAAGGAAGCCGTCTCTGCTGATACTGATACCAGTTATATGGTTTTATTATATCATTTTTTATGTGATATGATAGTGCATTTACAATTGTCACTATTTGTATTCATCAGGGGCGGTTACAGCAGTTCAAAATGGGGGGAATGTTATCAAGAAGGACTAAACGTTAGTAAGTGAGAAGACTGCTTACAGCCGTGCATAGGGCGAATACAATTGGGTATATGAAAATTCAAAATAGTTATAACCCAATTCTAGATTACCAGAGGCGTGTCCAGTCACTACACATTTTCAAAATGCATATTCCCAGCCAGTATCACCGCCGCGACTCAATATCGTTGTATATTGAAAATGTGTTTCCAATCACCCCACCCCCCCCACGACGAGAGTCCTTGATCCGCCTATGTCACCCCCTTTCCCAGAGCTGCCATGGGAGGGTAAAAATTATCAGAAATAAATTTCAACTAGTCGAGGGACTAATATACTCATGCATACCACTCGCATATTGTTGGTATGTATTTTACCCCACTGTTTTACCTTACTGCATCCGCCCCTGATGAGTTTTTCACTTTTTTCATTTATTTATGTGTCAAAGATGCCAAGCAGTATATCACGGCTTCTAATCTGCGTAACAAAAACTTTTAGGTTGTATATATTTCCCCTCATAGTCCTGGTCCTGGAACTGCCATTGAATTTCGAATTTTTGCGTAACTCGAGTATATGACAATTTTGGGTCAATTATTTGTAAATCTGAACTAGTTATGTGAAAATCGTACAACAGAGACAAGGGTTATGGAAAATCTAAAAAATACACAAAAATTGTATATTTTGCACGACCTTCTCCTTAAAAATCAAAATTTTGAAATTTTCTTTTTTCAAAATAAAGTTTAGCGTCAGGGAAATCTATAGCACTTTGAATTTTCAAAATCGGCCGGTTAGATTACGAGATCTTAGGGGGGCCGATATTGCCCCCCTGCCGGAAATAGGGGTAGCCGGGAGCCTGACGGAAATAGGGTTAAAGGTGGTGTGTCCCCCCATACCAAAGCTCTGGCTGCGCCCCTGCCCCCCCTTCCAACGCCCCTGGTCCCTTCCCAGTACAAAATTGGTGGCGGCACTCCTGGCTTTACCTATATAGCAAAACCAAGGGAGCACAGTACAGGTGAACACCGGCTATGAGTCATAGCTTTAGATGGTCATAGCCTATGACCATCTAAAGCTAGATACAGTTGCCAAGATAAAATATACGTTCTAAAGTTTAAGCTAAAATATGCATTCTAAAGCTTAAGCTAAAATGAATAGGCTTTAAATCTAAATCTTAAAAAAAACTCGTATGACACAAAAGGGGAAGCACCCCACAGTAAACGCATTTTTTTGCAACTTCAAGTATATGGAGGGGGCACACATGGAGGCACACTTTGCCAACCTGCTCCTCCCTCCCCAAATTCAAATCCTGGTTACGCCACTGGCTGATATGCAAGAAACTGCCGCGCTGAAGCGCGCGCATCAGCCAATTTCTGCATCTGCGGTTGGAAAAATACCAGTCTGGGCATTCGGCTGAATTCTCCGGCACGCAGTTTCATCCCCCTCATTCTTCCGGGCGATCGCTGAGACGCTGGGCTGGCACGTCTGCGGTCGAAAGAGTCAACACTGACCCCTCTCCTCCCCCGGCCTCCAGGGAGCGCAAACACGCGATGTGAGTGAATCGCACCTTCCAGACGGGTGTCCCCACGACCAGGTACGGGTCTCCTTTGTGTTTCTTGGCGCCATTTCACCCACGGAAGCATGTTTCCACTGCCCGGCCCGCTCATACCTGTTCCGTTTGGTGGCGCGCGACCCTGGGAAGTCGCGCATCAGAGCTAAGGCGACGCGTTGGGAGTTTGAAAAGGACAAGGAAGATTCGACTTGTCTTTGCATTTCCAACTTCGTTGATTCTTATTGCCTTAGATCACTGTGTTAACGCGCTCTCGAGTTTAGCAGTTTTCAGAAACAGGGTTTTATTTGGCTTCGTGGGGCATACCACAATAAGACGACCCAAAAGTGAATGCATCATGTACAACCGATCATTCGTGGTACCTTTCGTTTTTGGTTAGCAAGAGGTTTCAAGAACGCTGAATAAATTTAGAAGGTACTCGAAATTCCCAACAATTTTTCTCTAAAAATATGGCCGCAGGAAGTTTTCATAAGTCACCTTGTATGTGTCACTTTCCGCCATGAGGATTGTAGGCCTCATGAAGACTACATTGGTGCCACGACAACACTATCACGACGCCTTACCATGCACATGCAAAAATAAACTGGCCCAGCAGAACACTGGTTACCCAAACACAAGTCAAAACCTTCATACAAACTTTTGAAAGAAAACACCAACATCAACGACGCAAACACAAACCACTACCGACTTTTCATAAAAGAAGCACTTCACATCAACAGATAAAAGCCGCCACTAAACATCCAGAAATACACTAACATTTCCCTGGCACTCTGGGTGTAAGAGAATATGTGTCTATTGCTACACTGAAAAAGTATGTCAGAAATAGGATTTTTCTACGGTGCCAAAATCCACTCTTATTTCCGTGAGTATTTTACACCCGATATTTTTAGACTGAGCAGCGTAAAATGTCATGAACCAGGAATAATACGACCCCAACCCGTGGGTTGTGAAAATATCAACTACGAAAAAGTAAACCATTTTTAGGATTCTTTCTACGGTACTAAATCTCTTTATAGGTACGGTACCAAACTCCTCTTTCCGGCATTATTCCACAACCCATTTTACACCTGTTTAATGCAAAAATGAATGTGTCTTGAGGGACCATTATTATACCACTGGAGTAAAAATATTTTCAGCTTAACCAGAACAATGTAGGGTAAGGGCGGGTAAGAGTACGCATGAGATAGAGTACGCAGCAGCTGTTTTGGTTCCTTAGTAACCACTGAGATAGTGGATACCCTGGTATAAACAAGCAAGGTCAGTGCCTAGGTTGCACAAAAAATTCAAAGTGTTCCTGTTCTTTCCGCGGGAGTACAGAGCAAAATAAGGTTCTGGACACCCTTGATGTAATATTTCTTAACTAGGTAAAACTTGCAGACCATGGTTCTATTATCGAAAGTATTCTATTACGGTCTGTCATCAGTAAGAAAGCTGAGCTGTAGGACCGAGCTGACGCTAAAACGCCTGCCAACATGTTTATGAAGACTTTCTTCCCAAGGGAGCATGTCCGGCAAGAGTACGCAGTAGACCGTTGTGCAAGAGTGCGCATGCTTAAGAGATAGGACAATTTAAATTTTGCTCGGGACAGAGTTCGTAATTCATTTTTGGAAAACCAAACGTTGCAACATAGCTCTTGTATATTCAGAACGATATAAAATCATACTATCGCTTAGTTTTGCGACCAAAAAATCGCGCCATGGCCTATGCACCTAAAGCACAGCGGGGCATTAATGCGTACTCCAGCCCCCTCTTTTGCGTACTCTTACCGACCAACTCCGGCAAGATTACGCACGTGACTTTTTATTTTTGATGGGCTCGTGGCGAGTTCCTTTCAGAGCCATCGAGTTGAAACATGGACTATACATAGACAATTCTTCAGGCTAAACAACCATATACAAATTTTAGCTGTTAGACATACAGGAGAAAGGTGGAAGCCTTCAGAAAGCTAAGTGCGTACTCTTGCACGGACTTCCCTAAACTGGAAGTGAGGGAGTATAAATATATTGTAATGTGAAATTACTGGCGTAGAAAAATATTTGCAAGGTGCAAAATGAACCCGCGCTCAATATTCCATTGCTCCTGAAGAGACCCCAATTAAAAAAACGACCCAGTTTATTCTCATCGAGCGACTGAGGTCAGTTTATTCTGATTATGCTGATTAATAGGTATACGCTCTGATAAACTTACACTGCAACGGAGAGTTTAAATCACTTGTTTTTATAATCACTTCTTATCATCTAAATACCAGGGTAATAGAGGACGGGTACACCAAAGTTTAGTATGTGCGCCATGAGTCTATTTCAATAATTTGTGATTAGATTACCACAAGAACAATTTTTTGTTTTCAATTTCTTATTTTAAAGAAATAAATGAGCAACAATTTTGGAAATATACTCTCAAATTTAAATACAAATATTTGTGTATTGTCCTCTAGTCTAATTTTAGGAGGAAATAGTAGATTCTTCCAAATTTAGTTTGGATATGGGCTCAGCTCGATAGCGGCGAACACTGCGCTTTCGGTTTGATTTATTTATTGCTGCACGGACACTACACTCGGCGCGGGGAAATGCATGCTTGCTTTCACACAATTGGTCTTTTTTCACTTCCTACGGCACTTACATGTCCTGAAGGTGGACTATTTACTTTTGTTTTGGGTATTTTTTGTCTTGTGTGGGATCTAAGCAACGTCTAAGTCATTGAAATGGTGGTGATAGTTTGTCAAATATGCAAATGGAAGCCATGTATAATCATCGGACGGAGGATACCCCGGTTTGTGCATTTTGATCCTGCATCACAAGGGAATTTATTGAATCTGTATGAGGAAAGGGTCAAAGCAAGATGCCTATGTGAGGTGGACATCAGGATGTGATCACACTCCAGGGTAGGTAATGAGGGATTCTGGGAGCTCAATATTATGGTGGCCTTAATTTTCCTGCCTTATGTTCTTATCAACTGTTGTTTCTAAAGATCAAAGTATGACCAAGTGTCAATTCCCATTGCCAATCAGCCAGTGTGCAAAGTATGGCATTTTCGATGAGATCTTGTCGATGTGAGTGCCCTTGGAGACAGGAGTGAGTGGTGCAAATTTTATCAACCTGGTGTGAATTTGCAAGACTGGTGCGAGGAAGGTAACACTGAAAACCAGTAAAATAATGGCTGAATAGTTATAAAGACACAGGAGGGGGCCTTATAAAAAGTCCTTAACTAATTAACTAATAAGAGAGGTAGCATTGCATCATGTAGGGGTAGGGAGGAATGTGTGTGTTTTTCTCCCTGGTATATGGCAGATTCATGTGAATTTTTTTAGGCTGGTGGTGTGATAATTTTGGATGGCTGGTGCTACTCGTCTGGCTTGCTCCCATACTTTTCAGACTGGCCAATCAGGATTTTGCATTGTATCAAGATGCAGGATACATTTGAAATACTGATAGAGCTTTGGGCAATTGAAACAGCTTGAATCCGCTTCACGTCTATCTGTATCTAGCCAGGTCTGACAGCACATGACAGAATGATTGTAAATATTTTCCTTATTTTGCAGAGGTAAAGGTGAGTAGTCTGCAGAGGGTGAAGCTTTCTTGGTCATTAAGCAATATCAAATGGAAGAAAATTGTATTAAACTTCAAATAAAACTGTTAAACAACATTCATTAAACAAAACTATTATTCTTCGAATAAAATTGTATAGTTGGGTTAAGGGAAAGTGAAGGGAGTGAAAGGAGATGTGAATGTTTTGCTAGAGATATAGACAAAATTGTGATGAAAAACTTCTATATGTTACAGTTCCACCTATATCCACGCCGAAGTGTCACAGAAACTGTGATCCCTGTATCCTGATTCTCAGCTCTATCCAGATTGTCTCATTGCACATGGAAACTGGGTCTATGTTTTTGCCATGGCCAGAAACAAACAGTGCATAATTTGACAATAATGGAGAACACATTTAAAAGAATCAGGTATCCATTATACACATTGATGACACATGAAAAATAAGCATGGGAGTCAGTCAGGATACATGGCAGTGTGATTGGGGCAGGGGGGGTGTGACCCATTTATTCATACACATATATTGACAGTAAGAATATCATCATCCATTAAGTATGTTTTATCATTGAAGCCTTACACATACATTACTGCAGTGGCACATACATCAGGATATGGTGCCCTACTACATCAAGCACCAGCTGATTCAAATATTTTCAAAACACTCACTTGGTACAGCCCAATATGGAAGATAATCAGAACTCATGTGCTGGGCACTTAACAGTGTTTTTTTATATATTTGTTTGCAACCAAGGGAATAGAAGAAACACTCTCAACTGGTTGATGAGGTCACCATCCCCCAACTGTTGCAAAAAAATTGTTTTTCTGAAAAGCATAAGTGGTTATGAAGGAGGCTTTTGCAATTGAGCTTTTAGTGCCTTCCCAGCTATGATTTTTTGTTTTGTTGAGTTGATGGGTGTAGATAAAGTCCTAATAAGTCACAAATAATACCAAGTCAGCTATATACTCAGGTAGAGCAAAGCAAGGTGGTGATGAAAAGCCTTTACATGCAAAAA
This sequence comes from Lepas anatifera, assembly GCA_034440635.1. Lineage (NCBI taxonomy): Eukaryota > Metazoa > Arthropoda > Thecostraca > Lepadidae > Lepas > Lepas anatifera. The sequence goes on along the minus strand of JAOTON010000709.1, from coordinate 2,203,682 downwards.
CACATGGTTTGAATATAGAGATAAACGCATTTGATAAATATTTATTAAGTACACCTATTTGGAAGTTAAGAAAATATGTCAATACAGCAAGCTGGTCTTAATTCAATGTCTCGAATTTCACTATGAGAAATTAACATATTGTTGCCTTCAATTATTTCTGAATATGTGTGGATTATCAGATGAAGAATAGAAAAATAATAAATTACATTATATAAAAAAGGTACACAGTGTATTAGGGAGGCTTGGGGAGAAATTCATTCATGTGAGGGTTTGTGGTTAGTTAGTGGGTCAATTTGTGTTTCCACTTCTTCACTTAGTTGGCGATGTATGGGGCGTATGCATACTGGAGGAGGAGGTTTGCGGCCTTTATCTGACCTGGAAGACTCATTGTATGTCTATGTGAGGAAGGGACGGGGGGTAAACAATGGATTGGAGATGCCGAGCAGTGCATTTGTGGGAACGGTTGTGACTATTAATCCCATTCATCTTCTTATGGTAGGATCTAGGGTGTCAGATTGGGGTGGTGGGGGCATCCGGATCAGCGGGCGCCAATTTTGGTCGGCAAAACCTATCAAGTTGGCCCCAAATTCTACCGCAGGGCGCTGATACTCGCATCCCGGGGAACGACCTTTTAGGGAGAGTCATCGGAAATTTCAAAGGGGCGTCGATCATCAATTGAATGGGGGCATGTGCTTCTACCCCTGGATCCACCTATTCTTTGCGAGATTGGAATTTTCTATTTTCTGCCGCTCCCAGTTTAGGCAACGGGTATGACCCCTGCTTCTGTCAGACTCCTGAAAGCCCGTTTTAATGTCAGGGCTAGGGGCGAAAAATGTCGCCCCTTCGTGAGATACATGGTATAATGCAAAAAGTCATCAGAGATGGAAGAAAGAAAGCAAAATAGTGGGGCAAGATTCATATTGGCAATGTTGGGGAACCATGCATGGGCACCAATATATGTTTCTCAACTTTTGATACTTTTTATCTTGCTTGACCTGTTTCCGCCTGTGCAAAACCCGGGTGAGCGTAATAATGTTGTCTCTCTAATCCGTCTGTGGGTGAATTGTTGTCTTTTCCGTCTTGCAACCGAATGCATACCGAAGATGCTTGTAGCATTCATTGGACTGTGAAAACTGCACCTGCGTGACACCCCTTAATTACAATACCGAAGCACGCTTATGCCATTGCACGGCTATAAAATATAGGGCTGAGAGCAGCGGCGGATCCAGGGCTTCATTTCGGAGGGGGATAGGGCCTTTGCCTCAGATCAGGTTCCGCTTATGTATTTACTATATGCACTCGGAAATTTCGGGGGGAGGCTTGAGCCACCCTAGCTCCCTTATATCCGCCACTGGCTGGGAACATCGTATAGTTTTCTTTATTCTTCGAGGCTGCCCTGTAAGCAATCTTGTACTCTGGAAAGTAAAATTTTAATATACTAAAAATCCCGATTTTTTGTTGCTGTAACTGCTTCTGTTAACCAAGGTGAAAATGTAAATGAGCTATTTCCTGGTATCCTATTCATAATATTGTATCATTATGACATATCTCAATGTTGTAACGGACGGCTTCGTTGTGGGAAGAACGAACCGTATACAATAATACTCATTTTGGGAAAAGAACCTCCCCAAATATTGGGTCATAGCTCCGCCCCTGGTCAAGATTTAGTCTCAAAACTTCCATGGAATCTGCCCCAGTTTTACAAGCCAGAAAGTTTCAAATGCTTATCGCAAGCTGTTCAGGAGATATCCTGGAAAAAACGTAATGGGTGGGCAGAATCTCTCCTTGACATGAATAGGGGTAAATTCAGTGGCGGATCTAGGAATTCATTTGGGGGAGGGGGCTCACCTCGAGCCTCACCGGCTCGCAGCTCGAGCCTCACCCGCTAGTATCTCGGTTAGTCGCTCGTCTATCTATTAACTTTGGAGGCTCGTAAATTTTGGGGGCTTAAGTCCCTCCCCCTGGATCCGCCACTGGGTAAAGCGACAACTTTATCTTTGCTGTCTAACTATAGTTGTAAGAAACTGCACGAGTTCTGAACGACTAAATTGATTCGCAAAACTTAATGTTAGCGGTTAAAAACGTGTGCCGCGACTAGGTCTCGAACACACACTCTTCTGATCTCTAGACCATTGCTCTATCCACTGCGCTACGCCGACGCTGGCGTATGGGGTGTGCGCCAAGAAATCTGTGGCGCACATTTGCAGAGTTATCGAAAATTGATGTTTCGAGGTAGTTCTGTGCGTCTGACGTAAAAACGCCAAATAGAACATGGAAAGAGCAGAGAACAGGCTTTCTAACAGCTTTATTAGATCTTTTCCAACGGCCATAGGCTGATGACAGCAGCTGTCGGAAAATGACCAATTTAACACGTAAGCTCTATGGAGCAGTCGCATTTGTGCGCCATGGCAGTAGATTGCTACCAACTAACTTTGGAGGGCCCTGCTAAATACTTCTAATATGCCTTATAATCTTGAAAAATATTCAAATCGACCTTCAATCGCTACAATAATTTAGTTCCTCTTTGCACAAACATCGCTAGGTTTATGGTTTTTGCCTAAGGCTTCCCTGTTTTACATTTCAAAACTTTTCCTGTTTCATATCCGCTTACCACTGCATCATCACCACTCATCACCGCAGATCACCTCTTTAAGGCGCTTCACAACTTTTTTGACACGTGCACTGGAGGGGGTCTCGCAGGCCAGCCCCCACCTATTTTTCCGAGGTGACCGGAGAACCGCTCATGGTCAAAAACGATAACTTTCCCTAGGTGATGACCTGTGTGACCTGTTACTAAATCTGATTTACACAAAGGTCGCCCACTATTGGTTAGCTTATACCCTGAGGCAGGCCATTTTTAACATGTTAACTGGGGGGCATTTGCCCCCCTAGTCGGCCGAAATGCTCCCCCAGTGCCCAGAAATTGGCCCCCAGTGAAATAGACAGATGACTTAAAATTGACCAAACGCAGACTCACCTAACGAAAATAAGACAGAACACACCCGGATAATTTTACTTTGTTCTATTTCTGGTCCAAAATTGGCAATCCACAACAATTGTGTTACACAATTTCCACCCGTGGCTGTCTACTCCATCGTGCGAAGACGAAACAAAGCGCTTAGTTACGGGAAATCCCGGCAAAACAGCCTCAGTATCCACTAGTCACAGCGCTGGAGAAGAACGCTGGCCTACAACCAATCAAACATCCTGCTCTATCCGACCGGAAGCCCATATCCCAGCCAGTACCGTAACATTGCATGATGCTCTCATTTCACAAGCAGGCACTTGTCAGCGCTGAGAGCTCGTTCGTGGATTAGACAGGTCACGGTGTAGTCAAAGTGCGTAAGACTGGTTGCTCGTGTGGCGGTATGAAGTGCTTAGCCTTTTTATTTATTACTGTGGTGGTAGCATACATAAGCGTCGCCACCGGCAAAAAAGTGAGGGGGCCAGGCAAACTTTAAGCTGATGCTGACAGCAAACTTTCCACGTTAGTACCAACAACTTGTAGAATTTGGACTTCTCGTTGCCTTCCGCAGCGGCTGGTTATACAAATTTCCGGTTTACTCCCATTTTGACAAAGATCATGAAATTGTTGTTTAAAAAGTGGGTGAGGGGAGATTGATGATCCCAAACACATGTTCTGGTTATGTGGATAAAATCATTTTGTGTTTATTTGCTATTTTGGTGAAAATGATATGTTGCCCCTCTTTGGCCCTTTGTCTAACTCGGTTTGACCTTTTCTGTTGAAAAAAACTGTCAGCCCTGGGCAACATCTATAATCTCTAGACACGGAATAGCACAAAAATTGAGAAACATTTAACACTATCGCGTCTAAGCTTTATTAAACCCCCTCAAAATGGGTCTTGCTCCCCTGAAGACACCATAATGGCCAGCACAAGAAATGCCCCCCCCACTGACTTTTCCTTTAAAAGATGCCCTGCCCTGAGGAGCACCCAGTGAAAAATGAGAATATGTTTTTTAATTATAAATCTAAAGAAGGGGTCACAAGGTCACGAGGTCAAAACCTGACCTGATGTCAAAGCTTTATTTTTATATGAACTGTTGTATCTCGTATCCAGCGATATCCATTCAAACTAATTTAGATCAGCCACTTTTAAGATAGAAAATTATTCCTGCTTCAATGTTTGTGTTAGCCCCCAAACTTTCATGGCCTCCATCTAGCGACCTCGTTGACCTGTGGACCTAAAAATGGACCCAAATTGTTATTTTGTATAGAGATCCTTGGGTTAAAGTTTGGTGGAAATCTGAGAAGTGGGTCATGCTGAATTTGTTCGTGCCTACCTGGACGATTTGTCCTGGAATGACCCATCTATATCCCGAGAGTGGCCAACAAAAGCATCGCTACGTTGTGCACCCCCATCGGGGGGTGGGAGGTTGAAATCCCTCTACTGTTTGTAAACGGGTACATTCGATATCTGTGCTAGGAATGGTATTTGTTATGCTTAATTCAAGTGAAAATATAGGTTTTTATCACTACCTCACCATTGTGGACCCGGGCCTCCTGTAGAAAATCCTTGACGATGCCCTGGGTGCCGGATAAAGATAGGTAGGTATATAAAATATTCATATCAGGCCCATTGAGACAAATTCAACAGCTCTTTGCTATTTTTGCACTTAGCTAGAATGGTTTAGTCTTTGTTTCTTCTCCACGACTAGATAACCTCCAAGCGTCATAACCCCCAACCCTCTGTGGAATGCAGAACTGCAATGCGGTGGTCCAAGCTCAGAACTATAGCGAAAACAGAATGGCACGATTCCACCCACATGTTAACTGTATCAAAGATAACTTCTTCTATCATAGAAACACACTTCAAATGAAGCTCAAAAGAATGAAAACATTCATTGAGCGTTGTTAAATTAGCAAGTATCTCGTTTTATCTATTGGCATAATTGTTTCACCACAGGAGAATAAAACTATGCTTGAGGCAGTTTGTGAACTTCATAGAAATACTCTGCAGAGTGTTGTGGGAACATGTGCCGACATGTTTTGCTTCGACCAAAAGTTTACCATAGGCCTCCAGTCACTCGGTATTTGGAAAATGTTTACCTCGGGCCTCTAGCCACCTCCACCTTTCACCCCTCGCCTGACGATGGTCTAAGACCGAAACGTTGCTTTTACCTCATCCCATGCTTCTTTTTTCTTACCTTTACCTGGACGTAGCCTTTTTGGACTTTTTAGGGTTTAGACGTTTTAGTTTCTGGACTTTGGCGTTTTAGCCTACCAGTCTTTTAGCGCTTTTACCGTCATCTGCATCATCTTTTTAGAGTCCTAGGTCATTCCCACAACACTGCGGTTTATGGCACCCTATCTCCAGCAGGCCTTCCGAGAACTTAGAAATACTCTGCACTGATAAATTTACCACTTTGCATTTTCAGCACGAATGGAACTGCCCCGTGCTAAAATAACCCAGAGATTAAATTACCGCACGCTTGTAATGCTACACTTTTAATTATAAAAGTAACCTAGTTGTCCGAATATATGTAATAAAAATTCTAGAAAAATGCTTAAAAACAGGGTACCCTTAGGACTAGACAGATTGAAATTATGCGCTCGAGTTGTTGTTTTTTTCAGTGTAAATGTGTGTTTTATACCCGAAATGTGTTCGCGAAACTAAAAGTACCTATTCTTAAATAGTATACCGCGGAAAAATGTACGAAATAGTCATTTTTTAGATAAACTTAAAGATTAGCAACTGCGGCACCCAGCTCAACTTTTTGTAAACTTGATAAAGATTGCCTAACCCGCACTCCTCCGGGGGTCCGGCGCCACCTTCGCCCCACCGGGAGGCATCGATGCAAATCTCCCCTAACTCGGAAAATATGGAGGTTAGCGCAAAACTGCAAAGTGCATTGGACAGCTCGCGTGAATTTAGTAAGAAACTAATTCATATGATTAAGTGCTCAGGTCAATTTTTTACCTACAGAGGTCAAGTTAGGTCACGATAGACTATTTTCACTAAAATATGCAATGTTTAAGAAAACTGAGCATAACTCTAATGCCATTAAAGTTCTTGAGATCTGGTAAACTACATTTGATAGGAAAATTCCGGACCTTTTTCCGCTATGTGAAACGTAATGCCCTCTCGCCAGTGGTTTGACCTCCTGAGCTCAACTCGTGACCTAATATGACCTGAGGTCACGAAAGGTCAGAAAGTGACCTTGCCGTATACTAAATGAAAGCCCGGGACGAGACATATACGAGGATGTTTGATTCAGCACTATAGCTTGATTAGGTCAAAAGTTTTCAAAATACTGTTTTTGACATCTGGTGACCTTGGATGACCTCGGAGAGGTTAATTGGCAAATATGGCCCCTGGGATCCGTGACGGGGTGTCCAAGAACGCTTTTCTGAGCAATCTGAGCATTTGGAATCGTTTTTGGGAATTTTAGATCATTAGACAGCTTTTCCCATACTTTTTCAATTGGAGAGGTCGCCTCGTGCCCTAACCTCAGATCACTAAATAAAAAATCCCGGATATGCACCTTTTAGACCCTGGTAGGGTCATGAAGTGTTGGAAGTTCCAAATCAATCGACTAAGAAATGTAGCTCTTATAGAGCTCAAAATTCGAAGTGAGGTGACCTTGGTTGACCTCGCCTGGTGACCTGACCTTGGGTGACTTTGGGTAAAAAATTTCAGAGATGGTGGGCAAATGATGGGGTGACAAGTAGAGCCCTGAACTGCGATGCTGCGTCTCGTTTTTTTCTGTTATCCCGAAAAAATCCTAAGGGGGCATCGATGGGCCCCGGTGGAGCGAGGGTTAGATTATAACTGAAACGCGTCGGTAGAGATGGAATTTAAATGAATATCACATAATTATTAGATAGAATACCAGATTCAACTAAAAAGGCAGTTAATCATATTCCAAAACTTAACCAGAAACTCTCAAAAGACCAATTGGGCATCACGTCAAAAGAGCATCACATAGATGTCAACGAGCATAGATCTATGCTCGTTGACTCTCAGTCGAACCGTTCGCTTGGCTTCTCCCGCATATTTACAGCACTTCTTCTTCTCATTGCACAAGTTACAGGTGGCTAGGTACATTATTTCGAGGGTGGTGCAGTACCCCTTCTAACCGGATTTACAGGCATTCCAAGTTTTTGTACTTGTAGGGCACTGGGTCGCTGAGATATCTAAGATCGTAAGAGGTTCCTTTTACGGTGTTTTTACATTGCCAAGCTGTACGAATGTAGAGTTTTGATTTCTTAACTAGGGAGTTTAATTTTGCTCAAAAAGGTTCAACTATATAGGGGAGCACTAAATATCCATCTGCTGAGTTACTACGTCGCTGGTGTCGTTGACCGTTGGCCAGTCGTTATCGGTCGTAATTCAATTCTTGAAGTAGTCGTTCCGTGAGCTTCTTTGGGTATCCATTTCTTTGTAGTTGATCTTGTATTTTCTTGATGGAGTTGGTTTGAGCGTTCTTGTTGGATGGTAGCTTGATGGTTCGTCGGAATTCGCTTCGTATTGCGGCTTTCTTTGTCGACAATGGCAGGGCCCATGTATAGTGCATGAAAATGCCCGAATGGTAAGGTTTGATGTAGAGTTCTGTCGAGTACTTTCCACTGGTGTCAACCTATATAAGGGGGTCTAAAAACGGTATGCTTCCTGATGCATGGGTATCTTTCAAAGTAAAGTTGATGTGTCGATATTGTGAGGTCGGATAGTTCAGGAAGTCCAGGAGCTGTTGGTAAGATCCAGTGCAAATTCCGGCGTCATCAATGCACCTGGCGTATAGGGGAAGTCAGTGCAAGAGTACGCACTTAACTTTCTAAAGGCTGTCACTTTTTTCCTATAAGTCTAACAGTTAAAAGTTTTATGTGGTTGTTTAGCCTGAAGAATTTTCTATGCATGGTCCATGTTTCAATTCGATGTCGTTGAAAGGAACTCGCTACGAGCCCATCAAAAATAAAGTCACGTGCGTGCTCTTGCCGGAGTGAGTCGGTAAGAGTATGCAAGTGAGGAGGCTGGAGTACACATTGATGCCCCGCTGTGCTTTTGGTGCATAGGCCATGTCGGGAAGTTTTTTTGTCGCCAAACTAGGCGAATGTATGATTTTATTGTTTATTTTTTATTGCATGCGAATCATCAACGGACGTGGTGCCCATTTACAGATGAAGTCAATCTGATAAAAATATATACAATGAAGGATCAACGCCGCGAGACGATTGTTAAAAGTTGATGGAACAAGTGAGCTTGAAATGGTTCCAAAAGGTAAAAAATGCACTGCTACCCATACAAATATTGATAAATACATTTATAAATTCATTTGAAAATAATTCATTTGAAAATTCATTCATTTGAAAATTTAAATTCATTTGAAAATTTTATATCCTTCTGAATATACAAGAACTATGTTGCAACGTTTGGTTTTCCAAATATGAATTAAGGACTCTGTTCCCAGCGAAAATTAATTTTTCCTATCTCTTAAGCATGCGCACTCTTGCCCAATGGTCTACTGCGTACTCTTGCCGGACATGCTCCTTTGGGAAGAAAGCCTTCATAAACATGTTGGCAGGCGTTTTAGCGTGAGCTCCGGTCCTGGAGAACACTCCTAGCTCAGCTTTCTTACTGATGACAGACCGTAATACAGTACTTAAGATAATAGAAGCATAGTCTACAAGTTTACCCAGTTAAGAAATATTACTTCAAGGGTGCCCAGAAACTTATTTTGCTCTGTACTCTCGTGGAAAGAACAGGAGCATGTTGAATTTGGGGTGTTCAGCCTAGGCACTGACCTTGCTTTTTATGTCAGGGTATCCACCATCTCAGTGGTTGCTAAGTAACCAAAACAACTGCTGCGTACTCTTATCTCCTGCTTACTCTTACCCACCCTTACCCTAGGTCCGGTTTGAGAGACGCGTTTTCCAAGACAGATTGTTCGAGTTTGTGCATGAAGATTATTGCTATTGCTGGAGCCACATTCAGTCAGTGCTGACCAGAGATGGCCTAAGTTACGTTACGAAATTGTTTTTGCGTAGCTGCAGCTCTGGAAATGAAATGTATACATTTTTAAACATTTTTTATTTTTAAAAACAATTTTTTAATGTATTACATTCGCTTAGTTACGCTATAGCGTAACTGAGCAAATTCCGTAGCGTACTACGCCAAAATTTAACGTATCGTAGCGTACTAAGAAAAAAATCACGTCATATACCTTATATAACTTCTCGTGATCTTGATCGCGGTACTAAGGATTATTGGTAACGATTTGCTTTAAGTCGGAAATTGAAATAGAAGCAGGGGCGCCGCCACGGAATTTTCGCAGGGGGGACAGACCCGAGCTGGTGCTATCCGGGGGAGACGAATTTTGAGCATATTTGGTACCTGACAGCATTAATGACGATTGACCCCCCAAAAAAAATGGGGGACGTCCCCCCTGGTTGGCCAACAGGGGGAGATGCGTCCCCCGTCCCCCCGCTTTCGGCGCCCATGAATAGAAGTGTTAATATTTGAAAATTAACGATCGAACCATTTCTTTAAAATTACAAATTTAAACAATTTCACGAGAAATGCATCAAATCGCTGTCAACTGAGATCGGGAATTTTTGGTGGGTAGCAGTTGGGCCTGTACAAATTAGAAATCGGTTGATTTCGGCATACGCGTCCGAAAAGGGGGGCCTGGGGGCCCTGGCCCCCCCCACTTTTTGGCCAAACATTTCCTAATCTCAGTCGAAATGAGATAAAACTGGACGTTCTTAAACCGAGCCGCTGCGGAAGGAAACGAGGAGTCAAATTCGAACAGTTTTGGTCCTGACGTTGAAAGTTTTTGTCAACATCAGGTTGAAGTTTGTCTGGCCCCCCACTTTTTTGCCGGTGGCGAAACATGGATTTCGGTTTATAAATTTGTATTTTCAACTGGTGAAAAGAATTCCCGGCCATTGATCACACAGATCAGTCACTTCAAAAGAACTGTATTTATCAAAATGCAACTGATGACAAAGCGCGTGAAACCGGCGACCGGAAAATGCCCACGCGCTGTGTCTTTCTGAATGTGCACTTAGGGCAATTTCGGTACAGGATATTCAGTTTGCAAGAAAATAAACATTGTATTTTATTTCATAGTACAGCTTCTACTTGCTTTGAATGGGTGAACAAAATGTTGATATCGTTGTACAATATATTTTTACCGTAGCCGTAGCTAAAATACCGTAATTCTGTAGTCGAAGAAATATAGCGTAGCGTAATTCTGTAGCGTAGTTTTGGCCCAAATCGAATCGTAACGTAGCGTAATTCGGTAACGTACCGTAGCGTAGGCCATCTCTGGTGCTGACATAATTATAATTTCGAGAACCAAACAGGAACTAATATTGTTGGTCATAATTGGTCACGGGCCAATATTTTATGTACCGTGAGTGTTGGTTTATCCAGGGGACATTCAGGGAAAGGGAATGTTCCCCTCCCCGGTCAACACTTGGCGCCCATGGAATGACCGCAGCATTGCCCTAAAAGGTCGATAATGCCCCCTGAAGTGTCGCTTCCACCCATTCCCCAGGATTCGAATTTTAGCGCGCCCGCGATATGTTTTGCTGCCGCCCAAAAGTGGCACACCCCCATATGTCGTGGTCCAGGTCGAAAATGCGCTGAATATAAACTTTCATCCGCCTATGCAATGAAAATAAACTTAGCTATTAAGTTCTAAGATTTTTGTAACATCACCAATAGCGTCTGAATTCGAAACCTTTAAAACGCAATATCATCAATTCGGCTTATAAAATCAACGGAAAAATTTTGGAGAACGTTTCTTTCATAAAAGATTTGGGAATCATTCTTGACCAAAAGCTTACCTTTTCCGACCATATCAACTCGATGGTTTCCAAAGCAAAGAGATCACTCGGTTTATTAATCAGAACCTTCCAGACGGCCTCCGCTAGATGTAAGCTGAATTAGAAGGCCGCCGTGGCGGCTTTTAACCCTATTTCCGGCAGGGGGGCTAATATTGCCCCCCTTCAGGTTTTTCGAGAATATCTCCGAAATGGCTTGCGATAGAACTTTGAAACTTCCTGACTTTTCCTAAAACTAGTACAGGCAGGTTTTCTGAAATTTTCAAGGTTATATATTTACCAGGGGCGGAGCTATGGCTGGGTTTTTGGGGAGGTTCTATCCACAAACCAAGTATTATCATATGCGATGGGTTTTTTGTAAAAGGAAGCCGTCTCTGCTGATCCTGATACCAGTTATATGGTTTTATTATATCATTTTTATGTGAGATGATAGTGCATTCACAATTGTCACTATTTGTATTCATCAGGGGCGGTTACAGCAGTTCAAAATGGGGGGAATGTTATCAAGAAGGACTAAACGTTAGTAAGTGAGAAGACTGCTTACAGCCGTGCCAGGGCGAATACAATTGGGTATATGAAAATTCAAAATAGTTATAACACAATTCTAGATTACCAGAGGCGTGTCCAGTCACTACACATTTTCAAAATGTATATTCCCAGCCAGTATCACCGCCGCGACTCAATATCGTTGTATATTGAAAATGTGTTTTCAATCACCCCCACCCCCCCACGACGAGTCCTTGATCCGCCTATGTCACCCCCTTTCCCAGAGCTGCCATGGGAGGGTAAAAATTATCAGAAATTAAATTTCAACTAGTCGAGGGACTAATATACTCATGCATACCATTTGCATATTGTTGGTATGTATTTTACCCCACTGTTTTACCTTACTGCATCCGCCCCTGATGAGTTTTTCACTTTTTTCTCATTTATTTATGTGTCAAAGATGCCAAGCAGTATATGACGGCTTCTAATCCGCGTAACAAAAACTTTTTAGGTTGTATATATTTCCCCTCATAGTCCTGGTCCTGGAACTGCCATTGAATTTCGAATTTTTGCGTAACTCGAGTATATGAAAATTTTGGGTCAATTATTTGTAAATCTGAACTAGTTTTGTGAAAATCGTACAACAGAGACAAGGGTTATGGAAAATCTAAAAAATACACAAAAATGGTATATTTTGCACGACTTTCTCCTAAAAAATCAAAATTTTGAAATTTTCTTTTTCAAAATAAAGTTTAGCAGCAGAGGAATCTATGGCACTTTGAATTTTTAAAATCGGCCGGTTAGATTACGAGATCTTAGGGGGGGCCGATATTGCCCCCCTTGCCGGAAATAGGGGTAGCCGGGAGCCTGACGGAAATAGGGTTAATGCTATTTTCCGGTCAGTTTTAGAGTATTGTTCATTCGTTGGGGCTGGAGCCGCAAAATACCATCTGGACCGTGTAGAAAAAAATTCAGCACAAGTTTTTGCTGTGGCTTGCGAACCATGTTGACCCACCCAGCCCACCATTAGATTACGAGGAATTGACGAGGTTTTGTGATGTTCGTACTTTACTGGCAAGGCGTGTACAACATGACATCTTATTCACAAGCAAGGTTTTTCAAGGTCTCATCGCATCATCTCATCTTTTGGAATGTTTCTCGCTTCATGTACCATTAGGGTCGTTAAAAAAACTCTTTTACTCTTCAGACTCAAACCCACTTTTTGACCATTATATATTCAATTCTGATTTCAATGAGCCATATTCCAAGCATCTACGACAACAGGAAAGATCGCCTCAAAACGGTTAAAGATTTCATGTTTCCAGCGCGATTGGCCTCCCGGCGTTGCAGTCTCCCCTTGTTAAATTGGCATGAAAGGGGTGCATAACCTACCAGTAAAGATAGCGTGACATGTGCGTGCGTATAAGAGCGGTAGATGGGCTTTAAAATGCAGGCATTTACTCGTCAGATGTATTTGCAGCGCAATACAAGCACATGTTATTCCACAAAAGACCTGAAATTAAATTGTTCAGCACCCTAGCACTCTAAATCCTGACAAAACAGGAATGCCTTCCGGAGGCGAACCTTTGTCTGGCAACATTCGTTGGAGAACGTCGTTGGGGCAGGTGCTTCTCCCTATTCTCCTGAGAACTATTTAAGAGCTCTGATACTGCTAGAAGAAGACCCTGCTGCATATTTTTTACCCTTTTGATGGCTCACGAAATCTTTCACTAGCTTCACACCATGCTGTGGGATCGTTCACGACAGTAAGTTCTCGAATACCCTGAAACAGGGGAAGCTATAGCAGTCACCAGCTTCTCAACGGAGCCATTTCATGTTAGAATCTTTCAGATTTAGGCGCTCGAATACCAGCCAGCTTTCAGGAATGAAAAATCGGCAGAGGCTTGGTACCGAGCCGAGCTCTTCATAGCCTCTGCCGGAAACTTTAGCCTACCCAACTAAAAGGTGGATGGTTTTGCTGTTTAGGCCAGACGCTGTGTCACTGCCTTCTTACCTCCAGCATTGTGATTATTATTTGCGAGGCAGATTATAACTTTCTGGTCACAGATAACAGATGCGTTTGCACATTGACTTCAGCGCCTCTACACAATACCGGAGCATTTTTATTGGAAGACCTATCATGGAACGTTCCTGGATCATCAGGCCCGACTAGTGCTTTGGTTCTGGAAAACATGGCAGCTCTGTTTTCCTTGAGAAGATAACCACGAATTGCACAAGCTGGTTTACGTGTGGCTGTCAGGAGAGGTTGCCTCCAAAAAATGGCTGTTTAGAAGACCCGGAGCCCACCAGCGAGCCATATTCATGGGATATAGGACATTTATGGCACAAAGTGCGTGCTATTACTGAGTCAGATTCCGTTCATCCTTCCAGAAGATACTTAAAGACTGAATAGTATAATTTTTGGGGTTAAACAACGCATCAACTGTTCAGGTCATATGGCATCAGAGGCGAGAGGGAGAGAATTAACCTGGGCTAGAGCAGGGCGCCAGATTCTGCCTCTGCGTGGGCTCGAACCCACGACACCCAGCACATAATTAATGCCATTGGCCGAGCCGGGCGGGAGCGCTAACCGACTGAGCCACTCAGACCCCGAAAGAGTTAGCGGCTTTCCTTGTAAGTGGTTCTAAACCATGTATTTGGGTTCCTCCGCCGCGGATGGTCAGCTTTAGAGCCTTCTATGAGCCTCAAAGCTATCCATAAAATGCAGTGTAGTGCTTTCATTAACTTAATATAGAAATCGCCCTGAATGTGCTAAAGTCAATTTTCCATCAGCTGTGGTATCTGTGCACAGAAATTTATATTCTGTCCCGCTGGTGAGAACAACCATCTTGGAGGTAAGGAGCCAGTCGCACAACAATTGGCCAAAACAGCAAACAATTCACATTTGACTAGCGTTAGCTTAAGATAGAGGAGGCCGATAGAGGCTATGAAGAGCTCGGTGAATGCTCGGTACTAATCCTCAGCCAGTTTGTCACTCGTGACAGCTGGCTATGGTATTCGAGACCCTTAATCTGAAAGATTCTAACATGAAATGGCTCCGTTGAGAAGCTGGTGACTGCTATAGCTTCTCCTGTTTCAGGGTATTCCAGAGCTTACTGTCGTCAACGGTCCCACAGAACGTGGTGTAAAGCTGGTGGAAGATTTCGTAAGCCATCCAAAGGGTAAAAAATACGCAGCAGGGTCTTCTTCTGGCAGTATCAGAGCTCTTAAACAGTTCGCAGGAGAATAGGGAGAAGCACCTGCCCCAACGACCCTCTCCAACGAATGTTGCCAGAGAAAGGTTCGCCTCCGGAAGGCATTCCTGTGCTGTCCGGATTTAGAGTACTAGGGTGCTGAACAATTTAATTTCAGGTATTTTGTGGAATAACATGTATTTGTATTGCGCTGCAAATACAGCTGACAAGTAAATGCTTGCATGTTAAATCTCATCTACCGCTCTTATACGCACGCACATGCCACGCTGTCTTTACTGGTAGGTTATGCACCTTTTCATCACAATTCAACAGGGGGAGACTGCAACGCCGGGCGGCCAATCGCGCCTAAAACATGAAATATTTAACCGTTTTGAGGTGATGTTTCCCGTTGTCGTAGATGCTTGAAATGTGGCTCATTGAAATCAAAATTGAATATATGATGGGAAAAAATGGGTTCGAGTATGAAAAGTAAAAAAATGTTTTTTTAACCGACCCTAATGTACCATCTATAACTTTCAGGAATGCTAATGCAACTTTCTTAGATGTGCCTTTTGGTCGAGTGAACACGGTACAATCTTGTGTGTTTGTGCGGGCTCCTCGTGTTGTAAATAATTGCTTAGCTTTCTCACCAACTTGCGATATTTTTAGGGATCCTATTGGACGACTTAAGAAGTGTATCACCTCTTTTACGACACCTAAAGCAGCTATTATAGGTCAGTGACCAGGTCGATTGTCTGCGCTTGTTGTGTTTTGGAATGTTTTTTTAGCGCGTTTTAGGAGCAGACTGTTAGTAATTATGCGTTTTATCCTCCATTGACTTCACCTATAATTGGGTATGTGCCTGTTGGTGATTAATACATACACAGATACAGAACCGACGGGTACCATGCACACTACGAAAGTATGAGCTCCGTCTCAGCAAGCATGAGTTTGCGCTCAATTCATACTTTGTCGAAGAAGCGAATCGCTATGTGAGCAGGTAAGAGAGCTCGCGGTTACGCGCTACCTCGCAGCGTTTCCACCCCTCTCGCGTCGCGAACCGGAGGCGCGCTGCCGGGGCCAGCGCCTCCCCTCCGCGCTCGACCGCGCCTCGGGCGTTTGGGCGGGGGACGGACCCGACCTTTTGTATGGCCGCATTCCATTAGCGTTAGCCAAGGCCCGTGTTAGCAAGGGAGTCAGTGGCAAGTAGAAACTGGTCGAGGTGGAACTGTGGTGAGGAGCCCGTGAATTGGAAAATATATTCTGCCGGTTGCATAGCTAAAACCTGTCCGAGGCCGAAATTGGATTATTGACAGTGTAAGGTAGGACTTAAGACAACATATAGTGCAGACATGACATGAGAAGTTGCCACCCTCGTCAAACATCGAGCTCTTCTGGTGCACGGCACCTCCGGTGTGAGTGAGTACCTATTCGAGTGGCATTCAAATAACCCATCCAGTGTTCCTTGATTTGACTGGTTGATCTTATTACAGAATTTGTGTTTGCTTGCAGTGGATTTGAACAGTGCTAAATGTGCATTTGAAAACTATGCATTGTGTTTATAAGCCGTCGTAACCCCCCCTCCCCCTCCTTATCCCTCTATAACTACAAATGGGGCCAAACCTTAACACACCATTCGAAAGTATCCCAGGGGTGTAATAATCGCTCTTCTCTCTCTCTCTCTCTCTCTCTCTCTCTCTCTCTCTCTCTCTCTCTCTCTCTCCGAGCACTCCAATCCTAATTTGAGCACCCCAATCCTGTTTTGGAGCACCCCCAATATACGTATCACCCCCCGGCTGAACATTGCTGCCTTGATTCATACCGCCCCTTTTACAACGGTGGCGCTGATTCATGCCGCCCCCGGAGCATTTCACCTTCTTTCACGTCACCTTTACAGCATTTTCACGTCACCTTTGACACTGATTCTTACCGCCTATAGCACATAGCTATTGTCTCCCGGCTCATCACTGCCGCCCTCAAATTATGAACATGGGTGGAAATCCCGGGGGGTTGGGGGTTCAGGACCCCCTGGATTTTGGGTTTCCCATTGGCTTTGTATAGGGCTTGCATTGCCGTCCCAGCGCTAACCCACCCAGGACCCCCCCTGGATCGAGAAGAGATCCCCAGCCATGCTTATGACCTTTGTTTTGTTTCCTGTCCCCGGGGCCAATCACCGTCGCGCCCAGCTTATCACCTCCACCCTATGGTTTGTGCCGTCCCTACTGTAACTATCGCCCCCGGCTCATCACTGCCGTCCTCGACTTATTACTTTGTCCTGATTCGTGTTGCCCCTGACTCATCACTTCCGCCTTGATTCTTGCCACCCCTGTGTGTTAGGGAAAAAAGGGTGTTCGCGCACAAATACAGGACATGTACAGGTACGATGAAGTTGTGATATTCATTCATGTTTACAGAAAAAACACACACGTTACTTGTAAAGCTCTCGGTGAGTTTTCCCATAGTTTTTGGGTTCCGTTTCACTCTCCATGCACTCTGCCATTCCGAAGGTAAAATTTAACCCCCAGAAAACTGATATGCTTCAATCGTGGTTGAATTTGCAACTCGAACTGGATTCATTTAAGACCTTTATGCAGCTTTAGGATCACGCCTAAAAAGAAAACAGGCTTGGCAAAGCTGTAGAATAGCTGCCCACCATGAAATTAAAATGTTCTCTGTGCGGTAAAAGGCCCAAAAAATGATTCATAGCAGATTTGGCGCAACGAAGAGTGCCGCTCCCGCAGCTCTGCCATCCCTATGGGTTGCCGCCTCCCACGGGCTGAGCACCCCTAAATATATTGGAAAATTACAGTCCTGAGAGTTACTGCTTCTGTCAGGCGCCACCATGCTGGAACGAATACTAAAGCACAGTCATATCACACACACTCAGGGTTTTCCTGATCCACTTGGTAGTGCATGTATGTACGTGTCAAATTTAATACGGTGTTTCGTAACTTTGCGAAAAATCAGAAAAATTCCACACTTCATTTCACTGAATACCCGCCCCGGTGGGCCTCCTAGCCACCTTCGCCCTGGTGGGGGTTCAAACATGCCCCTCGAACTAGGCTCATATGCGGAATAGCGAAAAAACGCGACGCTGTTGGGTAGCTCATACAAATTAATGAAGAAACTACATCGGTCACTTTTTGGCTCAGGTCAATATTGAGGCTATGACATGTGAAAGGAGGTGGAATTTTGAGCCGAGTTTTTCGGCTCTAGCGTCTGACAGAGTTGAGCTGGAACCATTTTTAGGCACCATTCGCTTCCTCGTGTCATGGAGAATCGAATGATGTACAATATGACTCTGCTTGGACAAAACACATAAATGACGCGACAGCACGTCAGGCCAAGGTTAATTTCCATTTTAACATAGTCAATATGCCTATTAATCGACTCGCAATAGCAATCCAAATGCAATGGTATCAAAATATAAGCTGTATCATCATTTCCTGCAAATTTATTGACCCAAGCCTGAAAACTGCTTAAATAGCTCCAGGTGATCCCTCAGAGGTTACAAGTCCAAAATTGCAGCATGAACCTAGAAAGGGGCCCAGGATACTACGATTTGGAGAATGCGAAGGTATTCTCAGCTGTATCTACACAAATACAGCCATTTCAAGTTTTCCCACGTATTTCCAATGGAGATATCATGATCCGTACCTGACCCTAAGTCATCGATATGAAAATTCCCGGAGTATATGTTGTAGAACTCGGTGGGCCTATTATGTGGTAAAAGTATCAATTCGATATATTCACCCATTTCTTACTTATGCCACCTTAAACAAATTTTGGAGTCGAGGTCACTTGACCTGCACTGGTGACCTGACCTGAGCTGATCCAACCTTACAATTTTTGGGAAAGTTGCGGCATTGATCAAGGATAAGGTGCGCCAAGTACGGTGGCGCTTCGCACCGCCGTTTATTTCGTCCCGCCGGAGAAACCCAAGGGGATGTTTAAGCACCCCCACGGGGGCGATGGTTAAGGCCAATGATTGCAATTCCCATAGTATGTATGTTAAGTCATTTGAACTGATAATTATGAATTAAAACAACGTATTATTCTAGATTACTGAAAATTAACCCCACTAAAGCGGTTGTATAGGGATGCCTTAAATAAAAAAGTTGTGTTGTTTTACCACAGTTGCTCTCATGCAGTTTCCGGTGGACATGGCAGCCCTAAACCGAGTGCTAACAGTATGATTGTCGGGAAATTGTGAACGAGATGGTGGTAGGGCTGAGCGCCTGGGGTGCGGAAGTACGCTTATTTTGAGGTGTTCATTTTTACATACGCAAACAAAGGTAAACATCCATAATCCATAATATTTATTTCATGGTTCAGAAAAAATACACAAAGGCTGCTACGAGGAACGCAAAAGCGCCGAAGCGCTTAAATCTAGGCGTCCCACGCAAACACAATCATGGTGCCATCTCAGCGCCGCCAGAGGCCACCGCACCGTCGCGACACTCGCCATCGAAAGTACGGCTCACTACACCACATCGAGCACTGGCTATAAAATGATTAATTGAATGTCTATGGTAAAATAACGAACCTCTTTGTGCCATGAACAAATTGAAAAACTGCGTGAGCTACTGCCCTGTCCTCGCCTGGAGGGAGATTTCTACCATGGATTAATATGTCAATTTTGTTTTTACGATGCATGTTTCTGAAAGAATAATTTAATATCGTAGATATGCTCTTTTCTATAAGAGTTCTTTGAGGATCAAAACGGGGACATTACAGAAAATAATGTTCTGTATTTTCATTTTGATATCCGCACAAGCAGGAGGGGGAGTCCGAATTTTGAATTTGGTAGGCGTGAGCATTTAGTTTCGAAATCCCAAGTCTTAATTGTGTTAAGCAAGAGTCCTGAATTTTGGATCCTAATGAATAGTATAACGGTGGTTGGTTAACTTTGAAGTGATCTCTTAGGTGTTTCAAGAAGACCCTAGGAGAGTTGATTTCTTTCATTCGATTCGGGAGCTTGTTAAATGATTTGATTGCGCTTGGTAGGAATGAGTGGCTAAAGTTTACCGTTCGAAAAGGAATCTCCGTTCTTTGGCGCGATGTACGTAATATTCTGTTTACTGTGTTGTCCCTAGTGTTTGGTAATATTGCGCTTACGTAAGTGGGAGTGTTGTCTGAGTAAAGTTGATGAAAAATTTAATTTAATTTCATTTCATTTCATTTATTCAGGCTTATCATCAACAGGTATGTGGGAACCCAATTACAGCTGAAGTCAAGCAATAAAACAGCACACCAATGAATATTTACAATGCAACCGTGTAACAATGTAATGCAACCTATTCCTGCAACAGTAATATAAAACACTCGATATAAAATATACACGAAGCTATGAATATGAAGCAAATGAAAATACATCAGAAACACTGCAATACATTAAGACATGAAAAACGGCATAAAATAAGATAAGAAGCCTAAAATGGATGAGCTTTAACATATTTCCTCACCCTGGCTCTAAAACTACTAAAGGTCGAAGCGTAGGGGTCTGCCTCGGGACAGCGTCCAAGATGGCCATTAAAAGCAATCGCTGCCCTGCGAAATAAGCCTCTTTTGACGGTCTCCACACGAGGCAGGGAAACATGTAAAAGGTGGCTTTGCATCCCCCTGGTTCGCCGCTGAGGTACATACATGGAGTGGGAAGCTCCCGAGCAGACAGGCGGAGTCCACCTTCCCGGTTATGATTTTGAGTACGAAGCAAATGTCGTACTGGAGTCTCCTCTGGGACAGACTGCTAATTTTGAAGAGCTTTAAGAGATCATGGTATGACAAGGACTGAGATGGTCGAGATGTGTGAATGTTGGATGCGAGCCAAATCAAAAATTTATGTTGAACCCTGTCTAATCTGTCCAAATGGCATCTTGCAGCTCCGCCCCAGATGACACATCCATATTCCAGAATTGATCGAACATTGCCAAAATATGCAGCCAAAATTGGTCCTTCCTTAAGTCTTCCACCACCTCGGCCAGTCTGAAGAGAGCGCATTAACAGACCCAACATCTTGTTTGCCTTGCTGACGATGATGTTTATATGCTCTGAAAAGTTCAATTTGGAATCTAACCAAATGCCGAGGTCGCGAACTTTGTCCATGTGCTCCAGAGGTGTGTTTCGAATTTTGTAGACTGCCGGGATGGGGTTCCTTTTTAAAGTGATTCTAAACGAATGACATTTTGAGGGATTCAGATTTAGCTTCCAGGATTCGGACCACTTAGCCAATCTACCTAGATCAGCCTGGAGCAGTTCTGAGTCTTCAGGAGTATGAATTTGGTGGTAAAGCTTCACATCGTCAGCAAATAGCAAAGAATTTGTTTGAATTTCGTTTGGCAGATCATTAATGAACTAGGCAAAGAGCAAAGGAGATATTTGACTGCCTTCCGGTGTTCCAGAGCGTACATCCGTCCAATGAGAGCACTTTCCGTTTACGACAACCCGTTGTTTTCTCGAGCAAAGGAATGATTTAAGCCAGGACAGCGCTTTTCCAGACACGTTATAAGATTTTTGAAGCTTATAGAGTAAGAGTTTATGATTCACGCTCTGAAAGGCCACAGAGTAGTCAGTGTAGATTATGTCAGTTTGATGGCCGGAAGAGATAGAGTCCCACACCGTTTTTAGAAGAGTTGCCAAATTAGAGTCACATGAGCGGCGCGGGACAAATCCGTGCTGATATTCAGACAGGACTGGTTGAACATGAGTGAGAAGGATCTGATATACGCCTCTCTCCAAAATTTTGCCGAATAGCGGAAGCAGAGAGACACTTCGGTAATTTTGAGGTGATTTCCAATATCCTTTTTTGAAAATCGGGACAATGTTGGCCTCCGCCCATCTGCTCGGGAATATCCCCTCTTCTATTGATTTCCTAAATAGGATGCAGAGAGGGAGCACCAGCTCGTTACGCAATTCCTTGACGACTCTAGCACTGATATCGTCAGGCCCGCAGGCCTTGTGCACCTGCAAATCATCCAAGACAGCTCGAACTGTTCCCTCTGATATTTCAAATCTGTCCAGAGACGGCAAGTTATACTCTGTGACAGTGGGGTAATCAGCAACATCAGGTGGGGTAAATTTTCTCGCGAAGGTATCGTTAAGCAGGTTGGCTTTTTGAATGTCATCATAGATTTCGTGTGTTCCATCTAACAGTGATGCAATTCGTCCCTTATTCCCCCTGATGCACTGTAGGTACGACCAAAAACGTTTTGGATTTGTTTTAAAGTCTCCGATCATGCCCTGCAAATGCTTAAAATATTTGTGAGATGACATAGTTTTGAATGATCGCCGCGTTTCCTAAAAATTTCGGATGGTCTGGTCATTCCTATTACGCTTCATACACTTGAAAGCTCTTTCTTTCTCTCGCAGTGCACGCCTAACCTCAGCGTCAAACCAGGGGGGACATCGCCGGCGCAACGTGACAGTTGGCACATGATCGCGAATGGCGGCTCTCAGCACATCATAAAACCTATCCACCGCCCCCTCAGCATTGAGGTTTAACAAAGCCTCCCAAGGTACAAGCTGTAGACTGCGCCTCATGCCGTCAAAATCTGCTCTTTTATAGTTAAGCGCCGTTGACCTATTCACAAGGGGTGTTTGAGGTGCAACAACCCTAATCTCACTGATAATTTCGGAATAGTCAGAGGGAAAAATACCACTTCTCACACAGGACTTCACGTGAGCACACTTAGAAAGCACTAAATCGAGAAAGTTGTTATTCCTTGTGGGTTCTGTAACACTTTGGCAGAGACCAGCAATATCACATTTCTCTATCAGTAAGATAGCACGTTCCGACATTCGTTGATAAACAGGTGTGGACGAAAACGGCCCTGTCTCTACACTTCTGTACCACTTAACATCTGGTGTATTAAAATCCCCAAAACACACAAAAGGTCTTCGCGGATATCGGGCTGCAATGACAGTCATCACCTCAAGAGAGTTCCTAAACAGATGTGAATCATCTGGGGCACAATAAAGTTGATGAAAAATTTAATTTTATGCAATTATCTTCTAGATTTCAAAGAATTCAAGCCCAAATCCTGCATCAGCTTCCCGGTAGGAGTTCTGGAGGGAGTGGATGTTATTAGTCGTGCTGATCTGTTTTGTAGTCTCTCGAGTCTCTGGCTGTCATGTAAAGTCAATAGTCCGTCATAAATAATGTCTGCGTAGTCAAAGTAGGGCATTACGTAGGTAAGGTAAATCTGTTGTAGGGTTGACTGGGACAAGTAGGGGGCAACTGGGTACAGTGGGCCAAGCGTCATATTGACTTTTTTAACTATATCGTTAACATGTTCATGGAATCTCAAATCATTGGAAAATGTCATTCCCAGATGCTTGTTTTTAGCGGCGACCGGAATGACTAGACTGTCAAAAAATAGTTTGGAATGTTTTTTTGTCTCCGGTAGGAAAATGTTTGTTGTATTGTTTTTGAGCCGTTAAACGTGATAAGTCAATCCTGACCGTATTGTTGAATTATATTTAGGTCGTTTTGGAGAGATTCTTGCCTAATGTGAAGATTTTCCATGTTGTGGCTGCCAAAAAGACAGGTGTCGTCTGCAAAAAACATCATTTCATTGTTTGTTTTTCCTGATAAGCCATTTAAGTATAATAACGCGAGCAGGGGGCCCAGCACAGAACCCTGTGGACATCCGCCGTTTAAAGATGACAGTGAGGATTTAGAATCATTAATGAATACACACTGTTTTCGATCAGTCAGATAGGAACGTAACCATGGTAAAAGATCAGTCAGTCCAAATTCTCGTTCACACTTGAATAAATAGTCCCTTGTGCCAAATTTTCTCAAAATAGCGTGATATGTCTAAATACAGTATTGTTTGGTCTTGTCCTTTGTCCAACGTGTCGTACCAGGTGTGAGTGAGGTAAAATAGTTAAAGGTGTGTGCTGTGTCCTGGTCTGTACCCGCTTTGTCTTTCCGTCAACAGGTCATGCTGTGTTAAATGGCCGTAGATTTTCTTGAAAATTATTTTTTCAAAAACTTTCGATAAAGAGCAAAGCAAAATAATTGGTCTATAATTGGCTGCATCGGCTAAACATGCTAAAACCCTGTTGTGGGAATTTTTGGTATTGAATGCGTTTCAAATGGAAATTTCACCAGCATGTTTACTGTCCAAGTGCATGTGAAAATGATTAAATTGTATGTATTTGTAGTCCTTTCCCGCAATGATAACTATTTTTTGAAAATTATTTCATAGAATTTCAAACTATATAATGAGTTGACTTATTTAGCTTAACTGACAGTTTCGGTTATAAACCATGATCACAGTGAGGTGTAACGAGTAATCATACGACATGCAGTGGCCGATTTTGTATTTTAATTCTCATTCGTTTCGATACAGCGTGTATCGGTCGACATGTCTTTGGCTGAATTCAGCATTCCCCAGTATGATTGATGAGTGTTAATCTCGGGTTTTTCATCCCATATTTCCAAGGAATCGGATAATTTCTCCCGGATGTCATTAATTGTATTTCTTGATGCTGGTGTTTTCTGGTTTGGGATGAGTGTTGTGGTGATGTGTTTTCCAATATTTGCCGCAGGCGGTCTTTTCTTTCTCATATCTTGCGTCGGCAAGGTGCTCATTCCTCATTACAACGATTGAGACCGCCTGCGGCAAATATTGGAACATACACCACCACAACACTCATCCCAAACCAGAAAACACCAGCATCAAGAAATACAATTAATGGCATATGTTGTCAGCGGTACAACGCTTGCAGAACCAGTCATTGATGACTCCCGAAGAGTGACATAGTCCCGTCATACCCGCCTTGCAGGAAGTGCAAGCGCGCCGGCCAGCAGAGCATGTGGGTGGTTTGAGTGCAGAACGAACCAGCTTTTGCTTGACGGTATTCGGATTCGTCCAGGCAGCCCGTACACCCAGGCCGCTCTTCTTCAGGTTACTGTTGATGGTGTACGTCTGTCAGCCATATATGAAAGGCAGTTGTATTCTTTTAAAGCTTGTTTTTTCACGATGTGCTCCTGGCCATGGTGCTGCTGTTGTTGGGGTTCGGTTCCTTGATCTAAAAGACGACAAGTACAGCACTAACCTTCATACAAAACCGACGTCATCAGGAGTCCCTTTTCACTTTACTTCAGCCCAGCTGATGCAAACAAAAAAGGCAGTGCTGACCTGACAGTTCCAACGTGCGACCCGCCTTTCAAGTGACGACAAAGCAAAAACACGCAGCATTCAAAGACTAACCACGATCTTCAAAAGTAATGGATACCAATATTCGATGATAACAGAGCTATTAGCAGCTCTGCTATCAACCGCAACCAGACAACAGCAAGATCAAGGCCAAGAAAACATCATGAAAAAACAGCGTAAGAAGAATACGACTGCTTTTCATAGATGACAGCCTGACGCACACCATCAACAGCATCCTGAAGAATGGCTGCCTGGACGAATCCAAATACTGTCAAGCGAAAGCTAGTTTGTTCTGCACTCAAACCAGCCAAATGCCCTGCTGGCCGGCGCGATTCCAATTTCTGCAAGGCGGGTCAGACAGGACTATGTCACTCTTCCGGAGTCATCTATAAAATGTGCTCCAACCTTTGTACTGCTGACAACCTAAACGTGGGAGAGGCGGGGAGAGAGCTCAGAATTCGGTATTATGAGCACCTTGCCGACGCAAGATATGAGAGTTAAGAGACCGCCTGGGGCAAACATTGAAAGTACACCACCACAACACTAATCCCAAGCCAAAAAACGTCGGCATGAAGATCCTGAGAAATCAAATACATGACGTCCGGAAGTGAAAGATCTACGAGTCCTTGGAAATACGGGATAAAAAATCGGGATTAACATTCAACAATAATCCCGGTGAATGCTGAATTGAAACAAGGACATGCCGACCGCAAGACGCTCTGTAACGAAACGAATGACACGAGAACTAGCAAAAACAAAAATCGTATTCTGTATGTCGTGTGATTACTCGTTGTTGCATGCCACTGTGATAATGGTTTATCAACGAAACTGTCAGGTCAAGTAAATAAGTGGACTCATTCAATGATTTGTAATACTAGAAATGATCAAAAATATTTACCATTGAGACAAAGAGCCGTAAGTAGGTACAAACAATTTAAAATCAATGTCGCAACTGCAGGAATCCTTCCGCCATATTTCCACTTTAGTATTTCCTATTGTAGCTATTCACGTTGCCTGCATATTTCTATCAAGTTGTGAGGTACAGAGAGAAAATAAAAATAGGTTGAATATGTGCAGACCTGTTATATCTAAAATATTATAATGATATTCTGATGGGAGCAGTAATTGCGATTAAAAAGATATGATGCTCATGCTTAGACAGTCAATAAATTTTAATTTTAGCTGCTGCTTTAGGACACGTGCAGCTATTAAAAATACATTTTGGCGCTTCAGTACCCCGTGAAGAGTTCTAACACATACCTATAGATACGTATCAAAATACCTTATGACCGCAGGAGCTTGTGGACCTTCATGACAAGACTGTTTAAAACAGTGGAGGAGGTAGCCGGAACACGTCAAGAGAATCTCCGCCTCTCCAAGCATCGCCATCAACAGGATAGCACGCAACGCAAAAGGCAGGCCATCTGTTCCCCGTGAGCAACGACCGGGTGTTGCAGGATTCATGGTTTCCGGCAAGCACTATGAAGGAGTTCCGCCTGCCTGGTGAGCGCCTCTCCACCGACGGCACCTTCATGTCATCATTGGTAAGTGTGTGAAAACATTTCGAGCTGCGATCCAAATGGTTAGTCTGTTTAATGGTCGGGTTTTATCCGCAGTTAGTATTTTTCTCTTGTTCGATTTTTCATTGTTTTATCAGATTCCTTTGTTTTTGTTGGTTGTGCCTGCATAGCTACTCTGCAGAGTGTTTCAGAATGAATGTTCTTAAGTGATACACTGGAAAAAATGAACACAAGGAGGATGTGTTTTCCGTTGAGCAGTTTTATGAAGTAGATACTCAACACAGGTTTGAGTTGTAAATTTAATGGAACTACAACACGGCTGTGCTCTTCAAGAATGGTACCAAATTAAAATACCGGTCAGATGTGTGAAGTCTTAACCAACATACCAATATGGTGTCAGATATCTGAATTCTGCTTGTTGATGGTGCACATGTATATTTTGAAAATTGGACAAGCTTGCTTAGCCATTGGTATTGAACTTAAGTTTGAAAGTAAATATCACCTGGTAAAATGGTAATGACAACTTTTCTTACTCTAAAGCTGACACAAAATTGTCGTTTTATCTTCTGACATCTTCACAGGAAACAAGTGTGAGACGGAAATACTGACACACGCGGGGAGTTTAAACGTGTTGCATTGACACTCCTACGTGCTTCTTTCCAAAGTTTAATGCTAGGATATGTGTAAGAGATGTGTGCTACACAACATGAATGTTCACCAAATAATGCGTAAGTAAAGTAAAGTAAAGTGCAGCAAGATATTTTGAATTTTTTCGACTATGTCACACATTTATCATTACCATCGTTACCACATCGTAACATCGTTACCATTATTGTCTCGCATTACCGTCTCTGGCTATCAGTGTCACCCCCGGCTCATCACTGTCACTGCCGGTTTATCACTTTTACGTTGATTCGGGCCGCTCCTGGCTCAGGACTACCGCACCTGTCTTGAAGTTTAAAGTTTTATTCGAAAGAGGTCCACATACATGACAGGGTTTTTCACTCATCTATGAATATTGCAGGAGACACATTGACTTTGAAACGTTGCATTTGGTGAGCCCAATTTTTTATTGAGTTTAAATTTGTTTTAACAAAATGCACAGATACAGGGTGAGGTAGCAAGGGGCGTGCCCCAGAGGCATTAAAAAACCATGTCTTAACCCTCGCCCCACCGGGGGCCATCGATGGCCCCTAAGGTTTTTTTCGAGATAGCAGAAAAACGATGAAACGCAGCACCGCGTTTGAGGGCTCTATCTCTCACTGCATCATTTTCCCACCATTCCTTAAAATGTTTTATCCGGGTCACTAAAGGTCAGGTCACCAGGCGAGGTCAACCAAGGTCACCTTACTTCAACTTTGAAGCTCTATAAAAGCTACATTTCTTAGTCGATCAATTTGAAACTTGCTACACTTCATGACCCTTCCAGGGTCTACAAAGTGTGTATCTGGGATTTTTCGATTTGGTGACCTGAGGTCAGGTCACGAGGCGACCTCTCCCATTGGAAAAGCATGGGGAAAAGCTGTCTTATGATCTAAAAGCCACAAAAATAATTGCAGATACTCGGTCTGCTCAGAACAGCGTTTTCGGACACCCTTTCACGGATCCCATGCGTCATATTTGCTCTTTGACTTTTCCAAGGTCATCCAAGGTCACCAGGGGTCAAAAACAGTATTTTGACAATAACTTTTGGCCTAATTAAGCTGGAGCGCTGAAACAAACACCATCGTGTTTTTCTTGTCACTGGCTTTCATTTGATATACGGAAAGGTCACTTTCTGACCTTTCGTGACCTCAGGTCACATTAGGTCACGAGGTGACCTCTGGGGGGATGAGGTGGCTTAGTGGATAGCACCCTCGTCTTCTAAGCCACCGGTCCCGGGTTCAAGTCCCGGCGGAGCCTCTGAATAAGTCGATCTGATCCCCAAAATCCCTTCCAACAGGGTGAGAGTTGGCGACGCCGTATGACCCTGGCAGTTGGTGCGTCGTTAAACCCCAACAATTATTATTATTGACCTCTGGAGGTCAAACCACTGGCGGGAGGTCTTTACATTCCGCATAGCGGAAAAAGGACTGCCAATTTCCTATAAAATGTACTTAACCAGATCTCAATAGATCTAATGGCATTGGAGTTATGCCCAGTTTTCTTAAGCATTGCATATTTGAGTGAAAATATCCTATCGTGACCTTTCTTGACCTCTGGAGGTCAAACCATTGACCTGAGCGTTTAAACATGTCAAGAAATTTCTTACTGAATTCACGCGAGCTTTCTAATGCACTTTGCAGTTTTGCGCTAACCCCTATATTTTCGGAGTTAGAGGGGGTGAATCGATGGCCCCCGTGGGGCGAAGGTGGCGCCTGACCCCCGGTGGGGCGCAGGTTTCGTATTTTTTTCAAGAATCTTTGAAATGATTGTTCGGGATCCACTCATGGCCTCCCAGTGAACGGATGCCGCATACATAATGCTAATATTTTTAACAATTAATTATCTTTAAGCTATTTATTGGTTCTCATATACGGGGATCAAAACCTCCTTTCTTGCTATTCCCGGCTGGGATTTGAAACTGGGTTAGTGGCGTGAGAGCCGAGTGCCCTACAGCGCCTCTGCGTCCATACACTGAGCTGATTTTTGTTTTGTTCCGTCAACCCGATGCTCTAAATTTAATCAAAATTATGCTAACAAATTTTCGCTCGTACATTCGTAAAACAGTCCATTTTTTCACAGGATCTGTAAAACAGAAGCCCGGCCTCACGAGCACCGAGGGAGTTGTCGACAAGGTGGTAACCGTCTGGCTCACTAACTACCGCGACCAAGACGGTTAGCGCAACAACCGCAGCCACGGTGGAAGCAGCGACGACGGCGGCCGGCGCCAAAGAATCGACGGTGGCGCCACCAGTGACCGGGATCGGAGTACTGACGGTGGCGCCACCAGTGATCGCAGTGGCAGCATCGATAGTGACGCCATCAGCGGTTACAGTCGGGCTATTGCCTGCTCTGTATCTCAATCCAGTGAGGAGAACACGTATAATTGTGGAGATGCAGAATACCGGATTGCTGGGAGGTCAGGACCCTTGAAGTTTTGGTCTTACACTTACTTTTTATTTGAATTGCATCGCAGTGCCAGCGTTAACCCATCCAGAACCCCCCTGAATCAAGAAGGGATTTTCAGCTTTGCCTCCATAAACTATGCAGCGTAAATTTTGTGTTTTTATCCCCCCTCTTCCCAGGCTCTTTGTCACCCATCGGTCATATGTTAAGCTTGATAACATTGTGTGTGGATCCCACCGTCCTTTGTGTCACTTAATTTATAGATAGCCCTTTTATCCTTCATCCAAGAGGAATTTTGATACTTTCATGCAGCACCGGTTGTTCTCTGTTTTGAGCTATCCATGTTTTATTGTGTAATAGTTTTACTTGTTGGCATCTTTGTGCATGTTTGCTTAGAACGTTGATGTTTGGAAGTGCCTAGGAGGTAAAAGTACAGAAAGCTCTGAAATAAATGCTTAGCAGTATTTTTACTGTTTTAGTTGCTATAAGTGAGGGTAAAAATAACAAAATGGAAAAAAGTTTGAATTTTGTCGCGTATATCCCTTTAACGACTTGCCACTGAATGTAATGAGCTGGAACGTTCACAAAATGTGTGCAGGGCAAAACCACTGATCCATGAGTTGTACATGATCTAAATATTGGTCAAATGTAGTTAGGGTGCATTTAGCTTTTGTCGTGAAACTCTGATTTAAGGTGTTCATGCGACAGGTTTGCCTTTTGGTGCATCTAAGTATGGGGCTTCATAATGGGAGAGGAATCATGACGGAATTCATATGGGAAGCATATGGGATGCATACGTAGAAACCCACATCAGCACCACCCGGAAACCAAATGACATGCATATGTACGGATCTACATCGATACCACATGGAAACCATATCGCCAGCATTTGGGAGGAGGGGTTCACACAGATACCACCTAGAAACCATATGGAAAGTATCCGTATTGGCCCGCACCGGCACCACATAGAAACCATATACTCTCTACCGCTGTGAACCCACCTGCATACCATCAGGAGCCCATTTCATTCCCATCTTCCATGGCCCTTATGGAACCCATCTGGAACCCGTGGCCACTTCCATATGATCCCCACATGGTCGAACCATGTAGGGCCCACATAGAACAAGTGGGCAGCCCACCTGCACTACGCATATTTCCCACATGGGCATGTTTGCTGGGTACAGAGCTTAAAAGTTGAAGTGAGGTGACCTTGGTTGACCTCGCCTGGTGACCTGACCTTGGGTGACCTAGTGTAAAAAAAAATTTCAGGGATAGTGGGAAAATGATGGGGTGAGAGGTAGAGCTCTCAAATGTGGTGCTGCGTCTTGTTTTCTGCTATCCCGAAGAAACTTTAGGGGGCGAGCCATCGATAGACCCGGTGGGGCAAGGGTTAAGCGGCTTTGCAGAGCCAACTTTGAATGCCCTTATTTTTAAGAAAAATTGCCAATATGGCCTTCAAATGGTCAATTTCGAAAACAAATTCGAAGTAGAATTGTGGAGAAAGAATAACGTTTTCCGTTCGACTCATACTGTTCTTGTGAGATCCGGCTGCAATCGACCAATTTTAACATGGGACCTATTGGGTGAAGGAAAGCTTTGTCGCCAGCGTGACGTCACAGTAAAGGCGGCTCCTGATTCGTGGTTGGGGGCTGCTTTATTATTCTCCTTGTTGTCTACAACAACGAAGCGTGGTGCGGTAGTTGAATGTTGTTGAAGAAATTGAAGCCATTGTATCCATACATATATTTCACACATACACATGGGGGACATACATTGGGACATGCACTTCGGGTAAAAACGAGTGTCAACACGCACGCGATTCCGGCGATTCATGAATCCGCGATTCTTGGACACGAGACTCCTGAGAAGTCAGGTCAGACGATGTTGGAGCAGTAGCGCAATATTTACAGCAGCATCATAAGGAATCGTGTTATCACAGTTAAACCGTTCAGAAAAAAGGAAAAAATAGGGGCACGGGCAAATAAAAAAGTAAAAAAATTGATGGGTTAGCAATGGGGACGAGCAGCAATGCATCCATCAGCCGTGCCAACCAGCGGTCAAGCCCAGCGGCCCAGCGGCCAACGCCGCCCAGCGGCCACCACAGCGCCACCAAACAGTCACCGAGCGTCGCCCAACAGCCACCGCAGCACCGCGCAGCCGTTTCACGTTTATTCACGTTTTCACATTCCATTCACGTTTTATTCACGACATAACGCACAGACGTAGGTAATTTTAAATACTGTTGAGTACTTTTTTTTACAGAGATAAGGCAATTGAAACAATGGAGTTGGTAGGGACGGCCATTTCCAATCGCCAATTCCAGAATTCGCTTTTCAATCAAGCTTTTGTTTTTATGCATTCCAGTATCTATATGCAAAAAAACGTTTTTTTCTTCAGTTCAAAGTGATTTTGACCCCAGTACCCACCATTTTTTGGTTGTATTTTGGTTGTGTCACTGAGTTGCTTTATAATTAAGTGAAGGAATAGGAATTACATCTGAAAATGTTGTTTCCAAAGAATGAAACTTAGTGAGAGCTGTGTTCTGTGCTGTGTGTGCAACATTATTTTTTCTCTTTCATCTAGTTGAATTGATACTTTTTTCATCTTATAAAGCTGGAATATTGCATCAAGGAGGCAATGATGTGCTGGAAAGTCACAGTTATGTTTTATCTCTTACCTTAGTTTTAGATGAAATGTGGAAACCATTATCATGAATTTTTCTTTCTCCAGACTGGCTCTGGTCCCGGCACAGTCCTGGCGTCTAGCCTTTGGTCCCGGCTTTAGTCCCGCCGGGACCAAACCTGGTCCCGGCGCCAGGACCACAGGACCAAAAAGTTCCACCTCTACAAATAATACTAATTGGTTGAAAAATTCACTTTGTATCAGGCCTACATTTTCTTTGTTTTCATTTTCTTGTGTTTTGTGATAGGGTAGGTATATACCTGGTTAATGATGTCTTCCAGCCACCTTGCACTAGCTTACAAACATTTTAGTTATATGCTCCTGATTTTTGGTGTTAGGCTATATATCACTGCTGATGTCATTGGTGGTGTGCCTGCAATTCACATAAGTCTTATGGCAGAGGAACACAGGTCTGGGCCTTGCTACTCAATGCACTTTTACATCAGCTTAAAATTCAATTTGTATGGCACAATCACCACTTTCTTTGGAGGAACGAAAACTTTGTCAGGGGCATTTGGCAGGTGTCTAAAGGTCATCTGTTTGTGTCATAAGTCACCAGCTTCCTTATGTCCTGAAACACAGATCAGCACAGCCGCTGGCTATAGCTGACACTCAGTTAACAGTTGCTTTGAGGAAAGCTATTCAATATATATTTTATGCAAGAACAGTTCACCAAACAAACAGTGAGGGAACTTTCATGCAAGATTCCACACATCAATCACACTCATGTATATACCCATCTTGTTTTATATTTTTTTCTTGGAATGTGGTCCATTTTATTTCTGCTCTGTTCCTAATTGGAAGCAATGTGGTCTTCATATATTTGTGTGCAGATGCCTGAAGGTACCCATTTAGTCGGATCCTTGTCCTTCACAAGCCCAATGACAACAATGACTTGAATTGGGTTTGGCTTCAAATTTGATTGCATGAGCCTGTTAGTGTCCCAAAATATCATATGTACACAATACTGAATTTGAAACTGATGCCAGGAGCAACCAAGCTTCATTCACATTCTAAGCTTGTGCCTATGTCAAAAAGATGGGATGCAGCCATTCAGAGATTAGAAACCACTATGCTTCATCAGCAGTTCTGATGGCTAACTTGCTTTGAATACATTGCTGAATAGTCATGATGATTTGGAATAAGAGAGTACTAAAACATGTAAATACACCTCCAGTTAAATCATAATGCCAGAACATGTCCTTACAGTGGTTGGTAATCCAAGGATGTATTAACTGATACTTAGTTGTGTTTAAAACCAGTAGAAGCCAGTTGTTGCCTTTAAGTAAATGACACCACAAAAAGTGTGAGGAAAAAGTAGCTGTCTTACCATGTATTTGAGTACCTTGCCACCATGAGAATGCCAATGCTGAGTTGACGTTCAGGGCATGTGCCCCTCTTCCTGTGTGCTCAATTGAATATATTTGACAAATTTTGGATGGTTGACAAGGTGGATCATATCACTTTCTCTCCCACAATCTGTATAGTGGTGACCATGTATCTTAGCTGTGAATGATCCATGAATTACCATGAATGCTCAAATGTGCCTATGACAGTGGGACTGATTAGTTATCAATTGTGATTAGGTATTAACATGTATTTCATCACTCTCTCCTTTTTCAGATCTTTATATAATCTGGTGATTGGCTTTTTTTAATTCCTTTGGGTGGTTCACAAGAAACTTGACAGCCATGGGTGCAGAAAGGTGAGTAAAATCTTTGCATGTGAGTGTATTGGGGTCTTAGTGCACTTCAGCGACTTATTTATCTTGCCCAGATTAAAATAATCGAGCCCAGGCCTACCAAGGGCTTGAAATGTCCTACATGGGGCCCATGAAGAGCTCACATGACTTTGTTGTTTTGTTTAGTCAGTTATGCTAAAGTGGCTTGCTAGTCCCAGATGAAAGTAATTTTGGAAAATCATACACAAGTAGGTGGCTTTGGCTGGTTCTTGATATGCAGAAGGTTCTTATTTTTGACATTTTGGCATTTTCCAAGGGTCTGTTAGTCAGTCTTAAGCAGCGTTCCAAATTCCAGGGTGCTAGGCGGAAAGTGGCATCCGGGCAAGCTGAATTATCCATGCATTTCTGTAGTGTTTTTTCTCAACTTTCCACTCGGGTTTTCAAGTAGAGCCGTATTAGCACATTTCAATAATCCTGGTGCATAAATGTATGGTACTTAAGGAATTTGGAAACGTTAAAGAAAGGTTTGAGTAAGGGTATTCATTTTGGCTTTTAAAATATTGCTGCTTTTGTATTTTCCAATCGCTAACTTTTTCCAATATTAATTTTACACTCAAAACCCAGGTGCAAAGCCAGGTTTTGGGACACTAGCCCTGCATGGTCTGACATTGTTTCTATCCGGAGAACTGTCCTCCGTAGTTCGGCGAAACAAGCTTAGATATTGGCCAGACACTTTGTGAAGCCTCGAGCCATAACCTTGAATGTCTGCGATGAGTGTAGCGTATCAGCCCTGCCGGTATAGAGTGGAAGAGCTCCACACCCATCGTTTGAAGCCTCCCTCTTATCCCTGAATCCTAAACGTGTCCTATTGAATGATGGACCGTAGAGCAACACCAACACTGCTGAAAATATTGATTATTGATGGCATTTGTCTATCTCTAATAGAGTACATTGTCAGCTTATGAACAATATTAGCCAAGCGAGCGATCACGGGAACTGTCTCAGATAATCTACCGGATCAGACTAGACACAGAAGAATGCTTCCCGCCGCGGGAATTTACCCTCGTTATTCCCGGCTGTCCGGTCTATGAAGTGAAACCAGGTCGCAAGTTATCTATGCCCCCTGCCCTGCCTTAATCATCTATATCGTCATATTATTCATTATTTGTAGATGTTCTTTGCCAAGTACCAATTTTGACTCTGTATTTATTAATGTGATCTCTTATCCTGAGCCTGGAACTTATCTAAGTAAGTAAAAACAATTGATTTGTCGCTAAACCGACGGATGAAATGATACATAAGACGTGGTTTGCTAAAAATACATTGTGGAAGGGGGGGTGGTTGGGTGGCAAAACTGTTTGAATGTTAAATGAGGGAAGGTCCGTTGACAATTTCTTTGTGTTTTTAGATATAATCTCAACTATAACTATGTCGTAAAATCTAAAATGGCCCTCGATAAGATAGAATCCAGCAAAATAATACAAGAAAATATCCTCCATAATAATTTCCAATGTAATTTCGCAGTGTTAGAAGTATGAAGCTAGGAAAGGAATAAGTTGTTAACTTTTTCGCTAGCAGATTTAAACTGACTCCACGTGCATTACGTTGCTTGGTAGAGCAACTTCTTTGATGGTGCACCAGGTGGTTGTTATTGTTATCTCCCCAGTCATCAGTATATTGTCGTCCACGATCTTAGCCGTAAATTACGGCCTCTGATGGTCTCTTTAAAGCTTCTGTTCAGGCATCAGATTGTGTTCTTTAATTATTTCAGGTTTATCTTCCAACGCAGGGCAAAGTGACAATCCATTTTAAGGTCACCGGTCCTCTTTTATTTTACCTCTCGAAGTTCGAAGCTGCCAAAGCAGAAAACATATTAAGAGGCTTCACATTGTTCGGTTTGGGTATCGAAAAAACGGTCCTATTTATAATTCTTACAGACTGTTCCATCACAGTAAGTGCTCTGCTTACCAGAAAATTCGTAAACAACGCTCTCGTATAAAAAAGGAGTTTCATACCACTTCAGCCAAATTAACCCCGCCGGAGCACAGGGTCTGCTAAGTTCTTTATCACTTAGACACTGATGATATGCATGAGATAATAATCAAAATGACACCGATAAAGACAGATTGGAACACCGGCTCCCACGATGAGTTGAGGGTCAGCTAGATAAGCGCAGGGAAATACGTGGAACTCAACAGAAAAGAGCGCAGTCTCTCGCCTGTCAGTTTGTTATAGCCATTATTCCCGAAAGGTTTCCAATGCTTTTTTGATTACGCTTGTTTGAAACTCATGGCACCTCGTATTATCCATGGATTATGTACTGCACCAGTATCGGCGTCTCCGCCGCAATGCTTGGCTCCCGCGCGGTAGGTTGTGCCGCCCGACACTTGCTCTCTTGTTTTAACGCTGCTCTGTCCCGGTGCCCAGCCCCTCCCTGCAGCTGGAATTTCTGTATTTATTGTGCGGTTTGAATTATTTGCCTCCACCAGGTTTTGTTTTATATCCATTGGTCCACTCGGGGTCTCGTTCTGGCCGTCTAGCAACATTTTATTTATTAGTACATTTGAAACTACGTTATCCATCGTAATCTTATTTGCTGATTTTTGTCGTTTTAACCAGTTTCAGCACACCTTCCACTGACCATTGTCCGAATTGATTTAATTCCCAATACCTTTTCAATGTGGGACTTTTTCAGGTTCACGTATTGTCTCGAGGTACCAGGGGTGAATCCTTCTCATGGATACCAGTCTTACACATTAAAGGGTGTCGGCGTTTGTACGTGAGATGCTTAACTCAGTTTTGGATGAAATATCAAACTGAGCTGAAACAATTTCTGAACTGTTAAGTGGAGTTTCATGTTTTTATAATGGGTTGTGAACTGAGAGCACAGTTTTGTAGAAATGTTCATATTGCTCAATCTTTATCCGCCCATACCGAGCCCACCGAGGGGTGGGGGTTCTCACTCAGCTTGTCTTCTTGATCCGCCTTTAGATGAATTCTGCTCTATTCGGTCTTAAAACAAAATGCATGCCCAAGATGGTTGTCCCATTTATTGTACTTGGCACACTAAAACATTCTTGCACATTCGTGAAACCCCCTTGATTGCAATACACGAGCATGCGTCTGAAGGCAGTGCCCCCTTCCCCTGGATCCGTCTAGATCACCCCGAATGCAAAAGTCCAGGCACCCGGGTTGTGATCCCATCCCCAACATCAACGTACCATAGATACCATTTGAGTGCAATATCTGCTCATTACTACCCTGCCTCGTCCAACGTGGCGAAGGTGGATCTGAGGCGCATTGGGTCGGAGGTTAAGGCTGCTGAAGGTGCACGTGTTGGAAACATACGACAATCCATGCCTGATGTATTGACCTAGTGTTTTCACGCCTGGCCAGATGTGTGGATTTGAAATGAGTGAACATCCTGTGTCAGAAGACTAATGTTTCAACTTCGCACGCACTGCATTTAGTGTGATGGCGATGAAGGACGTGAAGTGCATTATCCAGCGCATGGATTTATCGCTCACTTTTCGTTTCAGTGAATTCAAATCGGCAGAGATTTTCAAGATGATGGAAACAGTCTTGTCGGCTGAAGGCCCCGAGATGGTGAAAAAGGTATGTGACTATTTTGCAATAAAATCGGGAAGGGCTTGGCACATGGAAACAAGTGTATGATAGCCGTCATATTCATATGACCACACTCATACTCCTACTAACAATCTAACTATCCTCTCACACTTCTTTTCCTCTGCGCGGCGGCTGCCCAGCCGGAGAGGGGAGCTTCAACCTCACCTCCGGGTTGCAGGGTAAATTCGCGGCACCCTGGCCAGGTGATTAGCGCACTTTCTAAAAATATGAAAATTATTGATTTAACGGAGGATTTCGAGTAACGTTGACAAGCGGACATCAGTAGCTGACACACAAAATTCTAAATTCCAAATTCTAAATTTAAGGTCTTCAACCACAGAGATAACCTTCGCACTCTGCGGGTCTAAATTTATTAAAAGACCTCCCTTGGCATGGCTATGCCATTGCCACGACCGTCCATTTGCAAGCTAAAACATCTTGCAACCCATTACTTGAAATAACTCCCATTGCTTTAACAGACTAACGTAGCTTGCCCTCACGCAAAATTCTAAAATTCTCCTATACACTCCTTTAGAGGCGGGGAAAGGTGCTATGCACAGAACGCCTAATAAAAAGCCATAAAGTAAAGGAAGTAAAGTAAGCCGTCATATTCCGAGTATTTTCTTTCGTGTTGTTTTTTCTCTTCAGTTTTCCCCACTGAATTGGTCCATTTAATTCCCCGCCCCTATCCCTTACTCCTCAGCAGCAGATATATTGTATACGAGATTTCGGTAATCTTGTCATTGTGCCATCAGATCGGAGTTTGACTCAAGCGGCATTGCTCTTCAGCCTTCATTTCTCATCTATACCATACTCTTTTAACGTAGTTGTGATCATCGTTTTTTTCTGCTCGCATTGTTGTACGCATGACTGTGATATCAAACTCAGAATAAAAGTAGTATTGTGTATTGTACAGATGAAACACACACACACGTACCTTCGCAAATAGTGATTTGGGGTTTCCAATTTGAGAAGTATATAATTTATACAATTTGGCTAGGTTCATTCCATACGGTCTACCAGTGGAAGAACAGAGTCGTCGCACCGACTACAGTCTGGCACAGGACGAAGGCAAGGTAACAATAGTCTGGCACAGGACGAAGGCAAGGTAACAATAGTCTGGCACTGGACGAAGGCAGGGTAACGGTAGTCTGGCACAGGACGAAGGCAGGGTAGTGGTAGTCTGGCACCGGACGAAGGCAGGGTAACGGTAGTCGTGACACTGGACGAAGGCAGAGTAACGGCAGTCTGGCACGGGACGGGGCAGGGTAATGATAGCCGAACACCACGAGCACGGGCGATTCCGACGTCGCCGCTTTCTTACGGGCCTGGTGTGCATTTCTTATTGCCTCCTGAGTGCAGCAAAAATTAATGTGATGCGGAAGATACTGCATGCATTATCTCTGGAGGGAGGGGCCTTTCAACTTCCAGTAAATACCCATATTCGAAAACATAAAACATACTTTCTTTATGCCCATATTTTATTAAATGTCCATGTTTTATTAAATGCATGTCGTATTTTTGTAGTGAGGGATATAAACCACTTGAGTGTCGTAGAAACAAGTCAGATCTAGATTCTGAACAGACCCTGCTATAACGGAGTTATCTGTAACATTCCAGTGATGTACAGGTAACTGATACTCAGAGCAGATCCCAGCAAGAAACAGCCTGCTATCACTTATGCATGCCACTGGGGATTGGAATCCTGCTAAAAATTTGTTTTTATAATATTTATTTAGCACCGGAATACACGCGCCAAATCAAGGAAGCTGTGTAAGCACTGATTTTTCTTTTGCTTACAACCAGCCAGCTCTCCAGCAAAACAGTCCCGTCGGGCTGCACATCGTGAACTGAATTGTTTATGACTGTTTACGGGCATTGTAGAGCGTATATCTCGTCTATCGGCGTATAGAAATGCACACTCAGGCACTAGCACTCTTTGTGCGAAAAACCGAAACGTCTTTGTTTTCTTTCCAAAAATATTTATGATAATGTCTGTTCCTCCATTGTGCTCTGGTGTGTCCTTGAGCCGTGTCGCTGCATGTCGCCGCGTATCTCTGAGCTGTGTCTGAGCGTCTCCGAGCTGTGTCTGAGCGTGTCTCTGAGCTGTGTCGCCACGCGTCTGAGCTATGTTGCCATGTATGTACATACCTCTGAGCCATGTCGCCGCATGTCTGAGCCATGTCGCCACGTGTCTCTGAGCTGCGTCTCTGAGCGTGTCTTTGGGTCGTGTCGCCGCGTGTCTCTGAGCCGTGTCGCCACGTGTCTCTGAGCCGTGTCGCCGCGTGTCTCTGAGCGTGTCCCTTGGCTGTGTTGCCACGTGTCTCTGAGCCGTGTCGCCGCGTTTCTCTGAGCGTGTCTCTGAGCCTTGTCGCTGCGTTTCTCTGAGCGTGTCTCTGAGCCCTGTCGCCACGTGTCTCTGAGCCGTGTTGCTGCATGTATCTGAGCGTGTCTCTTGGCTGTGTTGCCGCGTGTCTCTGAGCCGTGTCGCCGCGTTTCTCTGAGCGTGTCTTGAGTGTGTCTCTGAGCCGTGACGCCTCGTGTCTCTGATATATATCTCTGAGCCGTGTCGCCGCGTGTCTCTGAGCTGTATCTCTGAGCCTTGTCGCCGCGTGTCTCTGAGCCGTGTCGCCTCGTATCTCTGAGCCGTGTCGCCGCGTATCTCTGAGCGTGTCTCTGAGCCGTGTCGCCGTGTATCTCTGAGCCGTGTCGCTGCGTGTCTCTGAGCTGTATCTCTGAGCCTTGTCGCCGCGTGTCTCTGAGCTGTATCTCTGAGCCGTGTCGCCGCGTGTCTCTGAGCTGTATCTCTGAGCCTTGTCGCCACGTGTCTCTGAGCCGTGTCGCCGCGTATCTCTCAGCCGTGTCGCCGCGTATCTCTGAGCGTGTCTCTGAGCATGTCGCCGCGTGTCTCTGAGCCGTGTCGCCGTGTGTCTCTGAGTTGTGTCTGAGCACTGTCGCCACGTGTCCCTGAGCCGTGTTGCTGCATGTCTCTGAGAGTGTCTCTTGGCTGTGTTGCCGCGTGTCTCTGAGCCGTGTCGCCACGCGTCTCTGAGCTGTGCTCTGTTGTGGTCCTCGGCAGATGAAGGCTGTGTTCGCCTTCTCAGTGAAGAACGCGGACGGCCAGACGGCCACCTGGACGGTGGACGTCAAAAACGGCAACGGCTCTATTGAGCGCGACGGCAACAGTGAGTACCGGGCTCACGCATTCTTGCCCTCGATAATTCAGGTATTGTATGACCATCTTCAAACTGAGCGGAGGACGTAGGGCGGCTTTTTAATTTGTTTCCCAGTGTCTTTAGATCTGAGTCCTACTGCTTCTAGTCTTTGCTGCTCTGTGGAGTTGTATTTGGTGTTGTTGGTGCGTCTCACGATAGGCAGGTGTTACTGTGATTATGGTCGGGAGTCGGCATTTGAACGTACTCTCCCTGCGGGTACTGCTGGACATTGAACGCGGTTTCTCGCCGCGTGAGCAGGGACTGCATCTACTGCTGCGATCCGGCCTGCAGTTAACCTTAAACAAGCCAGCAGGCTAGTGACCAGCGTTGAAAATAGAACTCACCGTGTGCGGGGTTTACCGGGAGAGCCAGGTCTGTATGACCGAAATGGTTCACAGATCTCATGGATAATTACATGAATTAGTGGGA
Source organism: Lepas anatifera (assembly GCA_034440635.1). Lineage (NCBI taxonomy): Eukaryota > Metazoa > Arthropoda > Thecostraca > Lepadidae > Lepas > Lepas anatifera. Next base: position 2,162,827 of record JAOTON010000709.1, on the reverse strand, counting down.
ATTGGAGTGGCTTAAACGGTATTGTCTTGTACGGCCGAACTTAATTGTTGCCGAGGCGAATGTAATTAATTTATAGCAGCCGGCTTAGGTCATGGTTCAAGGTGATTGAAGTTAAATATGTGACATAAAGTTGCCAGCCTTGACTGATGAGGATGTCGTACATGTCGAGGGAAAAAGAGCCACGTTTATAAGTACCGTCCATCCTGTGGATGTCGTGAGGGCCGCATGTATAGAAGGGAAAACATTTAAAACCACCGATGAAAACAATCATGGAGGAGCTGAAATACCCGGGACCAGCCCTGTTAGAGGGAACGATGCACCTTCATGATAGGATTTGAACTGAGTTTGTCAAGTGGTAGAGTATTCTGAGATATCACCAGGGACGCCGCCACGGAATATTACAGGGGGAAGGGCTCGTGCTGGTGCTGACCGGGGGGAGGAATTTTGAGCATATTCGGTACCTGACTGCATTAATTACGATGGATAAAAAATTTGGGGACATCCCTCCCCGGGTTGGCCAACCGAGGGGGACACGTCCCCCCTCTTTCGGCGCCCATGGATATCACTTGATCGATATTGCCTTTGTCCCAAAAATGCCGTTCACGGAGAAAAAGGTAACAGTTCACCGCATAGTGACCCCCGTCCTCCCCGGGTGGTGACGTGATACTATGACATTGGGATAGTGACTAATACTGAAGGCCCGCTGTGCGGACAATTTGTTCCTGCCTGGACCTTTTTAAAGCCTACGTGCTAAACGCGGTTTTGATACTAGCGACTATAGATGCATAATATTTTATTAGATGATTAGTTTGAAAGGTGACGTGTGGAAATATGTATAATTATATCAAGAAAAAATAAAAATATGATAAGTATCACGTTGGGTCCGTATAATCGCTTCACGCAGAAACGTTTCCTGTATATTCGTATTCATTGTGGCGCAAATCAACGAGATTCAATACTGCAGAAGGCATTACCAGATCATGACACACGGATATGAATGCTTTATACCTATAGCAAATGGAGATTAAATAATACGGAAATGATCTTTTGAGCTATTTGCAGCCAAAGTAAGGCCGAATTCATTATTTTAAATCAAAAATATCCCCAAAACCACTCCAGTCTGAAATGTCACCAAGGTGACACATTCCATACTATCTTTTAATTTTATGCAAAATATTAGAATGATACACATGATATGCAAACTTACCATTAAATACATGTAGTGATCTGTAGCCATCCCATGCCTAAAAGCGTTCTCATTCATTGCGTTGGAGCGTTCTCCATTGCACTGAGACGTTGGATTGAAACGTTGAAGTGAACGGTGGTATAATTGGTCATACTTTTGTTCCGCAGTTTCCGCTGCCCGGCGCACGGCTCGCTGTTTTGCGCAGAACTCGATTCAGTCTCGTTCAGATGAGTTGTCGCAAAGAATGGAGAGGACTGGAAGGAGAAGTTTTTGTTAGACATCTAACGATCTGTCCCATAAATGCTGTCGTAAAAGTCTCGTCAGTTGTCCAACTTCAGTTGGTGGCCGTGGGGTTTTGGTGGACGACTTGGGAACCCTGTGCCTCTCTCTCTCTCTCTCGTACCTTTGAAGCTCAACCCCCGGTAGAGAAATAGATGTCAAAGTTTCAAGAGGCATGACGTTTTCTTGAGAACAAACCTCTGAGTGGGTGCCCCGGATCTTCAGCTGAGCTTAATCGCGTTGGTACTGTTATTGGCTTTCCGAGTTAGCTCCCGTATTCAGGGTTACGTAATGTAGTCAGCTACTGGAACCAGAAAAACAACAGGCCTATGCTAACGCCTTTACAGTAGTCTGTTCTCAGCACTTTTGCGCGCGGTGTCGTCCCGACTTCTCCATAAACAAATCTTCCCAGCGGTGGTGATAAGTTACCTCTCCTATGTTCCAAAATAGTCCGTCATCCGTTTTTCCTTTTAAGACTGCGATGAGGAAACTTCTGGTGGTTCCTGTGTTGTTTGTTGTTCCTGCAACGTTGCAAACTTTCGTTGAATCGGTAAACAGAGAGATATGGTTCTCCGAGAAAGGCAACGATCTCCTAAATTTTCGGCGCCAGAACTTCCTCAATTTGTTCCGTGAAAAATTAAACGAACTGCTCCTCCGGGTCTGCAACTTTTGTTTTCGCCCGCATACGGGATTATACTGATGAACGTTCGGCGGCTTAAAAACAGTCTTCTGCCATCTGAGTATACCAGCAATCCCTATGCCACGCTTGAATTGAGATGAAAATGCACTGTTAACCCAAGGCCGCCCATATGGCGTGGTGTCTGTGTTTCCTTTCCATATGGAGGTCACGAGGCTTAAAAGGTACCTCCCTCCCAAAAATGGAAGCTTAAGCCTTTGGAACTTAAATCAATTGTTTTCGAATCGTATTTAGTGTCACCAGGGTTCTTGGGCCATAATTCTGATATGTCAAATCCTTTCTTGCCGCCCTGCTAGCTCAGTTGGTAGAGCGTTAGTCTCCGACTCGCTCAAAAACCCGTGCAGTTGCACTGCACCGGTGGAAGATCGGGATCTTTTTTTCAGGAATATATTTCACAAAACACAGCTGTAAACTTTGCAAAACAATTAAACAATTCTCCTTCACACCTTGCCGCTCGTGACACGATAGTAACCCCACGTCGCTTTAACGTACCATCGTCTCGACACCAAACCCCCCCACACCCCCCTGATCCCTACCCTCCCACAATGTGCAATCATGTTGAGTCCATACACTTCACAGATCACCACGACAACCTCCTTAACCACATGCAGCTCGCCGAAGTGGGTCCAGATTATGCGAACTAAATGTAAAGCTCAAAATGTTTATTGATGAATGGTAGCCATCTCTCGTTAAACCTGTCAATTCTACTGTCCTTTGGAATGCACCGTTCCATTTGAAATGCTTTTTTCCAGAAGGTGGAAGCTCGGGATCGGTTCTCGTATTTAGTTTTTAATCTAAAACAAGAAATGTATTTTTCGGGCAAGTTCTCCCATTTTGTTTGTATCTAGCTTTTGGTCCATAGACATTCCACCTCCATCACGTTTCAGTCATGACCTATCCTTAGACCAGCGTTTAGTTGTGCCGACGTGCTAGAACACCGTGTCGAAGGCTGCTCTCCCGGCCGCCCACTCGACACCTAGCACCATGGTCCGAGCACCGGTAGTTAATGAGGTCGGGTGGCCCCTTCCGTTCCTCGTCCATCTCGACCACCCTCCGCGACGCGCCGTAGACGAGATACAACCCGGTTCCAGCGGCGGACGTCTTCGAAATTTCGTCTGCTTTATGAATGCGTAATAAGTTTGAATTTGAATACAAAATGGTCCGGGGAATTGCGCTTGGAAAAAATATTACGCTTCGAGGGACGGCTTTTCCGCTCGTGTGGCAGGGAATTCGCTTCAGGAATGTCAGCGTGGTTCACATTGCTTAGCCTGGTTGCTGCGAATATGTCTGCGCTTTCGGATATTTTGCGATATTCTGCTGGGGTGTTACGGAACACTTGTCAACACGTCCGTCACATCTGTAACAACTCCGGGCGTGCCCCTTAAGATAGTAACACATCGCTTTAATGTAACACGTTGTGTATATAATGAGTTTGGTCGTGGAAGGAAGCAATAATGAGAATGGCAACAATGATAATGAAATAACATGGATGTTTGAATGAGGGAACTAGAAGCGGGAACACGATATATTAAACACCCAGAGGTGATGCTATTTTCTCGACAAAAAGGAGTACACCGGACATGACCAGCGATTACTTTCAAATTGTAAATGCTATTTCCGAATGGAGGACATCGGAATAAGCACGTGTCTACAAACGTGCTATTTTGGGAGCGAAACTGTTGCAGGAATCTAGTGTTTGAATGTGTATTTTGCGTGGTCACGAGCACAAATTCGAATTATGTCGCACCTTGATCCCGTCCATTTGCTCTCGCGCTTAAGGCTCCTCTTTAGTGGGAAGTGGAGAAAAGATGATGGAAGGGAAACTGTTGAAAATGTATGTGACAAATGATAATAGAGTGAGACTTGGGATAAAAGTTGGAGCAGGGAGGAGGCCTGAGGGAGCGTGACAAGCTAATCAGCGTCCCAGCCCTGTGCATTATCAATTTCAGATTATGATAACGTTATTCACATCTGTTGCGCACGCTTTTTGCAGTGGGCGGTCAGTTTTTTCAGTTTGCAGTAGGCGGCAGAAGGCGGGTAGAAACTTTAATGTTAACTGCCGAATTACATCTACTTGTTTTGAGTAGAAATGCATGTGAAGCAGGGGAAATTATTTTTATGTGACTTTCGTATTTTACGCACAATTTATTTTTGCGGTTACGCTTTTGAAAGCATACCTTTCCCGACGAGGGCTCCCAATGTTATTTGTTTTTTTATGTTTTTTATGGTTTACTTAGAAGAGTTTTTAAATAGGTATTTGAAATCGCTGGCCCGCCTATTTTTCAGTGGCCAGAAGTCTGCACTAATTCTGCGTGCTGCTCCTTTGTCCGCCTGTGATTGCATCCTTGGCAACATTGTGCTTCTTGAAATACCCATTGTTCATATCAAATCATTTAAACGATGTCGAAAATATGTGGATAGGCTCCACAGTTTTTTTAGCTTAATGGAATGCTTATGATTGAGGGACGGATTGGGATTGTGAGTGGCGCTGAGTACATCCAAGTCAGACCGTGCGAGATCCGCCACGTCTGTTTTCGTCAGAAGCAGCAACGCTGCCATTGATCTGCACACACTGACGCTCTCCGTGCCCGCGTTGTCAATGGCACTGGCGTTTTGCTGACACTGCCGGCTCCCTACGTTTCAGTACATACCCTTCCGCCTCGCGACCGAGACCTGACCCGCCTACCTTGTTTACAGAGAAGGCCGACGTCACAATGACCTTGTCTGACGGTGACCTGGTGGACCTCATGACGGGTAAGCTGGACTCTCAGAAGGCCTTCTTCCAAGGGAAGCTTAAGATCAAGGGCAACATGGGGCTGGCACTGAGGCTAAAAAGCTTCCAGAAAGAAATGGAGAAATACAGAGCCAAGCTGTGATGTGAGACACGCTCCGGTGCAATATTTTGGGGCTCAACATGCCCAGTGTTTGCTATGTGCTCAGACTGGTGACGGCATTTTATTCTGGGATATCTGGTAACTGGGAATGCAGCCGAGATTCACCCTGTGATGTGATTTCGTAATCTATGGTAATCGAGTTTGGTGTGTGCATGCTTGTTGGAAAAGTCGGATTTTTCGTGTGTCCCAATAGCAGGGTCATTAATCGAGGCGCCGCTTGTTTGGCTGCCCGTAACCGTACCGCGTGTGGAAGAAAATCCGGATCGAGTTCAGCTCCCGGGTCGCAGTGCCATTTTTTTAGGCGACGCCAGCGCCTGTAACGGTGTACAGATAGGTGACACAGGTGGTGCGCTAACCCATATTCTGTCAAAAATCTGGACGACTCATGGTGCCTAGAAGATTGAATTGGTATGTCAGCCTAATAGAAATCACTCGGCTCATCATGTGTCGGGATTCGGGTCGCGATCCATTAGGGGCATTCCATCGTGCCGCTTGTTACTAATGTGCTGGAGCTATTTTATGGTGCAAGTTTTGTATGTATATTGTTGTGTAATGGTGACGTACAATTTAGGCACGATCCAGTATGATGTTGTGTCCAAATATATAGGGGATAAGACAGAGTCTTTGTTAAAGGTTTTATAACAATCTGAAAACTGAGAGATGCAAACGCGCGCACGGCATGCTAAATTACTGCGAGTCAGCTACTATTTGTGTGACTATTTCAGCTTCAGTGGCACCGACGAAGGTTAAAAGGAAACTGATGCGGTGACAAGTGAGTCGCTTCTTCCGGTTCTCTCCTTCTTGTCGTCGGCGTCGGCTTCGAACAGCCCACTTATCGTTTTGATTTTTCTTCTTCAATACAGAAAGCCGAGCCGGTTTGTTTGTCCACAGCGGCCAGTCCGGAGCTGCCACGTGTCAATATTGAAATGGGTGCGTGCCGGGTATCGGTGAGCGGTCGCTGGCCGCCGCCAGGCTGGTCGATACTCAGATAGCTACTGCCCTTCGCACGGCTATCGACTGCCGCGGCCGTCACGGGGCGGCGGGATGCGCGCCTGTGCGCCAGGCTCCATTTCAAGAGTGGGCGGGTCATTGGCGGGTCTTGTGCCAGTGTGGATTTGTATGGATGTAAAGGGCAACTCTGGGTGTTTTTAATGAACTGAACTGGTTAAAATGGGCATTACTAGGAATGTTACCGGAAATGATTGCCTCTCGTATTTTGCATCGACTAAGCTGGGGTTACATATTTTACATATCTCCTGTATGGTAACCCCTGGGGTGTACACAATTGTGAAACATGAGTGCTGTATTTTTGTCCAGAATTCAGTACCTGCCTCTGACCTTGTTGTTCGATGACTGGCCACCTGAGCAAAGGAAAGGGCTGAAATTGTTGATGGGTGTTCCAGTATTGGTCCACCTAATTATTCTACCTTTGTGGTGGATGTCTCATCGTCACTCCTCACGAATCGGTGAATCGAAAAACGTGGAAGAATACGAAATCAATGTTTGTTTTCCTTGCAAAAACTTTAATTATTTTTCATTTTTAAAATGCTTGTTTCTTCAGGCGTGAACCGTTTTTCTTTTTACTACCGCAGATATATGTATGAACGAACTCAAGTTGAACTTGAGTGAGTGAGAAAATACATCGTGTCCATATACCCAAGCATACGCCAATTCCAAGAGCACGTCTCACGGCCATACTTAAAGGGAATGTTGCACCTTTATAACGTGATTTTAATTGAGATAGCCAAGTTGTAAAGCATGCCGGAAAACCCGGTACTCGATATATCATTTGTCTTGAAACTCAAATTTCCGTAGAGAAAAGCTAAAAACTACCTGAAATGTATGTACCTCACATGTACCCTTAGCAGCAGGCCACAGTTGTCATGGCTGTTGGTGTGACGACATATGCTGACGTCACGGTGAGTATCAGCCAGTCGAAGCTCTTGAAGCCTGTTGAATATGGTAGTGGTTGCCAGATCATGACATCATTCACAGGCAGACATTTATATCTCTCGCTAGAGGAGCATTTTAAAAATGAAAATATTGAGCTTATTGTACATTTTCAAAGAAATCATGGACGCTTCCATGATTTACGGCTAAAAGTGCCCCTAATTACAATAAATTCCAGGATTCGACCAAGGTGCCACATTCCCTTTAATGCTGAACCCTTCCATTTCGTATTCATTTGTTTACTCATTTATTCATGGTATGCCTGAGGAGCAAGCGATGCGTTTGGAGCAAAGACGTCAACGCTGAACCACTCTTCGTTTTTTTTAAGTCACTAAAACTTTTGATTCCAAGTACGGCTGCAATTTACCAAAAGTTTTGTAAGGCGAACTTCCCACGCCCTCTGGTCTCGAGAGAGCTTGATCGAGTTTGGGTTGCTTACAGGCTGAACAGAGAAACTTTGCGAATGAAAGCAAACTCGAGCTCACGGGTTGCAGCTAAGTGCTACCGGCTTTTCCCTCAGCCGGGGACGTCGGCTGATGCTGTGTTCGCACAGTGGCCCCGGATCAATTCAGTCCACCGCAGAAATAGATGAAATGTGGCGGTAAAACATCAGCGCACATTTGACGGGCATTATTTGCGTTAGTCTTGGTGCGCTGCCATTACTCAGACACGGACGCCGCACTGTTTGTCTGGACGTGTGGAATGGAACCCCGCGCCGTGGCAAGTGTCTGTTATGAACGGTGACAACTAATTGGGTTGTGTGCGGTGGCGCGGAGCCGTGCTGTTCATTTGCATACCGTGTATTGTACGGGTGATGACATTTCGACTTCCATCTGAGCACGCCGCTGACTTGAAATGTTTGCATCGTGTCAGATGATGGGAGATTGAAGATTGCCTTCACGCGCTGGCGCTGAGAAATGCCCCGTATGGCGCCACTCTTTGAATGCTGTTGCTACGTTGTTTACATTGCTTGCCGAGTCTAACTCCGCATACATGAACAGTTTAATTCGCTCTATTTGCGTACCGACCTGGGAAAGGGAATTATCGACTCATGCAACCGGGAGTTTGCCTTCTTAACCTGGAGTTTCCTTCGGGACTCCTGGATGCATGAGTTGATAAGCCTGTTACCGTGCTCACCATAGTGTACTGAAACTACTTATGTATCCAGGGTAGCTGCCCCCCCGCCGATACATACAGCGCCAGAGAAAACGTTACAAAAATAGGGTCTAGTGTCTCTACGTCCGGTTTGTTCTATGCGATATATCTGACCGCCAGCTCTTTACTCCGGACACAATTGTGTTTGGTCCGCTCATACCGTGTGGTGCGTGGTAGCCCCCTCAGCGGGGGCTGTATTCTGGTGGGTCATTCCACCATAAATCGACCAAAGCCTAAAACCCTACTATTTTTAATTTCCTCCAAAATTGGTATATGGGGACTCACAAGGGCGTAGAATCCACCCATAGCACCCAAAAAATTATTTAAAAATTGGTTTGAGAGAAATGGCCTCCGGAAATTTCTGAAGGTCATTATGCGCAGACAGTGATTAGAATGCCTATAGTTCCAAAAGTTTGCAAGTGATTTCCGAAAATTTTATAGTTTTAGGATGTAAATTCTACGGGAAATATTTTGGCTATCTTCAATTTTGAAATTTAAACGAAAAATGTTTGGTGACCTCATGACCTAGTTTTATAACGGTTACCTTGACCTGTAGTACAGTGAAATTTAAAAATTTCTCTTGAAAGCGTTTTGACATATGGTAGCAGTCTTTCATATCAAATAAAGAAAAGAATGGCTTTCGGAACGCATATACTACTTTTAGCTTCATACATCTAACACTAGGTGTCACTGTGGAGCTCTGCTATCGTAACTCATGTTCTAATTGACTTGTAACTTTAAAATAAAAACATTTGAAGAATCAAAATCAAGCAGTCAACCTAGAGTTGAAGCATTTTAACGCATGCACAGGAATAGGGGGTTACCCTCCCCTATTTTGAATTCACATTACTGTCCCTTTGGGAATGAACTTAGCTGTTGTAAATGCCATGTATGGTTGTTTGGATCATTGTACATCTTTTGAAAATAAATGTGTTCCCGTCACATGGAATCACCGAACTATGATGTCATTTCCAGAAGCATTTAATCCGCGCCCCACCGGGGTCCGGCGCCATCTTCGCTCCACTGGGGGGCCATCAATGCCCCCTTAACTCCGAAAATATGGAAGTTAGTGCAAAGCTGCAAAATGCATTGGAAAGCTCCTGTGAATTCAGTAAGATTTTACTACACGTTTAAGCGCTCAGGTCTATGTTTTGACCTCCAGAGGTCAATAGTCACGATAGGCTATTTCCAGTACAACATGCAATCGTTAAGAAACCTGAGAATAGCTCTCACGCCATTAGAGCTATTGAGATCTAGCAAAAATCATTTGATAGGAAAATGCCAGGACTCTCTCCGCTATGTGGAACACAATGGCCTCCCGCCAGTGGTTTGACCTCCAGAGAGTACCTCGTGATTTAATATGACCTGAGGTCTCGAAAGGTAAGAAAGTGACCGTGTTGTATATCAAATTAAAACTAGTGACGAGACATACACGATGACCTTTGATTCAGTGTTGTAGCTTAATTAGGTCAAAAGTTATCGTCAAAATGCTGTTTTTGACCTCTGGTGAACTCTGATGATCTTAGGTCAAAGGGCAATATCGCCCCTGGGATCCATGAAAGGGTGTCTAAGCAGGCTTGTCTGGACAAATCGAGCATTTACGATTATTTTGTGACTTTTAGCTCATAAGACAGCTTTTCCCATGCTTTTTCTATGGAAGAGGTCACCAAATCGAGAAATCCCGATGATAAATTTTGTAGACTGCGGAGGGGTCATGAAGTGGCGAAAGTTTTAAATCGATCGGCTTAGACATTTAGCTATGGTAGAGCTCAAAAGTTAAAGTGAGATGACCTTGGTTGACATCGCTTGGTGACCTGACCTAGGGTGACCCGGGGTAATAAATTTCAGGGATGATGGGAAAATAATGGGGTAAGAGGTAGAGCCCTCAACTGCGGTGTTTCCCCTCGTTGTTTTTCTGTTGTTCCGAAAAAAACCTGAGGGGACCATCGATTTCATTATTCTAGCTGAGGCGAGGGCTAAGGAAGATTTTTTGGATTTTGAGGCTTTGTGTCGCGTTTCCCCGGACGTAGCTTGAATTTAAAACATGTTATGACCTCAGTTCGACTTTTATAGCCTTTGGTAATCTCTTGTGGCATTTTCGAACGTGTTTAAACTTGACCTATGGTAATCTCGTAGTGAATTTTTCTCCAGCATACTCATTATTTTAGCTCTTTTATAATGAAGAAGTTTTAGGCACTAAAAACAAATCATTGGTGACTTTTAGTGGTGCATTGCATTGCATCGGACTGGTTCAGAGCTTAAAAGTACTCCTTAGAAGTGAAAGTAACTAGTTCAGAATCCACATCATTTAAATGGACTATTCACAAGCCATTCTGAATCGTTTACGCCAATTTAGTGAGTTTCTAATCATCTGTCACTGCTTACACCCCCTTCAGGGTAAAATTAGTTCAAAGGTTGAAAAAGGTCAAGTCCGTTTTAAAAGAAAAACGTCTTGTTCAGTGTCATTTTCATACAAATTGACTATTCTTAAGAAATTTTGCATCCGTTACGCCAAGTGCCTGCTTCATCATGTGTTATTGCTTACACCCCGTTCAAGGTCAAATAAGGTCAAATTTCGAAACAGGTCAAGTCCATGTAATATGCAAACCAACTAGTTTAGTGTCCATATCATTCAAATTGACTATTCATAAACCATTCTGCATCATTTACTCCAAGTAAGTCTGCTTCTTCAATTGTTATTGCTTACCCCTTTCAAGGCAAGAAAGGTCACAGGTCGAAAAAGGTTAAGCCCGTATCGGATGCAAGTCAAATAATTCGGTGTTCGTCTCATTTAGAAATACCGAATTGAAACACGCATCTGTAGTCGTTATTCGACACAGAGTTATCACTGATGTCACGCAATGTCAAATAAAGGTCATTTAATGTCAAAAAGGTCATAAAAGGTCCAACCTGATAAAAAAATGAACCTCGAAGGCTGGAAGAAAATATTCTTGGACAGTTCATGAGCAAATGATGCAAAAAAACTATAAGAGTCTGGAGCATTCACGTGAAAACGGGTACAGGCGCCCAAATGACCCCAACATGCCTCCACTCTTCAGGTCATAACTCCTTGACCTTGAAGGGTAGGAACAATTATTTGCAAGATGTCCGCAATGAATGCTTCAGAGGCTATACAACATTTCAAGACTCTAACTTAAGAAGCTCGTTTTCAATTCTTGAAAAACCTGACGGGGGGGTTGCAACACCCCTCTGTACGTGTAAGGGTTAACACCCCTCCCCCATGGCGTTGAGGGGAAGGAAATTGGTTGAAGTCCATGGCGCCACTCTAAAATTCGGACGTTCCGTCGTCACTGGCATTAACCATACCGTGAGTTACGATGCTACAGCCCCATAGTGACACCTAGTGTCATGTTTCGGAAGTAAGAAATGGTATATTTAGTGCGAAAGCCATATTTTTATTACTTTACCTTAAAGAGTATTTCCAAAGGTAAAAATGCTTTTACACGAATTTATAAATTTCGCTGTACTGCGGGTTAAGGTCACCGTTCAAAAACTAGGTCACGAGGTCATGATGTCAATTTTGCAGAAATATAAAAATTAAAGATAGCCAAATTGAAATATGCTAAATGGTGAAACAAATGTAAAATATCGTTACAACCATTGAAAAATAGCAGAACTATAGGCTTTCAAAACAATGCCTACATGGTGACCCCCGAAAAAATGCCGGAGGCTATATCTGCCCTACCAAATTTTCAAATAATTTTTTTTTGGCGCCACGGTTAGATTCTACACCTTTGAAACCCCCTTGACACCAATTTCGGAAAGAATAAAAAATAGAAGGGTTCTATTTTACGAAACTTGTGGTCGATTTATGGTGGAGTGACTCTGGTATCATTCGGAGTCAGGAGCTGGCCCTGACAAAAACGCACGCGCCAATTAGGTGTTTTGATTTTTGCATAGTTTCGGCCGGAGTATGCCAGGCGCAGCGGGGCTACCGTGCAGATTGCATTCGACATGTGCGGAGCGTGCGCCCGCCCGACATCAGAATAGCAAATCGCCGCACGTGCGCCCATCTTCATGGACGTGTTACAGAATGACGTCCCTGATCTTGGATCTTATGGACATTTCGGAAATTATTTCACATTCCTTAACTGCGCCTTTAAAGGGGAATGTACCACTTTGTAGAAATTCTAAAAATATCAATTTTAAGAACACGAGAGCTCTGAAAAACAGGAAAACGCATTTTCCCCACTTCCATACGCTAAAAGCAGAAATATATCCTCTTTTCGAACAATAAGTTACGTCATCAAAATAGCAGTTTAATAATCAGTGAAATCCCAAATCTTGATCATAGACTCGCAGTAAAAGGCCATTCACACAGCCTTTCCGCATGACAAAAATCGCGTGCAATACAAGAAACACTGGTTCAAAACTGATCATCATATGTCGTTACGGCGGCCGTGTTTATTCAGTGATGGAAAGATAATGCACGTAATGTAAGTAATTTCATAGTTGTATTAAACAAATTGATACTTGTTTTGGCAAGTACGGGGAGGAAGGATGTGATGTGTTGCGGCCATTGGGCGCAATTTGGCCCAATCACGCAATGCGCTGGACGTTAACTCGCCCGAGGTTTTCGGTCCACAGGCAGTTGCTTTCTGGTTCACTCCCTAGCACCGTATTTTCAGCGAGTGCGCGAGGATCACGGCTTACGACCAATCAAAACACTGCTACCGTATGGAAGGTATTCCCTCAGGGTTTGAAATAAGGCAATATGCCCCCTTATTTTGAATTTTAAAGCTGGCGGAAATTTTTATACCCTGAGCTTTGAGTTAAAGTAAATATGCCAATAGTGGTTACCCTTCATACCTTTCCGCCTCACGCTACACACTCTACAAAACTGCGGTCTCAGTTCAAAACCGATTATAAAAGTGGGACACTCCGTTTAACCAACGCTCCGTTACTCTTACCCAGTACTGCTCGTGTGTCTTGAAGATTGCCTCCTCTTCACGGTACAACTGATTTTTCAGTCACTGGTTCAAGCTCTAAATAAGTCGTCCCATTGTAATACTTGGTGCTAGTCCTACCAAACTTGAACGCACCATGATTGACTATCTGGTGACGTCACACCACATCTTCTGTAGTGACGCTTTTCATCTGAATTTCCTTTGGCGCCGAGCGTCAAGGCACTATCAGGAGCGGTTGATGACTTTACTGTGTGTGGAAATTGGTGATCTCTCCGGTATAATGCTCGTGGTTTTTTCTCGACTCCGCTCCTAACAAAGTCTGTATCTGACGTGATACTGACGCCCAGTAGAACCTGCTGGAAGGACTGGTGCGAATTCTGCCACACATCTGACCGGTCGCCAAAAAACCCTCTTGCACATTTTGCTGCACAATTAGTTTCCACCTACACCCCGTACGTCCTTCCTGATGGTGCTCGGTGCTCGAGTGTGTTCAATAAACCGGACATCATCGCCTCATTTCATGCCAGCATTGTCAGTGACCGGTCCACTCGCTCAGGCAGCAGACTTTCCGGCACGCCAATAGCCATATCCTTCCAGGACGGCAACACCCCTTTCATCGACTTCGGCAACCGAGCATCAATAGCGTCGCCAATAGATGCCCGATGAAATTGTGAAGCGGCGCGGCTCAATAGGGCGATATACCTAGTGTTGACGGCGGCCGAGGCGGTGCCGGTGCTCGCGTGCTGCCTCCGCCTCCACCGCCGCCGGCTGTTTGGGCCGTGCCACCCTGCGTCGGAGTCGACGCGGCCGGCCAGCGTCGACCGCGACGATGACCGGCACTCGGCTGCCGGCGCCGGGCGGAGACGGAGGTGGCCGAGGAGAGGTCCGCCGCCGGTGGTGCGGGCGGCTGGTCCGACGTCCTGTGTTTGGTGGCCGCGCGGTCTGAGGCAGGGTGATGTCGTATGCGTGATGGTGATGGAACACTACAGGTTGAGCTGGGAAAGAAATAAGGTGCATTATGACGGAGATAAAATATAAGACAGTTTCATAATTGGATGTTTATACATCCCTTCGCTTAATGCAAACTTATCCCTGGGACCATAATTTTATCTCCATTTTCCGAAGAGCATAGGCTGAATAGCCTGGTCTATGCATGGTGGATTAGCATTTTACATAAATTACTCATCGCTGGTCTAGCATATGCGAAATTAAGTTCGGTCAGAAGTCTACTGCGGAACATTATGCTATGGGAATATCCAGCACAGTGGTCGCCAGGATCGAGCAATTCCGTGTACAATGGAGTCTCCTAGTGGTATAACGAGCTGAATCAATTTATAATCGCCCCAGGAAATACGGCCCTCCGCGGTGCTGCGTAGTGTCGCTCAGCACGCCATGGAGCAGGTCGCAATGGCCTCTGTGAACGCGGCTGAAGCACCGGGCTGCGCCGGCGTGGACTGGGCGGCGCCGAGGGCGGTGGCCTCGGTGCTCGCCCTCACCCTCCTCAACATCGTGGTCATCACCGGGAACGGCCTTGTGATCGCTGCCATCGCCACCTCGGCGCGCCTGAGGACCACCACGCACCTCTTCATCGGCTCGCTGGCCGCTGCCGACCTGCTGGTGGGCATCCTGGTGATGCCGTTCTCTGCGTCGCTGCTGCTGACCGGCAGCTGGCTGTTCGGGCCGGCCTGGTGCTCCGTGTGGCTGGCCACGGACGTGTGGTGCTGCACCGCCTCCATCCTCAACCTCTGCGCCATCAGTCTGGACCGCTTCCTGGCCGTGACCAAGCCGGTGATGTACCCCACGCTGATGTCGACCAGACGAGCGCGCTCGCTGGTGGCGGCGGTGTGGTTTGTGGCGTTCATCATCGCGCTGCCGCCTCTGATGGGGCAGAAGGAGGAAGGGGCTGGTCCGCCCGATGCGCTGTGCCCCACCACCGAGTGTCGGCTGATTGGGGAAAGGGGCTATGTTGTGTACTCGGCGGTGGGCTCGTTCTTCCTGCCTTGCCTGATCATGTTGTTCTTCTACTGGAGGATCTACCGTGCTGCCGCGTCAACAGCGCGGTCCATCAGCAAGGGCTTCAAGACCATCGACAGAGAGTCGTGGCGAAGCGTTAGCCCCGCGCTGAAGGACAAGTCGGCATCTCCGTCCGCTGTGAGCCGGGCCACGGGCAGCGAGAAGGTGACACTTCGCATCCACAGGGGACGGGGCTCCACTTACGGGGCGATGTCCGACCGGGGACGCCCGACGGGACCCCGAGTGCAGGGCGCCGCTCCCGCAGCGCACAGAACCTGCTGCTGCCGGCCGGCAGTCCGGCGCTCAGACGATCGCCCTCCATCTCCCCCGTGCCGCTGCGTCGCCTGCCGTCAGCCGGCTACCCTAACACCCACAACTCGCGGAGCCAGCTGCAGGCGAGCCGGCTGGGCCGCGCTGGCTCCGACCGCACCGGCCAGCGGAGCCGACCCCACCCCAGGCGGAACGGGTCGCGACTGCTGCACCCCGACGCCGGCCTGCAGGAGCCGCGATGGCCCGTTCGGAGGGTGGTCTCAGAGCGGTCCCCGAAGCGACTGGGACCGCCAGCGGGAGAGCGCTCCCGGTCCCCGTCCCCTCTGTGTCGTACACCGTCGGGGGAGTGCGGTTACAGTACGCAGGAGCCGCACTCCGTCCATAACCACCGCTCGTTCCTGCTCCCCTTCGGAGGGCGTTGCTTCTCCCGCCCATGCCCTGTCGTCCTCATTCACTCGGCTGCTACCGCCCGTACCTCAGGCTCAGTCGCGCTCCGTTCCCGCCTCACCGAGCTACAACTCTCCTGACGTTAAGCTCAAGATCGGCACCAATAAGATGAGCCTCAAGGCACACGCCCGCCGGTTCCGTGTGGAGACGAAGGCGGCGAAGACGCTGGCTGTGCTGATCGGCGTGTTCGTCCTCTGCTGGCTGCCCTTCTTCACGCTGTACCTGGCGAGGCCGTTCTGCGAGCGCTGCTTCAGTGACACCGTGTTCACCCTCTGCTTCTGGCTCGGCTACTGCAACTCGGCCATCAACCCGGCGCTGTACGCCTGCTTCAGTCTGGACTTCCGCACCGCCTTCAAGCACATCCTGCGCCGACTGACCTGCTGCGCCGCCGAGCAGAAACACGACAGCGCTGTTATTGTGTCCTATTATGCGTACGGGGAGGAGAGTTCCTACCCGATCACCCATCTTCCATATGGACAACCCGTGTAGTGTATTTTATCGCATATTCTTTTCGCTTGTCGATGAATTCGTTTTTATGAAAATGACGTATTAAAAAATGCATTTTCAGACATTAGTTCTGTGGTGGTTTCTTTTTAGTATATCGAGATGGTAGCGGCACCCTCTCCGATCCAATCGTCACTGTGGCCCTCTACTGGAGAAATGGCCGGAAAACACTCAGGTGGGACCAGATTCAGCTAAGAATAATGATGGTCGATCGCTGATCTCGCAGTGAAGGGTCGTCTCCAGTCCCCGTCGCCAAACGGAAAGGCGGCAGTCGGCGCGGGTGGGCTTCGATCCAGAGCTACCTTGCTCTGGATATGTATTTGACTACAGACAACAGTGTGCTGGGAACCCGTACTGTGTGGGTGATCTCGAATAGATTATAGAGTGTCCTTTGACGATGCCATTTTTCGGCTGATATGACGAAGCAATTATATTTTATGCCATTTAGTATGTGATCGGCTTGATTGGCCAATCTTTTCGGGTTGAGCGTACTTGCTTTTATCTCGTGTGATGTGGTAGTACCAATGTACTTTTATCTGTACCTTTTATCGCCGTCCAATTCTTAATAGCAAAGAGGCGATTTTCGGTACCTTAACCTTTTGGATCTCATCTTTTAATTATACAAAATGTCCTCTTCAAAGCCACTCGGTTTTCATTTCCCGACAACGCAGATACCAAAGTCAGACACTGATCTAGAAGTTGCACAGCTGGTCAGTACAAGACAAGTAATTTCCCTCGATTTATCTCGTGATTTAAAGCTATCAAGTTACATTGTAACTTGAATGAAGTTGAATAGCCGTACTTGAACTGGAAAGTTCGGGCACGGCCAATTTTGTGGGGCATGTCCGTATGGCGTTTGCATTAAATGAAGACACAAAGCTGTATTTTTCAATGCGGAATCGTTTATGAGAAGTGCAATATTTTCAATGCAGATGTTATTATGTGTTTGTAATGTTTGAAATATTTGGATGGTATATTACTGACATCCCTGTGTATTTGATGGGTTTTAGCTTGTGTTACTCCTCAGTCCCCTTGTTGTGCGACTGGGAGTAGACAATTTTTTTCGGAAACTTCTGGCTCTTTACTTAATTTGTTTAGAAAGCATGCTTTTATTCACCATACATATTATAACTAAATTAGCGGTAAAAAATTGTAGCTGTAAATGTTGTGTTCCCATCTCCACCTCGCTTGCTGACATCCCTCAATAGTAATCATTGTTGAGTTCCAATTAAGCACCAGGTGCAGTGGTCGTGCGCAATTGACACCTCTTAGGTCAGACCTCGTGGGACGAGCGAAATGTTGGGCTCACACCGGGCATCTCAGAGGAAGGGCGCCATGCTTAAACTCGATGAAAGTAACTTAGGACCCTAATGAGACAAAAGAGACAGAACAAACTAAGAAATTAAGCCAAAGTGTGATGCAAAGTTAAACTCTAAAAGCTGCAGTTTTTGTTCCTCATTCAATTTGTCATGTTTTTTGTTTGTTTTTGGTGACTCCATAGGGAGTGATTTAGAGCCCCTTTTCGGCAAACACTTTTTACCGAACAGTTTTGGGTGCTAAAGGGTTTTTCGTAGGTTATAGTACTCTTAATTTCTTAAATTTCCGTCGTGGCTTTTTTAGTGACTTTGTTGTTTTAATATATTTTCTTAAGGCGAAAAACTGTTATCACACCTACAATTCAACTTCTTAGATTTTTTGCCTCTTTTCTGTTTTCCTTTATGAAACATAGGTCACTGCTTGTATCAACCAAGGAAAATAGTACACTTCTCGTATGCTAGAAACCAGTCTCAATGCAATGCGTTCTCAGAACAAAATGTAATTTTAGTATGATTTGTTTTCACGTGCACGTGGCGCTGTGAAATGAAACTGGCAAGATGGCTGCCGGTGGGTGCTACCTCTCACCTGCAATGTCAGCGAGCTTGTTTTCCACAGCATACGTGAAACGCGACTGCTGCTCAGCAGTATTTTTTCACGTGTATTGCCTACTTAGAAATATTCTAAACTGTACTTATTGTTTAGCTGTGAACTTAAACCCTTGACATATCACAGCGCAGGAGCGGCGTACAAACCATGTTCACGATCGAGAATCAAATGGGAACATATCCGTGCGACTTAGGTGCGGCGTCCCACCTGGTGGGGAGCGTGAACCCTAGCGATGGAATTGTGGTCTGCGGTACACAAACGCGTGGCAGCCGTACAGTCTTTCCACCTGATGCGGTGCCACCGGAAGGCGACCATAGTGTAATGAGACTGTCACTCTGAGCCGACCCTGAAACCACGCCAGTTATTGTTAGATCGTCGGATGTGCAGCGTCGAACGCGACGGAGCGGACGGGGTCGATGGAGCACGTTCAATCGTGGTCACCGCGCGGGCCGGCCGCCGCGTAACCGCGCGGGGTGGCCAGCGACGCGGCCACGGCGCCTGAGCTGTGTCCTCAGAATTTTTAGCTGAAGGTTGGCCTGAACTGTTGCATGAACTCTGTTTATTTTGGAAATAAATACGGTTCGCTGCTTTTTTCTCAGAAATGATGAGATTTGTGGGAAATTTTCACGGAGGACCAAGGAAACAACAGTTGTATTGGGACAGATCAAGGACATCTAGTTTCTCTTATACTTGCCAATTAATACGACTTTTGCTTCGTCACGGTGTCGGTCTCGGCTCTGGTATCGGTCGTCACGGTGTCAGTGTCGGTTTTGGTATCGGTTGTCACGGTGTCGGTGTCGGTTTTGGTATCGGTTGTCACGGTGTCGGTCTCACTTTTGGTATCGGTTGTCATGGTGTCGGTGTCGGTTTTGGTATCGGTTGTCACGGCATCAGTCTCAGTTTTGGTATCGGTTGTCACGGTGTCGGTCTCTCTTTTTGGTATCGGTCGTCACAGTGTCGGTGTCGGTTTTGGTATCGGTTGTCCGGTGTCGGTCTCGGTTTTGGTCACAGTGTCGGTCTCGGTTTTGGTATTGGTCGTTGCTGTGTCGGTCTCGCTTTTGGTATCGTTCGTCACAGCAGTGTCGGTGTCAGTTTTGGTCACGGTGTCGGACTCGGTTTTGGTATCGGTCGTCACAGCGTCGGTGTCGGTTTTGGTATCGGCTGTCACGGTGTCGGTCTCGGCTCTGGTATCGGTCGTCACGGTGTCGGTGTCGGTTTTGGTATCGGTTGTCACGGCGTCAGTCTCGGTTTTGGTATCGGTTGTCACGTCGTCAGTCTCGGTTTTGGTATCGGTTGTCACGGCGTCAGTCTCGCTTTTGGTATCGGTCCTCACGGCGTCAGACTCAGTTTTGGTATCGGTTGTCACGGTGTCGGTCTCGCTTTTGGTATCGGTTGTCACAGTGTCGGTCTCGGATTTTGGTATCAGTTGTCCGGTGTCGGTCTCGGTTTTGGTCACAGTGTCGGTCTCGGTCTTGGCATTGGTCGTCACTGTGTCGATCTCGCTTTTGGTATCGTTCATCACAGCAGTGTCGGTGTGAGTTTTGGTATCGGTCGCCACGGTGTCGGTGTCAGTTTTGGTCACGGTGTCGGTCTCGGTTTTGGTCACAGTGTCGGTCTCGGTTTTGGTATTGGTCGTCACTGTGTCGGTCTCGCTTTTGGTATCGTTCATCACAGCAGTGTCGGTGTGAGCTTTGGTCACTGTGTCGGACCCGGTTTTGGCATCGGTTGTCACGGTGTCGGACTCGGTTTTGGCATTGGTCGTCACGGTGTCGGTCTCGGTTTTGGTATCGTTCATCACAGCAGTGTCGGTGTGAGTTTTGGTATCGGTCGCCACGGTGTCGGTGTCAGTTTTGGTCACGGTGTCGGTCTCGGTTTTGGTATCGGTCGCCACGGTGTCGGTGTCAGTTCTGGTCACAGTGTCGGTCTCGGTTTTGGTATTGGTCGTCACTGTGTCGGTCTCGCTTTTGGTATCGTTCATCACAGCAGTGTCGGTGTGAGTTTTGGTCCCGGTGTCGGTCTCGGTTTTGGTATTGGTCGTCACGGTGTCGGTCTCGGTTTTGGCATCGGTTGTCACGGTGGGCCCGGAGGCTCCCCTAATCTTTTCATTGATGTATGAGCTGATTGTGCTATCGCACGAACTGTAATGCAAACAGCAGTGACCTTGAGTACATCGGCAGGTGAGCAACTGGGAGTTTCGGCCACTTCGCCGCACGAACCGAGCCAAGCTGATACGTTTCAAATGAGTTTAGACCAAACACGTGCGTCGATGCCCAACACCACCTGCAGGGCCGTGGCTGGGTTTGAATAACATGCATATATGTGATGTGAGTGGGACTTATCTGGAACAGCCACCAACATTGGGACGCATATTTTCTTATTTTCTACCGTAATCAAGTAAGGGAAAAAGCCGAAACAGACACGGAAGAACAGTAGATTTGACTTTCAGCAGCCATGTTGTATTATAATGCCCATGCTGTCGTACATGGTACTTAGCCTGGTCTCACGACCTCGGAACCTTACTGTATAAGATTTGATTGTGTTTATTTATTCAACTTGCAGGAGTCGCAGTATCAACCCACTTGGAGCTCTAGCCAATTCACAAAGCCCTTCGATTTCCTACCCAGATCGATGCTTGCAGAGTGCCCTGCCTATTTATCCTAGATATTATTACGGTTTCTCGTTAGCGAGCCATTTTTAACCCTGGAAAATGAGAGATGGCTTGACTTTCTGTGTATGACACCAAGGAGTGAAAAATGAACAGCTGCGACCTGTTTCTCGGTGGAACCCGAAGCTCACTCTGCCGTCATCAGCTAACTGCACGTGAGGATACCATCCCATTGCCAGGACCATAAGGCACAGCGCTCCCCCGCAATCTTGTTTAACCGCGCCGGAAATTGGAGTGAGTGCGATATCCATCAGCTGTCTTGTCGGTGGGCAGACGTGAGTCGCCCTGGCAAACAAGCCATCTGCGGTCGACACCAGCCCGCCCCGTCCGCCCCACCCGGCCACCTACCGATCGCGACCCGGCCACCGCAGCAGCTCCCAGCTGAGCGCAGCTTGTTTACCGCCGCTGTGAATCGTGTCTGGGTGCCGTCCCGACCGGCTCTCGGCGTCCAATTGGCTGTTTTTAGCGCCGCAGGGTCTAGTCCGGGGATGCTGCTGCCGGTTTTCACGGTTTAACAGCAGTGGGGATCTCGCACCACAGTTTAACAGCAGTGAGGTTCTCGCACAACTGTTTTACAGCGGTTGGGATTTCGCACCATGGTTTAACAGCAGTGGGCATTTCGTACTACGGCTTAACCCTCGCCCCGGGGGGTGTTTCAACACCCCCTCGGGTTTTTCGGGCGGCTTGAAAAGCTGCGGCGCGAAGCGTGTTGACCCAAGACCCTGACGTGCTTGGCAAACCGTATCCTTTGTCAATTCTGCGACTTGTCCCAAAATTTTAAGGTTGGGTCATCTCAGGTCAGGTCACCAGTGCAGGTCAAGTGACCTCACCTCCAAAAATGTTTAAGGTGGCATAAGTAAGAAAAGGGTGAATCTATCGAATTGTAACTTATACCACACAATGGGCTCACCGAGTACTGCAACATATATTCTGGGATTTTCATATCGATGACCTTAGGTCAGATACGGATCATGATCTCTGCATTGTAGTTTTTTTGTAGTCCATTGCTATTTTTTGTAGTGTCTCTTTATGAAAATATATGTCTGTCTGTTTGTCTTGTCATTGGAAATGCGTGGGGAAAACAGGAATTGGGCTATATTTGTGTAGATACAGCTGAGAATACCTTCATATTCTTCAAATCGTAGTATCCTGGGCCCCATCCTAGGTTCATGCTCTAATTTTTGGCCTGTGACCTCTAAGAGGTCATCTGGGCCACTTCAGCTGATTTTCAGACTTTGGTGAATGAATTTAAAGGAAATGAAGATAATGCTTTTACTCTGGTCCTATTACGTTTGAATAGTTATTACGAGTCGATTGGTGTGCATATTGGCTATGCTAGAAAGGATAGTGACCTTGACCAGCCTGACCTCAAGTCAAGTTATTTCTGTGTTTTGAATTATAGTATAGTCATATTAAATATCATTCTATTCGCCGTAACGAGAGGAAGCGAATAATGGCTAAAAATGATTCTAACTAAACTCCGTCGGACGCTAGAGCCCCAAAACTCCTCTCAATATGACACATTCTTTGACATGTCATGACCTGAATATTGACCTGAGCCCAAAAATGACTGATATAGCTTGTTCGTGAATTTGTATGAGCTATCTACCAGCGTTCGCGTTTTTCGTTATCCCGTATAGGAGCCGAGTTCAAGGGGGGTGTTTGAATACCCCCTACCAAGGCGAAGGTGGCTCGGAGGCCCACGGGGGGGGCGAGGGTGTTAACAGCAGTGGGGATCCTGCACCACGGTTTAACCCTCGCTCGGGGGTGTTTGAACACCCCCTTGGGTTTTTGGGCGGCACAAAAAACGGTGGCGCGAAGTGCTGCCGTACTCTGCACGTCTTATCCTTGATCATTTACGAAACTTTCCCAAAAAAGTTTAGATTGGGTTATCTCAGGTCAGGTCACCAGTGCAGGTCAAGTGACCTCACTTTCAAAAGTGCTTAAGTTGGCATTATTAAGAAAAGTAAGAATCTATCGAACTGAAACTTATACCACACAATGGGCCCACTAAGTACTACAGCATATATTTTAGGATTTTTCATATCAATGACCTGAGGTCAGGTACCGATCATGACCTCTCCATTGGAAATGCATGGGGAAAACAGGAATTAGGCTGTAATTGTGTAGATACAGCTGAGAATACCTTCGCCTTCTCCAATCGTAGTATCCTGGGCCGCTTTCTAGGTTCTTTTTCAATTTTTGACCTGTGAACTATAAGAGGCCATCTGCGCACGCACACTGGATGGGGTCTCGGAGGCCCTCACCTGTTTTTCCAAGGTGGGCGGAGAACCGCTCGTAGCCGAAGAACGATACTCGGCGAATTTTGAGAGAATTTAACGGCGCGTCGATCAGTGAAGGAGTTTTGAATATCGGTCAATTTTTTCGTATATGCTTTCAAAATGAAACCTACATTTTGAAATCGTCACAATCGCGTGGTCAGACCAGTTTGCTTGCATTGGAGACAGAGTGGTGACGTCATAACGCCATATAATCGGGACCATATGTCAAGGTCACCTCACATGAATGTCAAGGTCAAAGATCACAGGTCAAGGTCATATGAACATTTTCAAGGTCATTGACCCCAGTGCCTCCGGTCAAATTACTTTTACCCGCTCTGACGTATATTATGGTATGACGTCATAGTAAAGGTACCTCAATGTAAAGGTCCGGGTCAAAGGTCATTTGTAAAGGTCAATTTTCATTTCAGCTAAACAGTTGCTATAGCGCTAGTCTGAGTGTACATTATAGGTGGTATAACATATTGTGACCGTATAGATCAATGACCTTGAATGACCTTGACCCCAGAATTGTAGGAAAGGTTTTTCGCGACGTTTCCTATATGACTCTGGTCCGCCTTAAGCCTGTTCTCGTATTTTTCTTGCATAATCACGGTATTTCCAAATTGGTCCCCAGCTTGGCTAATATTTGACCTTTATTACCTCGTTTGGCCTTAACGATGTTGACCTAGGTCAATAGACATTATTCATTACGTTAGATCACCATAGCCCCCATCCACCCTCCAACTGGCATTTTATACGCCTCTTAGTTTCCGAGATCACATTCCCACACCCCCTCCCAGTTAGCGGTAGTGCCGGACTTCTCTCCAATACGGGTGTTATGCAGATTTTCAGACTTGGGTCAATAACTTTTCAGGAAATGGCGATAAAACTTATTTTGATACCACTGCGCTTAGATAGTTATTACGAGTCGGTGGCATATAGATTGTTAGATTGTTATTACGATTGTTATGGATGTGCATATTGGCTATGCCAAATCAGATAGTGACCTTGACCTGACCTCAGGTCAGGTCATTTTTGTGTTTTGACCTAGTATAGTTATATTATACATCTTTAGATTCACCGTGACGAGAGAAAGCAAATGACTCCGTCAGACTCTGGAGCCCAAAACCTCTACTACACATGCAACCTTATTTGACCTGTCATGACCTCAATAATACCTGACTAAAAAGTGACCGATGAAGTTTCTTCATAAAGATGTATGAGCAATCCACCAGCGTTCGCGTTTTTTCGCTATCCCGCATTGGAGCCGAGTTCGAGAGGGGTGCTTGAACACCCCCTCACCAGGGCGAAGGTGGCTCGGAGGCCTCCCGGGGTGAGTGATAAAGTAGTTGGTAGCGTTCTGGTTTCTGGAATGGGAGCTTCAGGCTTCCATTACCCAGAGCGGTGAAACACATTTTCTGCGCGATATTCTTGAGGGAAATGTGTTAACCGAAACTGAACGATGCCCAGTTGGATTAAAAAAACAAGTTTATGGGCAAAATAAACCCGGAGATCTGGAAGCTGCATTTGGTTTGTAAGCTCAATTCCTCAAAACACAAGTATTGCCTGTTTGCTACTACCCTGGGTTGGCCATACTTTGCTGTAATTACTAGACTGACGCTCACGGCATGCAACCTTACGACAGCGATGCCATTTTTGAAATTTATCACGTAACCTGCGCGGCCAGATGGAAAAGTATTCTTTCATAACTTGAATTAAGGCCTCGAAGGGAGTTTCCTACTTTAATACTGGGTTTTGAACTGAGATAACAGTTTTGTAGAGTGTGTAGAGAATCCACTAATGGCATATTTAACTTCACCCAAAGCTCCCTGTTTACAATTTATGCAAGCTTTAAAGTTGAAAGTAAAGGGGCTCACTACCTTATTTCAAACCATCAAATAGTCTTTCTATCTGGCAGCGTGCGTCACCTGATAAACATTATCAAATGGCATGGACACGCAACCTGACATTTTGCAAGCCACCGCAAACGGCCATATTCTTGATTACACGCGATGCTTGGATTGCTTTAGTCAAACCAGCGTAGTAAGACGAGATGGTATCTTTGTTTCGAGCGATTTGAGGGGGACAAAAATATGGTTTTAGGATTGTCAGACCTATTTGGTCCATTAATTGGTATTTTTAGAATTTCGACAAAGTGGTCTGTTCCCTTTAAGGCCGTTTATTTTGAACATCAGCTCGCCGAAGCTTAATTCAGAGAGCTTTGGGTGAAATAAGATATGCCAATAGTGGTTTTCTCCATCACGTTCTACAAAACACACTCTATAAAGTCAGGAAAATGAGGGAGGATGGGCTAATCAGACATGGAATTATCAATGTTAACATGAAAATTATGAATGTCTGAGATTGGGCGCCCGTGCCATACCCCCGGATTGGACGGCGAGTGAGCGAAGCCTCTGGAGTCTGCCTTGATTCTTCAGCTCGTATTATAGGAGGCTGCACTTTTCGTGCCTAGTGATACAATGTCTTCCTTTTACTGGGCCCCGTAGTTGGTTGGGGCCCTGCGTTTTGCTAGCTTACAGTTTTCTCCGGCTTTTACACACGGATGGAGTTTCACTTGAGTGGATTATGTTTAGCGCGCTGTCTTGACACGTGGCCTTGCCGTTATCCGGCGATCTTGCCTCCTGTAAGGCCAGCCTCCGATCGACGGGTCCACATATCGGATTAAAGGTACCGTTCCTGTCCTCGGGTAGGTACTGAGCCGTCCCGTCTGTAGGATTTGGTAGCTGCAAACCTACTCGTGAAGCCCAGTTACAGTCGTCATTACTGGGCTGCCCTAATGCCTCAATGATATTGCTAAAAGAAGGCCTCTGAACATCTCCTAGCCTGGTCATTCCAGCACTATGGAATAGGACGACCCTGCCTTCCGTCGGAAGCGGCGGCGCGCGCTGTTCCGCCGGCGGGTTGCGCGCCACCCGCGGCCGGCGGGCTCTCCGGTCACGTGCCGGGATTTGGCGCGAGCCCGGCGCGCCACGTCGCGCCCGGCCGTGATTGCGGCGCCAGCCCGTGCTGACGGCGACGGGTGCTATCGTGCGGCGAATCGGCGCTAGAACTCCGACCCCAACAATCGATGGAGGCAGTGTCGGTGCCATAAAAAGATTTGCTTCCTCCTCTCGGACAAACTGCGACTGGTTTCTCGTTCTGAAGTGTTAGCACTGCTAGCTAAAAGTATGGTATGCTTATCCTGTTCTGATTAGGCCTTGCATGCCTCGGCTAAGCTTAACACGCGCATTGACGGGGGTCTGAGCCACCTTCGCATTGACGGGGGCGGGTACCCGCCCCCCTAAGATCTCGAGAACCACGGTAGGTAGCGAAAAACGGTAAACGGCGTTAGGCTGCCCATCCACTTCTCCATCGAAAACATTTGAACCATTTTTTTGTCAGGTCACATTTAAGGTCACGAAAGGTCAAAACATGCCCGTCATAGGGATAACATGTAAATTCAGTTTTTCGGCCATTACATCTGAACAAGTAAAGATAGAGCAAAACGACTTGAACTATATGAATCCTCTTAGCAAGCCGAATCGAATGATATATAATTTGACCTTGCTAGGTCAAATCAAGGATTTGACCTGACCTGAGGTCAGGTCAGGGTCAAATTATATAAAATGCATATCATTAGAACCGCAAAGCCTAGGCGAGTCTAATGCAGCTAAAATAAATGCTCTATCACCATCCGTTACTGAGTTATTCCGTAAAAACCATTTTTCCCATGTATTTCCAATGGAGAGGTCATGCCTCGTACCTGACCTTAGGTCATCGATATCAAAAATACCGGAACATATTTTAGAGAACTCGGTGGGGCCATTATGTGATATGAGTTTCAATCGGATAAGTTCACTCTCCTCCGACTTATGCTATCTTAAACTTTTTTTGAGGTCGGGTCACTTGACCTGTACTGGTGACCTGACCTGAGATGACCTAACCTTAAAATTTTCACAGAAGTTGTAAAAATGATGAGGGAAAAGGTATACCAAGTACGGCGGCGCTACGCGCCGCCGTTTTTCTACTATCTCCGAAAAACCCGAGGGGGGCGGGTACCCGCCCCCCCGTCAATGCGCGTGTTAATTAGCATGTCGTCTGTTTCTTTTTGTGGCCTGCATTAACATGCGGCGCCTCTCACACGCGATGTTTCTAGGTCCGGCCGTGTCCCAGCAGTGTGGTGCGTGCCAACAGCACTAATTGGCGTGATATTGGCCGTGATTTCCGTGTTAAATGCTGGGTATGACATTGATCTGTGGGCCATACCGTAGAAAACACATGGATTAGTCTCACGCCGTGGGAGCAACGCACTGGCAGAGTAGCGCGGCCTGTGCGCATTTCGAGAAAAGCTAGCACCTGCTTGTTGTGGCTGAGTGTGGTGCCGCTGCGTGTCCGGCGGGAGTCTTCCGGAACCAGTGTGGGAAAGGGGAAATAACTGGAGAAAATCTCTGCAATATTGAATTGTTGATGACAATTTTCTTTAAAACATGCAAGAGAAAAATTGTTGTTATTATCAAGACAATTACCAGGTGAAGAGTTATATGCACCGTATTGGATTTTACAGGAGAACCTAATAATATAATCAGTAGGGAAATTAGGGGATGGGTGGTTTAGTAGTTAGCGCGTATGTCTACTAAGTCACCGGTCCCGGGCTCAAGTCCCGGCGGAGCCTCTGAATAAGTCGATCTGAGCCCCCAAATCCCTCCCAGCAGAGTAAGAGTTGGCGACGCCGTATGACCCTGGCAGTTGATGCATCGTTAAGCCCCAATAATTATTAGTGGGGAATTTAGTGTTACGCGCGGCATCCGTCGGCGATAAATTCAGTGCATGACGTGAAAATGAGCTTCGTTCAAAGTGAAACAAACCAGACTGACGTCAGGGGAACTACCCCCGCGCTTGTTTTGCGTAGCAGCCCTTTCCGGTTCAGGTCCCGTTCTGTAGAAATGATGTTTGGAAGTCAAAAGTATTGCTAAGATATGTTAAGCTGAGCCCACATATTCAAGGTTCATTTATTTGTACTGCCCAGAAATAGAGTGGAAAAGGCAGGGTAGATGCAAGCCTGCATTAACGACCAATGCCAGCAGTACCGTAGAAATGCCTTTTGCTTATTCATGTGGCGTCGGTGGCGCATGTGCGGATAAACCTAGAGGAATTAGTGAACCTTCTAAGCTTCATATCGCTGTAAAGTCGGCACTTTGGAGATTGTAATGTCAAAGGCTGGCACCCGATTTTTATGGTATTTTTTTAGTCTTTGCCGGTGCTCCTGGAAAATAGAATGGTATCCTGTAATTCAGAACTTTCGAAATAGTAGGTTCGTAACTCAGTCATCGAAGGTTATGGTAACCGTATCCGGTATGAACCAGCTGAGAATTTTAGTAAGGGAATTTTCCTTTGCCTTTCGTAATGTTTGGTGATAATGACTCTGTTATAGGCCGATAAAGGCATATTGGGACTTTTTCTCAGGTTCTTACATGTTTCTTCATAACTACTCGGATATGCACTTATATTAAAATTGCAAAATTATAACCATATAGTTAGAGGTATTTTATTACCTCTTGGGCGCTGGTAAAACATACACATTACACATACACAGTGATATGTAATTTCATAAGAAACGGTGGTTTTGAAAAGGTACTCCCTTTAAAAAAACGTCGTAGAGCTCCCTTCTGAAAGTTAGAAAAGAACATGTAAAGCCGCCGTAGGAATGGAAGGGGTGGTGTACAAAATAACTTGTGATTGCGGGAAATCGTGCGTGGGCGAGTCCGGGCAAGCATTCAACGTGCGGCATGGAAGGGCATGTGACTGTGCGTGACATGCGTTGCGGTCGCACGAAACAATCAGCGGCGGCGCGCCACGCCCTCCAATGCAAACGCGATACGCACCCCCACACAGCCGAGAAAAAGGAACGCTCGGGAAGCTTAAGCAATGCTG
This sequence comes from Lepas anatifera, assembly GCA_034440635.1. Taxonomy (NCBI): domain Eukaryota; kingdom Metazoa; phylum Arthropoda; class Thecostraca; family Lepadidae; genus Lepas; species Lepas anatifera. The sequence continues at coordinate 2,133,703 of JAOTON010000709.1, read as the reverse complement.
GAAGCCGGGTCTAAAATAAACCGGAGAGTGGGAAAATTGGCAATCAGCACGACTTGGGACATCGTCCCGGGCTGATAAGCATACGGCGGTCAGAGATCACACGATTGTGCGATCACTTTGCTGCGGCATTTGTGAAGACAGATGCTTAATCTCTGAATTATAAGCTTTTCGGCACTGACTTTGGTCTCATTAAAATGCTTCGTTTTTCTTTACTGTAGGTTTTTTCTTGCCCTTTTAATCAATTTTTTCCTTCTTTTTCATTAGGCCTCATGTTGGGTGATTTAAGCTTTAATCTATGAAAGACTTCCAGACGAAATGAAACGTGCCGAACATTCTTTTTATTAAAATCGTGGTTTCTCGTGCAATTAAACATCACTGTGTGTATATGTTTTACCAGTGCTCAAGATGTATCAAAACAGTTCGTTGTATATGGATATAATTTCGCAATTTTGACATCAGTGCATATTTGTAAAGTTGTAAACAAACAGATGATAGTTTAGATGTACTGTGTGTTACTTACAAAAACATTTTAAATGAATAGGATTTCCTCCCTTATTAATGAACCCACGGCCATCAAACTTCACCCACGGTCGCGGGTGTACAACTCTGTCTACTTCAACATTTAGACATCTTCCCAGATATTCTGCATACCGGACTCAGTAGCAGTTCCAGGCAAGCAGTCGGACCGATCGGCACATGGTTTGTTCTCATCGCTCCACTTTTCGCAACTATCATTATAAAACAAATACATAGACAATTTTGAAATAGGCTACTGCATGTTTTGGGAAGGCTGGGACATAAAAAAACGTTTTTACGGCATATCCCAACCAACCAGCTGTGAATGAGAAGCTTAAATTATGGTATAGAAGATTTGGAAAATTCGTCACAGGTCCAAAATATTAAGCATCGTGGTCTTAGTGATGGTTATAGTCTGCGCAAGCGTCGCGACCTGCAAACAAGGAAAGCGCAATCTTCAACCTCATGCTGGCGAAAAATGCTCCTCTCTGTAATCAAAGGTTATCGGGTTTAGGGTCTTCGTTACCTTCCTCACTTGCTGGTTGCAAAATTGTTTGATTTGTTTCTCCTACCTCACTGAGATATGGAAATTGTTTGATGAAAAGTGAGGGCTTAGGCCAGGTCCGCACCGGGCAGCGCTTCTGGCGCGTACGATAATTTGTACCGATCGAGAGGCCGACTCTTCACTATCCCTCTCTGCCCCAGACATGGCTGTAATAATAATTTTTAGGCTTATCGACGCACCAACTGCCAGGGGAGTCATTCCACCATAAATCGACCACAAATTTAGTAAAATAAAACCCTTCTATTTTTATTCTTTCCGAAATTGGTGTCAAGGGGGTTTCAAAGGTGTAGAATCTAACCGTGGCGCAAAAAGTTATTTGAAAATTTGGTATGGCAGATATAGCCTCCGGCATTTTTCGGGGGTCACCATGTAGGCATTGTTTTGAAAGCCTATAGTTCTGCTATTTTTTCAATGATTGTAACGATATTTTACATTTGTTTCACCATTTAGCATATTTCAATTTGGCTATCTTTAATTTTTATATTTCTGCAAAATTGACATCATGACCTCGTGACCTAGTTTTTTAACGGTGACCTTAATCCGCAGTACAGTGAAATTTATAAATTCGTGTAAAAGCATTTTTACCTTTGGAAATACTCTTTTAGGTAAAGTAATAAAAAATATGGCTTTCGCACTAAATATGCCATTTCTTACTCCCGAAACATGACACTAGGTGTCACTATGGGGCTGTAGCATCGTAACTCACGATATGGTTAATGCCAGTGACGACGGAACGTCCGAATTTTAGAGTGGCGCCATGGACTTTTCAACCAATTTCCTTCCCCTCAACGCCATGGGGGGGGTGTTAACCCTTACACGTACAGAGGGGTGTTGCACCCCCCGTCAGGTTTTTCAAGAATTGAAAACGAGCTTCTTAAGTTAGAGTCTTGAAATGTTGCATAGCCTCTGAAGCATTCATTGCGGACATCTTGCAAATAATTGTTCCTACCCTTCAAGGTCAAGGAGTTATGACCTGAAGAGTGGAGGCATGTTGGGGTCATTTGGGCGCCTGTACCCGTTTTCACGTGAATGCTCCAGACTCTTATAGTTTTTTTGCATCATTTGCTCATGAACTGTCCAAGAATATTTTCTTCCAGCCTTCGAGGTTCATCTTTTATCAGGTTGGACCTTTTATGACCTTTTTGACATTAAATGACCTTTATTTGACATTGCGTGACATCAGTGATAACTCTGTGTCGAATAAAGACTACAGATGCGTGTTTCAATTCGGTATTTCTAAATGAGACGAACACCGAATTATTTGACTTGCATCCGATACGGGCTTAACCTTTTTCGACCTGTGACCTTTCTTACCTTGAAAGGGGCTAAGCAATAACAATTGAAGAAGCAAACTTACTTGGAGTATATGATGCAGAATGTTTATGAATAGTCAATTTGAATGATATGGACACTAAACTAGTTGCTTTGCATATTACATGGACTTGACCTTTTTCGAAATTTGACCTTATTCGACATTGAAGGGGGTGTAAGCAATAACACATGATGAAGCAGGCACTTGGCGTAACTGATGCAAAATTTCTTATGAATAGTCAATTTGCATGAAAATGACACTGAACAAGGCGTTTTTCTTCCAAAACGGACTTGAACTTTTCAACCTTTGAACTATTTTGCCCTTGAAGGGGGTGAAAGCAGTGACAGATGATTAGAAACTCACTAAATTGGCGTAAATGAATCAGAATGGCTTGTGAATAGTCCATTTAAATGATGTGGACTCTGAATTAGTTACTTTCACTTCTAAGGAGTACTTTTGAGCTCTGAACCAGTCCCATGCAATGCAATTCACCATTAAAAGTCACTTGTTTGTAGTGCCTAAGACTTCTTCACTATAAAAGAGCTAAAATAATGAGTATGCTGAGAAAAATTCACTACGAGATTACCATAGGTCAAGTTTAAGCACGTTTGAAAAAGCCACAAGAGATTACCAAAGGCTATAAAAGCCGAACTGAGGTTATAACATGTTTTAAATTCAAGCTACGTCCGGGAGAACGCGACACAAAGCCCCAAATCCAAAAATCTTCCTTAACCCTCGCCCCAACTAGAATAATGAAATCGATGGCGCCACTAAGGCTTTTATTTCGGAACAACAGAAAAACAACGAGGGGAAGCACCGCGGTTGAGGGTTCTTCCTCTTACCCCATTATTTTCCCATCATCCCTGAAATTTAGTACCCCAGGTCACCCTAGGTCAGGTCACCAGGCGATGTCAACCAAGGTCATCTCACTTTAACTTTTGAGCTCTACCATAGCTACATTTCTAAGCCGATCGATTTAAAACTTTCGACACTTCATGACCCCTCCGGTGTCTACAAAATTTATCATCGGGATTTCTCGATTTGGTGACCTCTTCCATAGAAAAAGCATGGGAAAAGCTGTCTTATGAGCTAAAAGTCACAAAATAATCGTAAATGCTCAATTTGCTCAGACAAGCGTTCTTGGACACCCTTTCATGGATCCCAGGGGCGATATTGCCCTTTGACCTAAGATTATCAGAGGTCACCAGAGGCTAAAAGCAGCATTTTGACGATAACTTTTGACCTAATTAAGCTACAAAACTGAATCAAAGGTCATCGTGTATGTCTCGTCACTAGTTTTAATTTGATATACAACACGGTCACTTTCTTACCTTTCGAGACCTCAGGTCATATTAAATCACGAGGTACTCTCTGGAGGTCAAACCACTGGCGGGAGGCCATTGTGTTCCACATAGCGGAGAGAGTCCGGGCATTTTCCTATCAAATGATTTTTGCTAGATCTCAATAGCTCTAATGGCGTGAGAGCTATGCTCAGGTTTCTTAAGGATTGCATGCCTTACTGGAAATAGCCTATCGTGACATAACTTGACCTCTGGAGGTCAAAACATAGACCTGAGCGCTTAAACGTGTAGTAAAATCTTACCCAATTCACAGGAGCTTTCCAATGCATTTTGCAGCTTTGCACTAACTTCCATATTTTCGGAGTTAAGGGGCATTGATGGCCCCCCAGTGGAGCGAAGATGGCGCCGGACCCCGGTGGGGCGCGGATTAAATGCTTCTGGAAATGACATCATAGTTCGGTGATTCAATGTGACGGGAACACATTTATTTTCAAAAGATGTACAATGATCCAAACAACCATACATGAAATTTACAACAGCTTAGTCCATTCCCAAAGGGACAGTAATGTGAATTCGAAATAGGGAGGGTAACCCCCTATTCCTGTGCATGTGTTAAAATGCTTCAACTATAGGTTGACTGCTTGATTTTGATTCTTCAAATGTTTTTATTTTAAAGTTGCAAGTCAATTAGAACATGAGTTACGATAGCATAGCTCCACAGTGACACCTAGTGTTATATATATGAAGCTAAAAGTAGCATATGCATTCAGAAAGCCATTATTTTCTTTATTTGATATGAAAGACTGCTACCATATGTCAAAACGCTTTCAAGAGAATTTTTGAATTTCACTGTACTACGGGTCAAGGTAACCGTTATAAAACTAGGTCATGAGGTCACCAAACATTTTTCGTTTAACTTCCAAAATTGAAGATAGCCAAAATGTTGCCCGTAGAATTTACATCCTAAAACTATAAAATTTTCGGAAATCACTTGAAAACTTTTGGAATTATAGGCATTCTAATCACTGTCTGCATAATGACCTTCAGAAATTGCCGCAGGCCATTTCTCTCAAACCAATTTTAAATAATTTTTTTGGGTGCTATGGGTGGATTCTACGCCCTTGTGAGTCCCCATATATCAATTTTGGAGAAAATTAAAAATAGTAGGGTTTTATGCTTTGGTCGATTTATGGTGGAATGACCCAGGGTTATTTGGCGTTGCCAACTCTTCCCCCGTTGAAAGTTTATCGGGAGCCAGTTTGCTCCTTGTTCAGGGAAGCCGCCGGGCTTTGAACCCGGGTCGGCTGCGCCAGTTATGGCTGATGTCGACGCTTATAAAGGCAAGGCTTAGTTCTAAGTTTCCTAACTCATTTGTGATGGCCCTGCTTTGGTGCGCTCAAATAAGTTGTTTGATACTCATTAAAAAGTTAGGAAAGGCTCGCTTGCTAAGTTTTGGGTTCTTCCCTACGAATGTACGATTTTCCACTGCTGCCAAAGACTGTCAAGATTACTTATTACGTAGGATACCGTGCAGAAGTAAGATCGATTGAATAATAACGTCTGACACGCAGAATGATGGCCCTGCCACCTCTAAAATCAAGAAAGCATCCAGGATCAGAGCTGACAACTGTCGCTCTCAGTCTCGTGACGACAGACAGTTGGAGAGTTTGGCAGGACCCGACAACCGAGCGTCTTACATAACCGGCCGTGTCACTCAGCTGCAAGCCGTCACTTCGACGTTATCCGGCGCTGCGAACGTACCGCCGATACGTTCAAGTTTCGCCGTCCTGTAACCCTGTAAGCTTCCCCGCTGCTTTACGAAGTGATCGAGCAATAGTAACTAGAGTAACTACATCGAAACGTGTCAGGCCTGCCGGTCGACGTCATCGCTGTTGTACCGTTAGTTTATCCGAGAGCTTTCAGCCCAGTAGCGGGGAGCCTGCACCCCGTACGTCTCGGCGTAATGAGTCCGCGCGACCCCGCGGTATACACCGCCACGTCCTGCGTACTGCGAGTGTGGCGCTGGTGAACGATAGCCGTCGGAACAGATTCGATCGACCGGTGACTATTTAAAGTGGGGCCATCTTGGATGAGTTATCGCCCCGCTATCAGCGACGACGGCAGTCACTTATGACGTCGAGAACGCCGCGCCGCTTGGCTCCCCGCCAGCGCAACTGGCAGCGCGCAAAACAATTCACGCCTGCTCGCCTTTGTGGCAGGATGGCGGGTGTTGGCTGGCTGTCGAGTAAGCTGCGTTTAGAGTTGAATGTGAGATTATACGCTAGTAGGGAGTCCCCAGCGACAGCTGTAATTTTCTGCCTCATTGCGACCGCGGCTGATTCTATAGAATCGAGTGCTCACTTTGAAACGTTTTGATATCAAAGCAGGTGCGTGTATTTACATCCCTTTTGTGTGACCGGGTGCTCCACGATAAAACGTAGAAGTAGTAATGAAATGTCCTTTTGAAATTTCGTGGTTTCACTTAAAGAAATTTTGGCAGGTCTTATGCAATCTAGCAAGCCTGTGAGAAGGCTAAAACTCACGTTATATTATACCAAGCTGCTCATTTAAATTATGCTGCACTTTTTAATATGAGCTTTTTGACCTGGTTTGGAATTTGGACACCCTAAATGGTTGTCAAAAACCAATGCCCCTGTACCAAAGGATATTATCATTTCGCAGGCCCGCTTTGATCATTGCCTACTAAGCGTGGCTTTGTTTGATGCGTTGCGAGCTGAGCTGCAATAACCGGTGAAGATTAGGCGGCACTCGGGGTTAGGGCCTCACTAAATCATCAATGGTTACCATTATAGACAGCAGACGCGATGGTATACAAGTAGAGGGCTGTCTGCTTTGTAGGGAGACGGATCCACAGGGGCAAAGGGTAAAAGTGCCCCCTCCTTGACAGACCATCCGGTGCCCCCCGGAACCGGCTCGGCTCCCCCTGAAACGTCGCTTCCTCCATTATGTAGGTATTGCTTATTTGTTCATTGTCTACAAATCATCAAGGGGTGTGCTGCCCATTTACAGATGAAGCCAGTTCATAAAAAATGTTTACTTTACGGGATTGTTTGATGGTATGATTTGATTGATAAGATGAAATGAGCTCTTAAGGGGAATCAAGTCTAAAAAGTGAACAACGGAGCCTAAAAGGGATCAGGCAGGTAAAGTATAAATTCTACGAATTATATATATATATATATATATATATATATATATATATATATGTATGTATATATCAAAGTCATAGAAATAAAAAAATGGAATAGTTTAAGTAAAACATAATCATATGCAAGGGATAAAACCGTAAATCACACACATACAGGTAAAATACACTGAAAAGCTCTAAACGTCCCCATGATACAATTCGGGGCCCTTATGATAAGTAAGAGCCCTCGGACTCGGGTGGTGCCTCATTGACCAAAGTTACCCCTCCCAGCGGAATTTCTGGGTCCGCCTGTGCATTGCATGTCGTACATCACTGACGCTAAATGCTGGTGACAAGGACATTAAAGGCAATGTGGCACCTTCATAACGTGATTTTAACTGAGATAGCCAAGGTGTAAAGCTTGCCGGAAAACCCGGTATTATATCTAACATTTGTCTTGAAACTCAAAATGTCTGCAGAGAAAAGCTAAAAACTACCTGAAATGTACCTCACATGTACCCTTAGCAGTAGGCCACAGTTGTCAGCCATTGATGTGACGGCATATGCTGACGTCACGGTGAGTATCAGCCAATCGAAGCCATTGAAGCCTATTGAATATGGTAGTGGTTGCCAGGTCATGGCATCATCCACTGACAGATATTTATTTCTTTCCATAGAGGAGCATTTTAAAAATAAAAATTTTGAGCTTATGGTATATTTTTCAGAGAAATCGTGGACACTTCCATGATTTTCGGCTAAAAGTAGCCCTATTTACACTAAATTCCAGGATTCGACCAAGGTGCCACATTCTCTTAAACACACTTTCTTTATGACAAACAAACGTTCCCAGAACGTTATTCGGCGTCCCATTCTGTCCGCTCAGCTTCAGCTTACAGCAAGTGTATGGAGCCGACGATTCGCGATGAGGCTTCAATTAAGTCAGCCACTCCTCGGAGGTAGATGAGTCCTGCTTTTGAAACACTTAATAATTAGTTTGCAAATATTGATCGTTGGCCGATAAAATGTGAATCTAGAGATTTTGCTGTTTCGCTTTTAGCGTTGTCTATGCGCCACGGTTCTCACCTGCAGCGTCTGCCTATCGCGCCAGCTGATCGCACGGTGGCGCCATCTTCAATACGGCCGAGGGAGCCCAACCCGCACAAGCGCCCTCTGTCCGTTCATCGGGACGGGGCGCGCAAATGCGAAACCCGCACCCAATGAGGGTGATCGGCCACGAAAATGCAGCCTGGAGTGTAGCATGTCAGACCACTGCTTCGTGTTAAATGTCTCCTGATAGTGTTCCTGAGTGCTATTGCATCCATCATTGGCTTATACTAAATGACTGCACGGTGTCAACGTCTGTTTTTTTATGCATAGAGACCGAGTTTTCTTGCCGCTTTTTTGGCTGTTTTATAACATGCATCGTGTGAAAACTATTCAGAATCAGTGGCGGATCTAGCCGGTCGGTTTGGAAGGGGAACACCAAAGTCAAAAGTCGAAAAGCAAAAAAAAAACGTCACGCCGTGAAAGCTCCACTACAATATCACTTGCCGGTAGAATTTTGGGTATTTGAGGCGAAAAGCACAAAAAACTTCACGGGGTGAAAAATATGGGCTCGAGATACTTTTTCCAGTCCAAGGTCCAATATTTACACTGAACTTAACTGGTTCTGTTTGAAGTTGAGAATTGATGCACCAAAATCTTGCTTATAAACTAAAAAGGAGTCTGGGAAAAAGGAGGTCGATCACTTCGGGGGGGCAAAACATAGATTTGCCCCGAGCTTTTCCGTTTGAGGGGGGGCAAATACCTTTTTTGCCCCCCTTGGATCCGCCACTGTTCAGAATCAGATGATTTATCTGTATGCCTTTATTAACACGCGCATTGACGGGGGTCTGAGCCACATTCGCATTGACGGGGGTGGGCGGGTACCCGCCTCCCCCCTAAGATCTCGAGAACCACGGTAGGTAGCGAAAAACGGTAAACATTGTTGGGCTGCCCATCCACTTCTCCATCGAAAATATTGGAACCATTTTTTTGTCAGGTCACATACAAGGTCACGAGAGGTCAAAACATGCCGTAATAGGGGATCATTCCACCATAAAGCGACCAAAAATTTCGTAAAATAAAACCCTTCTGTTTTTTATTCTCTCCGAAATTGGTGTCAAGGGGGATTCAAAGGTGAAGAATCTAACCATGGCGCCAAAAAATTATTTGAAAATTTGATATGGAAGACATAGTCTCCGGCATTCTTCAGAGGTCACCATGTAGGTATTGTTTTGAAAGCCTATAGTTCTGCCATTTTTTAATGATTGTAACGATATTCTACATTTTTGTTCACCATTTAGCATATTTTAATTTTGTTATCTTCGATTTTTATATTTCTGCAAAATTGACGTCATGACCTCGTGACCTAGTTTTTGAACGGTGACCTTTACCCCGCAGTACAGTGAAATTTATAAGTTCGTGTGAAAGCATTTTTACCTTCAGAAATACTCTTTTAGGTAAAGTAATAAAAATATGGCTTTCGCACTAAGTATACTACTTCTTACTTCCGAAACATGACACTAGGTGTCACTATGGAGCTGTACCATCTAAACTCACGGTATGGTTAATGCCAGTGACGACGGAACGTCCGAATTTAAGAGGGGCGCCATGGACTTTTCAACCAATTTCTTTCCCGTCAACGCCATAGGGGGTGTTAACCCTTACACGTACAGGGGAGGGTGTTGAAACCCCCCCCAGGTTTTACAAGAATTGAAAACGAGCTTCTCAAGTTAGAGTCTTGAAATGTTGTATAGCCTCTGACGCATTCATTGCGGACATCTTGCAAAGAATTGTTCCTACCCTTCAAGGTCACGGAGTTATGACCTCAAGAGTGGAGGCATATTGGGGTCATTTGGGGGCCCTGTACCCGTTTTCACGTGAATGCTCCAGACTCTTATCGTTCTTTTGCATCATTTACTCATGAACTGTCCCAGAGTATTTTCTTTCAGCCTTCGAGGTTCATTTTTATCAGGTTAGACCTTTTATGACCTTTTTTACATATAATGACCTTTATTTGACCTGGCGTGACCTCAGTGATAACTCTGTGTCGAATAACGATTACAGATGCGTGTTTCAATTCGGTATTTCTAAATGAGATGAACACCGAATTATTTGACTTGCGTCCGATACGGGCATAACATTTTTCGACCTGTGACATTTTCTACCTTGAAAGGGGGTAAGCAATAACAATTGAAGAAGCAAACTTACTTGGAGTAAATGATGCAGAATGGTTTATGAATAGTCAATTTGAATGATATGGACACTAAACTAGTTGGTTTGCATATTACATGGACTTGACCTTTTTCGAAATTTGACCTTATTTGACCTTGAAGGGGGTGTAGGCAATAACACATTATGAAGCAGCCACTTGGCGTAACGGATGCAAAATTTCTTATGAATAGTCAATTTGTATGAAAATGACACTGAACAAGACGTTTTTCTTCCAAAACGGACTTGACCTTTTTCAACCTTTGAACTAATCTTACCTTGAAGGGGGCGTAAGCAGTGACAGATGATTAGAAACTTACTAAATTGGCGTAACTGATTCAGAATGGCTTGTGAATAGTCCATTTAAATGATGTGGACTCTGAACTTGTTAGTTTCATTTTTAAGGAGTACTTTTAAGCTCTGAACCAGTCCGATGCAATGCAATGCACCACTAAAAGTCACCAATGATTTGTTTTTAGTGCCTAAAACTTCTTCATTATAAAAGAGCTAAAATAATGAGTATGCTGAGAAAAATTAACTACGAGATTACCATAGGTCAAGTTTAAACACGTTTGAAAATGCCACAAGAGATTACCAAAGGCTATAAAAGCCGAACCGAGGTCATAACATGTTTTAAATTCAAGCTACGTCCGGGGAAACGCGACACAAAGCCTCAAAATCCAAAAAATCTTCCTTAACCCTCGCCTCACCTAGAATAATAAAATCGATGGTCTCCCTAATGTTTTTTCGGAACAACAGAAAAACAACGAGGGGAAGCCCCGCGGTTGAGGGCTCTACCTCTTACCCCAATATTTTCCCATCATCCCTGAAATTTATTACCCCGGGTCACCCTAGGTCAGGGTCACCAGGCGATGTCAACCAAGGTCACATCACTTTAACTTTTGAGCTCTACCATAGCTAAATGTCTAAGCCAATTGATTTAAAACTTTCGACACTTCATGACCCCTCCGGAGTCTACAAAATTTATCATCGGGATTTCTCGATATGGTGACCTCTTCCATAGAAAAAGCATGGGAAAAGCTGTCTTATGAGCTAAAAGTCACAACATAATCGTAAATGCTCAATTTGCTCAGACAAGCGTTCTTGGACACCCTTTCATGGATCCCTGGGGCGATATTGCCTTTTGACCTATCTGAGATCATCAGAGGTCACCAGAGATCACAAACAGCATTTTGACGATAACTTTTGACCTAATTAAGCTACAACACTGAATCAAAGGTCATCGTGTATGTCTCGTTACTAGTTTTCATTTATATACAACACGGTCACTTTCTTACCTTTCGAGACCTCAGGTCATATTAAGTTACGAGGTACCCTCTGGAGGTCAAACCACTGGCAGAAGACCATTATGTTCCACATAGCGGAGAAAGTCCTGGCATTTTCCTATCAAATGATTTTTGCTAGATCTCAATAGCTCTAATGGCGTGAGAGCTATCCTCAGGTTTCTTAAGGATTACATGTTTTACTGGAAATAGCCTATCGTGACATAACTTGACCTCTGGAGGTCAAAACATAGACCTGAGCGCTTAAACGTGTTAGTAAAATCTTACTGAATTCACATGAGGTTTCTAATGCCTTTTGCAGCTTTGCGCTAACTTCCATATTTTCGGAGTTAGGGGCATGGCGCGGGTTAAATGCTTCTGGAAATGACATCATAGTTTGGTGATTCAATGTGATGGGAACATATTTATTTTCAAAAGATGTACAATGATCCAAACAACCATACATGACATTTACAACAGCTAAGTTCATTCCCAAAGGGACAATAATGTGAGTTCAAAATAGGGGAGGGTAACCCCTATTCCTGTGCTTGTGTTAAAATGCTTCACCTCTAGGTTGACAGCTTGATTTTGATTCTTCAAAGGTTTTTATTTTTAAGTTGCAAGTCAATTAGAACATGAGTTACGATAGCATAGCTCCACAGTGACACCTAGTGTTATATATATGAAGCTAAAAGTAGTATATGCATTTCGAAAGCCATTTTTTCTTTATTTGATATGAAATATTACTACCATATGTCAAAACGCTTTCAAGAGAGTTTTTGAATTTCACTGTACTACGGGTCAAGGTCACCGTTATAAAACTAGGTCATGAGGTCACCAAACATTTTTTTGTTTAAATTTCAAAATTGAAGATAGCCAAAATGTTTCCCGTAGAATTAACATCCTAAAATTATGATTTTTTTAGAAATCACTTGAAAACTTTTGGAGCTATAGGCATTCTAATAAATGCCTGTATAATGACCTTCAGAAATTTCCAGAGGGCATTTCTCTCAAAATAACTTTTTACTAATTTTTTGGGTGCCATGGGTGGATTCTACGACCTTGTGAGTCCCCATATACTAATTTTGGAGGAAAATAAAAAATATTAGGGTTTTATGCCTTGGTCGATTTGTGGTGGAATGACCAAGGGATAACATGTAAATTAAGTTTTTCGGCCATTATATCTGAACAAATAAAGATAAAGGAAAACGACTTAAACTCTATGAATCCTCGCAGCAAGCCGAAATGAATGATATATAATTTGACCTTGCTAGGTCAAATCAAGGATTTGGCCTGACCTGTGGTCAGGTCAGGGTCAAATTATATAAAATGCATATCATCATAGCATTTGAACCGTAAAGCCAAGGCGAGTCTAATGCAGCTAGAATAAACGCTCTATCACCATCCGTTACTGAGTTATTCAGTAAAAACCATGTTTCCCATATATTTCCAATGGAGAAGCCATGCTTCGTACCTGACCTTAGGTCATCGATATCGAAAATACCGGAACATATTTTAGAGAACTCAGTGGGCCCATTATGTGATATGGGTTTTAATCGGATAAGTTCACCCTGCTCCGACTTATGCTATCTTAAACTTTTTTTGAGGTCAGGTCACTTGACCTCTACTGGTGACCTGACCTAAGATGACCTATCCTTAAAATTTTCACATAAGTTGTAAAAATGATGAGGAAAAAGGTATGCCAAGTACGGCGGCGCGTAGCGCCGCCGTTTTCCTGCTATCTCCGAAAAACCCGAGGGGCGGGTACCCGCCCCCTCGTCACCGTCAAAGCGCTTGTTAAGTTTATTGAAAGTGACATTAAAATGCCTCAGCTGTGAAGCTCATAAATGTAGCAGTCATTTTATTCACCCTGCCAGTGTTTTAAAGCCTGTGAAATCCCACGGTAGCTTGGTTCTTACCAAAAGCTGGATAAACACTTCACTGCCAACACTTAAGGTTAGGGTGCATCAAACGCCCCATGATTTTCATTTTTTGATAAATTAGCTTAGCGGCCCGCCACATTTTGTTGTTTCAGACATGAAAACCTCAAATCCAAATTTTTTGGAAAATCTATATTGGGCTAGGGGTGCCACCTAGCGGTCAAAGTTTTAAAATTCAAAAAGTTTTAAATTTAAAATAAATTTTTAATATTCATTGGATCGCCCGTGGAAATTGTATTATCATAAAATCGGGCTCAGCGGTGGTCAAATAATGTTTTCAAAGCTCCAAATTACCTGTGCAGTCACTTTGGCGCATTTTGGACGCCAGCTAGGGGCGCCACCTGATAGTAGAAGTTTGCAACGTTTGGCATTTTGGTGAGTTTTTATCAAACATAATTGTTGAACCATCCTGGATTTGAACTTTGTTGTAATTACAAACTACTCCTGTTGGTCCAAAGTATCTGTTAAAGGCATTTACAATGTTTGGCAATGAGTTACATCTGGTGGCAGAAATTGATTTTTTAAGTTCTTAATAAATTAATAACTATGACAAAAATGAGTAAGAAGTTTTGGTTGAGTTCCAACGATAATTTGTGTTACAAATTCCTTTCAAGTGTCAGATATCACCTTCAAAATTTCCGGACCAATATTTCATCTTCCTTTTTCGTTGTTTTTCAACAAATCATCCATTTTCCTCCATACTGTTCCATAGTTTTTGGAGTTCTCACACGACGTCCTCTCATTTCAGTAATCCACTGGAGCACAGTGGGCAGCTAAGTTGAGATATTTCGGGAAAGAACCCAATCTGTCATCGATTTGAGGTATTATTCCTATTACAATACAAGGCCAGTTATACAATGCTGAGAACAAAACATCTTGGTTCATCAATCTATCAAATGCTTGAAGGTTCCAGTTTAAGTACCTTGCATGAAAAGCACCGTTGTGGGAGCTAAGCTCATGCACGATGATTAACGCCAAGAGCCGATGTTTCCAAATTGACTCGAAATGTCTTAGATTATTATAATCATGTTACTTTAGGTTATTGCTTATGTTATTATTGTAGTTAACTTAACACCGATCTTTCGATAACAAATACGAGATTTGTCAGAGACATTCATAGCACAGCTCACGGCCTGTTTGATTGATTTTTGGGGCTTATCGACGCACCAACTGCCAGGGTCATACGGCGTCGCCTACTCTTTCCCTTTTGGAAGGGTTTCTGGGGAGCCAGCTTGATCCTCGTTCAAGTAAGTCGCCGGGCCTTGAACCCGGGTCGGCTGTGTGGAAGCCAGCTGTGCTGACCACTCCACTGCCGCTCTCACAACTCATGGCCTCGACAAGACGTCATGTTCAGTTGCACTAGTTTTGACCACTGATAGTCACACTTGACTGTTTCTATTTCTACTATTCACACAACCCCACTTTCTTGAGCACACAGATTACTCGTGTTTCGGTTTCCTTGAGCGTGGATCAGGCTGCCTTTTCGGTTTTTTCCGAACGCCTATAGAATGTTCTGCAAGTGTCGCTTAGACTACGCTGTCGTTTGAAAGTCTGAGGCCATCTTTCCTCCCCTTTACGGCGGTATCATTGGGAACATGTATGGCCCTGGGCTTTACCCTTGATGCCTGGTAGGTAGATGAGTCAGACCCGTCACTGACATCCAGCTTTAGGAACCCGATGTCCAGCTTCAGGAGTCTGAATTTAGACCACGATTCAGGTTCATCCAGGTCTACCAACTTAGTCTCTTTGCTCAATCTCTGCAAACTCTGGGGCCGGGGTGGCCTAGCGGCTTTGTTGCCAGTCTTCGTATCGGATAGCATGGATTAACGTGGGTTGAATTCCCACGGCGGGAAACCGCCTTCCGTGTCCGATTTGACCCGGTGGAGAGGATCCTTACACACCCACGCCAATACTCCCTGTAATTGGGCAAGAGTGCCTGTTGGGAGTGGCCCTAATAAAAATAAATAAATAAAATAAGAAAACATGGTTTCCCGGACCCACTTCCTTCACGACTGAGAGGTGCCTCGGGTATGATCTGGAGCTTCACCACCAGAAAACGTTCACCACCAGAAAAGCTGACTTCGCACAGGCTGAAAAGAGTAAGGGAACCATCTCTAAGGTGAAGTACCGCTGATGGCTGAAAGCTAGCAGTGCACCGGTGCCAACAACTTCGTTCACCCAGTCCCCATAACAGGACAAGTGGTGATTAAGATCATGCGATGGGGAATCCACTGCGTCCTGGCATATCATGCATTACAAGCCATAGACGAAGGTGATGAAGGTCACGAACCGCCAAACCTTTGACATAAGTTCCTGCGTTGGGGCTTTTTCGTCTTGAACGTTGGGAATGTGGTGCTCGGACGTGCACATCTTCCTCGCATAAGGCAGGCTGCTCATCCATCTAGCTCTACGCATTGCTCCTGAGCGTCGAAATATACATCTGGATTATTTGAGCCAAGGAAAGTAATTCTTAGTTCTCTGAACTCCTCGTGGTCATCACGGCTTTGTTTCGGACAGACAGTTTGAAGGAGGTTCTCTTTGAGTTCCGTCAGGAACGGGCGACTTTCTGGTGAAGTTGAGTTTATTTAAAAGATAAACTCAACCGTCTTTCATATTTCGCTTATCTTGATAAATAATCGATTTCGAAGCATTGTTCATTTTTTAGCCCGTTTTTTCCGTGTATAATGAACGTAAGTCGGTTTTTGTTAGAATTATTAGTTAGGCAAGCAGAATTTCTCAATATCGGGTCTGTTCAAAACACTGACGTGGACTTTTCCCCCGACGTAGTGCCTGTCCGCAGACCAGAGCAGAGCCTTGTTCAGCCGATCTTGGATTTGGATGCAGGCGGCTGATCAATGACCTGTGTTCGACCCTGTTGTGGCTAACACCATGTTCAACACTGCGTCTGAGCACTCCTGCCGTTCAAGAAGCTCAACCGTCAAATTCGATATGGGGGAGCCGTATTTTCCATTCGTTGTCTTACTCTACCACGGTGTAACCAGCAATTAGTTTCCATGCCCGCTCCCCACAACTTGTTTCCGTCTTTCTTCGTTCTTAGCCTTGTGTGTACGAGAAGGCATCAAATTACAGTAAAATGGTAGTTTATCACCCAAAAAATTAGCTGCAAGCAGGACCAGTGTCCTCAATAAATAAAAACGGATGAGCAGAAACCAATGTAAATTTTTAACTTCGGCCGCCAGGTAGTGCCATATAAAGAAATCCAAAATGCATGAAATCCGTCTCGCAAGTACCGTGAGGTCGATTCGGCAAAATCTCGTTTCAGCTGAACCAAAATACACAATGATTCTGTCCACACATTTAATGAAACAAATTATAAAAAACTGTCAAAATTGATTTTTTCACCGCTAGGAGGCACCCCTAAAAGATGTCCAAAATCTATGAAATTTGGCATGCATGTGCTTTTAGGCCAGCGCAACAGTGTTTGGTCACAAAACAGTCCACTAATTAAATGAGACGACTTCTGCGGCCAATCCAAAGTATATACAAAAATGGTCAAAATTGAAACTTTGGCCGCTAGGTGGCACCCCTAGCCCCTTTCGAAATTCCAAAATATTTCATATTTGGACTCACTAGGTCCAAGGCAAAAAATTGGGCCGGGCCGCGTAGCTAATTTCAAAAGTCGGGGCATTTGATGCACCCTACTCAAGGTGCTTCGGTTCCTATCTTAATATTGTGCAGTTGTCATGGTGAAAACAGTCGGCATTTGCTTCCAGCGGCGTGGATGTGTCGGGGCACGGCACCATTCTTCCTTTTGGTGGACAATTATCATGTGCGTGTAGCCTACACGCACATGGGTAGCCTACCCGGGGTAGGGGCTACTGCTGCTGGCCTGAGCGGCACGTTTCATGGTTCTCTTCACGAAAGTTTGGGTAAATCACTGTTCCCATCAATTTATTTACGAAACGACGACATTGCAATCATAATCAAACGTGTCATCATGGTTGGATAGGATTGAAAAGTAAGCGTTATTCGTGAAAAGGAAAATATACTATTTAGCATCTGATACAATTTAAACTAGAATAGCAGAAGGCATATCACCCATTTGGTAGACAAAATTAATTCCACTATTAGAAAGGCCCAAAGGTGTAGTTTTATTTTTGAAGCAAGCGTGTCCGTGATTTTGGAAACATGTGCGGGCTTATGTGAACAATATGTGTGCTGTGTTATGATAAACCTCCAGTCCGTACAGTTTCACGTTTTCGCTAGGGTTCTGCATCCCAGCAATTAAGGAGATATATAGCCTTAGCCGCTGACGTGCCCTAAAATTCCAATAATGACCAAATGGTAAAATGTATTAAAAATTCTACTTCACTCTGCCTTCACTTTCACGCTCTCTTGGCCGAACGTTTTGATCTGCCTGCGTCGGGGGCGATACAGTACATGTTCTTTTGAATAAATTAATGAAAGCCAAGGTATCTCGCTATTGGGCTGTAGGTATCTAAACAACCTCGTTTAGTCTAGCGGTGCAGCCGCAGAGGTAATGAAGTGTTACGTTTCGGATCGTCCAGGAGCTATGTTCGGCTGGTATCAGGGATGTTTGGTATAAGCTGAGCTGAGACTCGGCGGCGCCCGGCTTACAGCCGACGGAGGAACTGGTAGATCCAGGGGCTATCGCTGCCACAAGCTGAAAAGAGTTCGTTTGCCACCCCCTCCCCCGTCTATCTCAAAAAGCTCGCCTAGACATCCAATTGTAAGCTAAAAATTGTGAAGATGTGTTGGTAAAGAGCCGTCCTACTTTTCCAAAAAAAACACGATACCACCCAAATTATGCCGAATGGTAAGAATGAAAGCTACTCTGTCACCCGCTGCTGAAGCTTACACGTTCCAAACCCGGCGCCCGATCAAGAGGTGTTCTCCACCCAGAGGGGTCACGTGGTACTCCATCCTCTCGCCCGGCATCCGACCCGACTGGCCTTCCCCGGACTGGAGTCCTGGATCCGGTGCAGACGCAGGTCGGCAGGGTAACAGCTTCACGAGTGGTTCGGACAGGACGGCAGGCGGTACACTCGGAAACGCTAAATGCCGGCCCTACAGACAGAACTCATATCGCCTCCTGGGATGGTGGGCAATTCAATGCCAGGTGTAGAATACTCAAAAGAAACAAGAGGCTAGTTTCAAAAACCAACAATTACAATATGTTGCGCGAGTTTTATTGACAGTTTTACCACATAACCATTGGAATATGACGCGTGGATGATAGGCCGACGTCAGGGTTCAGATGAATATTTGTTTTTATTTCGCTCCTCGTTATAACCTTGGATGTCATTCTCCTCGTCGCATCACTTCAGTGGTAATACCATGTGTGTGTGTGTGTGTGTGTGTGTGTGTGTGTGTGTGTGTGTGTGTGTGTGTGTGTGTGTGTGTGTGTGTGTGTGTGTTGGGTTGCTAAGGAATTTGTTCTATTTTCCTTTATTAAATTTAGCTTTTAGTAAGGTTTTATCCGTTTCCAAAAAATAAAAATAAAGACAAATAAGAGCTGTGCCGTCATAGGTCTGTTTTGGTCCTCGTCTCAAGCTATAAACCAGAGCTGCAAAAAGTCGGGCTCTCGGGTCATAAAGTGCCCGACAGATTTTAGGGCACGGTATGGTCTTGCGACAGATCTTACAATCTGTGAGAAAAAAATCTTGAAAGGACGCAGAAAATATTTTTGTTCTAAAAAAACTCAATATTAGAATTGTCACCTCTTTCACTCAACAAGTTTTTCATGAATTTGCACCTCTCCCATATCAAGCCAGTGTGCGGCAAGAACCGATGGAAAATCGAGGGATTTATGAATCGAGGGACCTTTGAATAGAGGGCCTTATGCACAGAGGGTCTTTTCGAGGGACTTATGAATCGAGGAACCTTTGAATAGAGGGCCTTATGCACAGAGGGCCTTTTAAACGTCACCCAGAAAATCCTCTGCTGGAAAAATTCCTTCACCGGCCTGTCGGGCCCGATTTGTATTCCATAGCACGCGACAGCTTGGCCCGACAGGCCGCCGTAAAGGTAAAGGCGACAGGCAAAACAGTTTTTTTCCTTCGTTTCCTTCGTTTGGAAGTACGCTCAACGCTGCCGCAATGGCGCTGTTTGAACAGCGCCCTTGCGGCAAAGCCGGTGTAAAAGGTATCTTTGGTTTGAAAGCAGCCCTGCGGTTTGGTGTGTTGCCTTGTGGATATGGCGGAGGCCAAGGCCCTAGAATCCCGTGGTGTGGTGGAGGCAATACGTTGCAAGGTTGTGTTTTTGATTATTTTTCTCTTGAATTACTTTGGTATACATCTTGAGTAAACTGGTTGAGCCTGGATTTCATCGTCCATAGTTGAAGGGCTGATAAATGGCTCCGATTAAGCTGAAGCCCCTTCCGCCGTCCCGTGTCAAGCTTAAATGTGGATTTGAGGGATGTGGGTATTTTGGCGAGAAACGTTTTTTAAGGAGCATCAGCGAATCAAGCATTCTGGGCTGCCCTGCAAGTTCAGGAACAGTGTATTTGGCCAAGGAGGTCGTTTTGAAGCTTGGATCAAACAGCGGGCAGATCAGAACAGTGTGGGGAGAAAACAAACAAGTAAGTGATGTGGTGTTCGTTGTAATTTCGGCAGCTTACATTTATTTCCACACAGTATGTTATGCTCACTGTTGATCAATAATTTTAAATGATATTAATAAGGGAAAAATGAATTTTACCAGCAGACTGGTCAAATTAGACTAAAACATTTGATTTTCCCTTCCGTCTTCTTTTAACTCCAATGCCTGTTTGTCCAGAATTAACCACAAAAGTTGCATACCTTCATCAGTGGATTTGTGGATGCCAAAGAAACAAAACTCTTCACCTTTCCACATTAATTTGAGTTTTAAGTACCAAACTATTTCTCCTATTTCATTTTATTCACTTACCTAAATATGCCTATGATCTATGTCAAGGGGACAAGGATATAACAAAAACACAGCCTAGTGCAACCTTTACTCATTCCTTTTACTCTTAACTTCCTTGGAAACATGATATTTATTTGACATTTACTATCTAACTGACTTAAGGTTATTTATTAGCCTCATGAACTTCAGATCCTAAACCACGTACCGTCATGGAAATGAGCACGGCAATGCATGAAAAACTTTGAGATAGCCAACAGCTTCAAAATTTAGGATTTTTCATGTAAACATGCATTCAAAGTCATGGAAAGCTAATCTTACATGTTTGTATTCAACTACAAGTAGCCATGATCCTTAAAAAACACTTTCGAATATCAAAAAAGTACCCCTCCAATCTTGTTTGTCTGGCCATCAGAGCAAAATCCATATATAAATTTTGGGGGTTCCTTCCAAATTACCCCCTCCCACCTCCAAAAAACTGAAATCATGAAAATCTGCAGAAGCTGGCATAAGTAACCGCATGGTATGGGAACCAGGTCAGCTTTCTTCCATTGCAAACTATATTTTTAAGTATTCTGGGCTGGACTATGTAACATAATAACAAAATATCACTTATTCTCATTCTAGTGCAGCATTTTTTGTCAATGGCGGCTGCAGAGGACTGAAAAAGGGGGCTGCTTTTCATGTTATTGTATATTTCCACCTGTGACCTAAATCATCTGAATTCAAGGCTGAGTCTTATTCAAGACCCAGTCGAGCTGCCTATGACACACACTATTTGTATGCTGTACGTCCACAAATCTCAAATTACATCCAATAATAAATTTCCTTTACCAATGGTGACTCCAGAAAATGAGAATTGGTGGTTCGGTATTCAATTTGTTATAGGTTTCTGCCGATAACCTTAATTTCCTGAGCGTGTCTGATAATTGAAAACCTGAAGAACAGTCTCAGTTCTAGAGTTTTGAAAATTAATAGACTTGTGTCATTCCACTTAGATTTTCCATAGGCGGCTTCAGAGCACGAAAAATAAGGATATCACACATATAAGGATCAGAGCACAAAAATAAGGATAATGATATCCATTGGTGCCAAACTTGAAGTTTTTTATGCTAATTTTAGTATTTTCTATTAAGAATGTGGAAAAAGAGTAGGAACATTTTACCAATTGAATGGGTTTTAGACAATTTTAATAGTCCTATCCTAACCACCCGACAGATTTGGAGGTTTTTTTCGAAAGTGCCCGACAGATTTGAGATTTTTTGCAGCTCTGCTATAAACACTAAGCCATCAACCTCAGCACATGCGTTCTGTATGGGGGTGTCAAACGTTGACGTGCCCGTGAAATACCGAAAGATCAGGCACCGCCTTCCGTACAATGATGTGTCCGGCTGGCTTTTGCTTTCGGACACATTTTGATAAGTGAACGAATGTTTCGCCTTTAGTGTCCGAGCCATCGCATAATAACTAATTACACTGTAGCGTGTTTTGTCTTCTAATGCCGGGTTTGCCGGGGAGTTCCTTTAGAACGCCGCTGCCGTCGTATGCTTCTCATGCACCACGCAACTGCAGCTTTTGTGAGCGATGGCATACCTGTGATCGTTCGGCATACAATCCCATCGGATTTCTCTCGCTGACGTATTTGAATTGCATGTATTGTGTGTCAGTTTGGCTACAGATATAATGGAGTTTTTACATTGTTCGTCCGACACAGCATGCCTTTCTATCTCTAAGGCTATGTGCACTTCACATTTTGCACTGTCCAGTGCACCCGACTAATCAAGGCCGTGTGGTTGGATTGTGGTGCTTAATTGCTTGTTGGAATCGCTGCAATCGCAAATAATGCAAACATATATCATCAATCTGTGTTTGCGGGGCTAGGGAGTTTTGGGATATCGGTGCCATTCGGTGGGCGTAATCTGGCCGTTAAACAGCCCGTGTTTGTAGTCAGGGAACGGACGCTCCCAATCTGGTCTGGGAGCTGGGGATATAAATTCTACCTTGAACGTTGTAGCGAGCCTGACGAAAACCAACGCTTTGCCAAGTTAGAGGAGATGGTGTCTGGATTCGATTGTGCATCGTGTTCTTTCGGGCATCGCGCTAGTAGCTGGCATTAATTGCTATTCATGTTGGTGTGTTTATTCCTTGGGCTTGTCTGCGGCGGAAAGACTGCTGTAACTACGTTATTGACGCGCCTAAGCGTGTTTATTATACTATCATTTTCGGAGAGACGATCATGCGGCGTTGGTCTCTCTATATGTCAGTTAAATAGGTTACGCCCCCGTGGTCTGTTTTTATGTTTTCTAGTCGGTGGAATCAATTCGATGAATACAAAAGAACCACGTTGATACTGCAAAAGCAAACTAATTCTAAACAATGCCTGAATGTATTCCTTTGTCGCTACTTCCCTGAGAAGGACTCGGGTTTTCCGGCGGTGTTGCAGCTCCCCGGAGGCCGTTGTTCCCGCTGCCTCGCCGCTGAGCGGGACGCGGCCGCCGTCTGCTCTCACCAGTGCATGCGGTTGCCTCCCACGCTGACGGGCTCCCATCAGTCTCCCAGGGTCCAATCACAGCGCGGAAGTCACAGAGGGCTCGCCAAGAGTGCTTGTGAGGCTTCTCACGCCGAACCAGCGGGCAGTGATGGTAAAGAGCGACGCCGCGGCGGCTAAAGGTACAGGTGCTTTCAGGTGACTGTACTCGTCGTGAAAAAAGCAGAGCATCCTTCTGCGTAATCGGACTATCAATTTGGTTGAGAATTAGCGTGACCAGGTACGCACACCAATGCTATTTTTCAGTATTTGAATATCGTTTTAGTTTGGCAAGGTACGTACGCTTCGAATCATGAATGTAAAATGCACTTAGATTATATATTCGGGCACAGCCCTTCGTCCAATTCGGGCACAGCCCTGACGAAGGGCTGTGCCCGAGCATATAATCCAAGTGAATTTTATATCCAGGATTTGAGAAGGCACTTATGAACTTATAATCAAGCTCCTCGCCTCAGCACTCCAAGACCTATTTTCTTAGTTTTGTTACCTGGAAACTATGACAAAGTGATGCTGTCGATGTTGTAATATAAATGCGCAGCAGGAGTGAAATTACCCAAATGAGTTCGAAAACACGATTGCAAATAGGTAACGTGTGTGTCTGCATGTAGGTTTATTAATTGGCTGGTTAGATAGTTTTTTAATGACCCTTGACTACCCTGGGTGTGACCGATAATTTTATGTGGAAGGCCAATTTTTCAGTACCTAAACGTTAAGCTTATTTACTGGGTGTCATATTTAATCGGCTCCAAATCAGAGATTATCCCTTCACCTCCTCCCCGGAGTTTTTTCGCGAATGGTTCCGAACTGATCAAAGTGAGAGACGCTTCACTTTTAACACTGGCAGGGTGATTTTTTGACAACTTATGATAAGAAATGTCATCAGGTCAGGTCAGGCCAACAAGTTATGACGTCATTTCTAAACACATGGTAGGCGATTATGGTCTTCTAAAATGAGGTTGTCAAAACCAGGCTGTAACTCAGCTTCTAAAAGAGCAGGATCAAGTTTTGAAACATTATTTGAAAGCTCTTGAAAATAAAAATTGGCATGCTGTCATCTATTTTCACGTCATGTCAATACCAAGGTCACCAGAGGTCAGCAAAGGACATGTTTTTTAATTGATTGTGTCTTTAACTTTTGAACGAGACAAGATAGAGCGATACATTTTGTATCATAGTGATGATCATCATCCAAGAATTCAAATGATGTGCAATAAGAAAACTGTGAAAGGTCATTATTTGGCCTTGACCTGAGGTCAACGTCACTGTTTGACCTTTCAAGGTCATGCCACATATCATTCGAATTCTTGGGTCACGACAAACACATTGATGCCTTTAGTATTTCTCCAGGTTTAATGGTTCCCGCGTTATAAATAATTTTCTAAACGGTAAAAATTTGACCCATTTTGGCCCTCTGTGACGTGATGGGTTATCGGATATAGTTCAAACTCGAGTTGAGAGTAGACAACGGTAAGGCGCTTCCATCACCGTTTTTTCATATTACTTCTGGCTCCCGAGATCGTGGGAGGAGGGTCCGATCGGACCCCTCAGGCGGTAGTAGGTGCGAAATGATCCCTGGCAATGCTGGGTTAATCAGAGCTCAATAGGTGGAATGGTACCCCATTAGTTACTTTGCTTGGTATCCACCTACTTCTAGCTCAGGAAGAATAATGAAGTGCAGCCCTTTTACCAATTAATATTTTGTGTTGTTTAATTGTTTAATTTTCAACAATACACGCTACATTGTAGTATACAATACAACTATGTTGCGTATATCGAGCCGCCTGACGAGTACCCAGCGAGGTTCAAATTGTACCTGCTTCGAACCTGCCAGGGTGCCGTAGCCTCACGGGTTATGAAGTTCGACCGTTCCTTTCATTCAGCGTAGCAACGGCGCGCCGCTTGATCGCCCAGCCCCGTGGCTCTGGCGTCTGGGATCCTGAAAATGCCTTCGCACCAGCTCATCATAACTGACAGCGGCTCTCTGCGGGCTCGAACAGCCGTGTTTTTCTCACCGCTAACCGCAAAACACATCGTTTGTAAGCCAAAGGTGAAAACAGACACGTTAGATCAGGTTCTTTGGGGTCCTCATCGTGAGCTTAGGTCGGATTTATTTGAAGGGTTTCGGGGCGCGTCTCTCGCTTTTCGCGTCGTGATGTCAATGTTTTCACTATGATTTGGGACAATTAATCAAGTCAACTGACTAATTTTGTTTGGCTTTCACTATCGGCTATAAGATACCAGCTTGAAACCTTTTGTCGGAATCCAATCACCATTAAAGCAAGACGACGGTAATCACCATAATCGTACGGAAGTCATATTTCTCAACGAAACGACAATAGAGGATCTGATCCCTGGAATGTCGAGCTTGAGAAACTCATCCTGCCGCCATATGCTAAGTGGTTGGGTGGATCTGGACTATCCTTTACAAAATTGCAGACGCGGAGAGAGTGGATACAACATATCCAACTATATTTCGAAGTTAGTGGTGAGATAGCGACAATAACCGTTTGCAGTTTCCATTACTTCTGTAGGGAGCTAACATAAGGCAGGTGCATTCTCCGAAAGCAGTCGAACATGGCCCTCGCTCTCGTAAAAATCACACTCAACGTGTGGTGCACCAGTATCATGTCCCCATTATCCTCCGCAGTTACTGTAGCAAGTCCGGGTAATTTATGAAGCAATGCTGCACTGTACGATGCAAAGTCGAACATTCGTTTCTGATAGTGGGCGAAGAGTGTGTTGAATTAATGGCCCATAAACCAGATCACTCAGTTGAATGTAGAAGTCAACTAAGTGGCGACCTTTCGGCTCCTGTGACATATAGCTATTGTGATTCTCACTTTGGGAAGGCTACTTAGACTATTGCACTTCTCGGTAAGGCAAAGAAACGCAGCACATGTCAGAGATAACAGTGGCTTAATGACTGTTTATATGTTTAACACCCGCACTGGAGGGGGTCTGGCACTAACGCGCACTGGAGGGGGCCTGGTAGGCCCCCCTAAGATCTCGGAAACTAAGGGGGTTAGAAAAACGCCACTTGGTAGGTTGGTGGGGGCTATGGTGATCTACATGATGACCAATTTTCATTGACCTAGGTCAATATCTTCAAGGTCAAACGAGGTCGTAAAGGTCAAATATTGGCCATGCTGGGATCGATTGGTAAATGCTGTGATTATGCAGGAAAATGGCGGGAATAAGCTAAAGGCGGACAATTTTCATAGAGAAGAGGTCTCAAACAGGCTTGCCCACAACTTTTGGGTCAAGGTCATTCAAGGTCATTGACCTTTAAGGTCACCATATGGTATACTACTTATTATTTACACTTTGACTAACGCTGTAGCCACTGTTTGGCGGGAAATGAGGATTTACCTTTCCCAATGACCTCTGACCTTGACCTTTGTATTGGGGTACCCTACCGATGACGTCATAGCATAATATGTCAGACGGGGTAACGTCATTTGGCTGGACGCACAGTGGTCAGTGACCTTGAAAGTGCAGATATGACCTTGACCTGTGACCTTTGACCTTGACCTTGACTTTCATGTGAAGTGACCTTGACATATAGTCCCGCTTATATGACGTTATGACGTCACCACTCGGTCTTCAATGCAAGATAAATGGTCCGACCGCGCGTTTACGGCGATCTCAAAATGCAGGCCTGACTTTGAAAGCCTATAAGTCAAAAAATGTTCGGCCGATTTTCAAAAAGTCTTCACCAATCGAAGCGCTATTAAATTCTGTTAAATGTGGCCACGTTTCGTTTTTCGGCTACAAGCGGCTCTCCGGCCACCTTGGAAAAACAGGTGGGGGGCCTCCGAGGCCCCCCTCCAGTGCGCGTGTTAAGAGCAGTGTGTAAGAATGAGGGAAACTAGACTGCTTGCTCAGGTCAGTGGAAAATAGTGGCGAGGAGTCTGGGCTTAAGGGGGCAACATGAACTTTTCAACCCATTTGCTCTCTGTCAACGCCAGTGCTAAAAGTTAAACGCCAGGATAAGTGTTAAAATGCATGCATTAAGGGTTACACGGTGGCCCGGTGCCCGCTAGTTCCGCCGCCTTCAGTGGATTTGATTGCTGAGCGGAGCCATCGAGGGAGCGGTACAGACCTCAGCTTCCATCACCGTTACCCTGGGGCATCGCCACCTATTTTTCACCATCAGGGTGTAAACATGTATAAAAACATGCTACAAACAAACTTTGATATATTTTGGGGTGCTGATGCGAGGAGCATGGTTACCAGTTGACAAGATGTTTAATGGTCTATCTCCTCCAACCCTGGATGCAAAATGGATATAATGCACATGGTATGCGCCGTGCTGTGTATCATATTCATTTCACGTCCAGGATTCGAGAGGGCAGACCATCAAACATCTCGTTCGCTTATGCTGAAATAAATTTTGATAATATAATCACCTCCGGTCACTGCACATGCGCACAAGAGTTTGGCATACGGGGTGCTGTCTCGGTAAGCACTGGGTTACGCAGGGTAGGTGTGGACATGCAATCGTGCGCGCCATTGCATTTCTTTGCACACTGCGAGATCATATCACTCGGCAGTGATTAACTATGCTGATTCGAATCTGGTCATGAGTTCAACCAAGGGTCTCTGCCCATCCGCACAATAGCTCATCTTAATAGAGGCTATCTCCCCATAATTAAAAATAGAATGGACTCCACCCTGGCGTGGACCGGGGGGAGGGGAAGGAGGGGCGTGGGAGGCGAAGCCCAAACACCAATTTAATAGCTGTCTTGTAGATCGCTCGCAAGAAAGAAGACCGATGCCAAATATGGTAATGTCCCCGTAGGCCCACACCAGCAAAATTGAAAAAAAGATAAACAGGTCGAGGCCTTGAATTTTGGTAATGTTCCTCAGTGACTCACAAGTTGAGAGGGATGCGTCCTCCTGGCCCCTCCCCAGCGTCCATGCCATTCCCTTGGCACCCTTGTGGCAGTAACAGATCAAATACTTCATTGGGGGGAGGTGGGGCTCGAGCTTCCCCGCCATAGGCTTGGAACAGACTCCTGCTATGCAGTTGCTATAGGCATTCTGACATTTCGACCAGGACCGTCTACCAGCAGTGGCGGGTTCAACGGGGGAGGGCTGGAGGGATTCGAGCCCCCCCTGGTATTCGCCACTGTTGGTAGGCGGTCCCGGCTGGTGTCGGGCGGGGACGTCGTTTGGCATCCGCTCCATCTCGCGTGACTTCAGATCCGGGGTTACCAGCTGGTAGCCCTATTGCGGCCGGGCTTGTTCTGTGGGCGGTGCATGTCGGCAGACAGTCCTCTAGTGCAGCACCAAAGTGGCCCACTGCCTACAAACACGAACCGGGCGCTGTGAGTAGAGCACTGCAACATGTGCCTCTGTTGCACGGCGTGAATTCTTGGCAGTGGAACCAAGCACCGTAATTAAGTGATTTACGGCAGAAGTCGGTGCTGGGTTTGCCACTTGACCTGAGCACAGCCCAACTTGATGGTGGGGGCGGGCGTCACCGAATATTGGTTTTTGGAGGGGCCGTGGATACCATTGAACCCGAGGGATAACATGGGAACATACAGAAAGTACGAGACACTGACACTGCTTATGGTGATTTCAAAACGGCTGCAAGGTGCCCTCAGTGGAGGTGATGCCTTCCGTATGGTTCTTGACGACTCCATTTGCACACTGGCTACGGTTATCCGGATATTGGTGCAGTTGAGTCGAATTACGGTTAGCCGGATACCAGTGCAGTCAATTCGAATTACGGTTAACCGAATACCTGTGCAGTTGAGTCGAATTACGGTTAGCCGGATACCGGTGCAGTTGAGTCGAATTACGGTTAGCCGGATGCCGATGCAATTAATTCGAATTGCGGTTAGCCGGATACCGATGTAATTGAGTCGAATTACGGTTAGCCGGATACCGGTGCAGTTGAGTCGAATTACGGTTAACCGGATACAGGTGCAGCTGAGTCGAATTACGGTTAGCCGGATATCGGTGCAGTTAATTCGAATTACGGTTAGCCGGATACCGGTGCAGTTGAGTCGAATTACAGTTAGCCGCATACAGGTGCAGCTGAGTCGAATTCAACTCCACGGCGGCTGAGATGGGGCTTCAGCCGGCATATTGCCCCAGCATGTGCCCCCGAATCGATCCCTGTGGCAGATGTGCTGGATTCCGAAAAGGCACGGAGGGGTACGTATGTCAAATGCCGTTTGGCTACCTGTCGATCTTGTGTTTGTATGTACCCCGTTGTTCTCAATACAGGAGCTGACTTGTGCGCCCTTTGGCGTCACCCTATGACTGCGCTGCTGAATGCATGACTCTGGCTATATAAACCGACCCAGTAGGTGGTCGCTGTGGCTGGTATGCCTGGTAGCGACACCTGCGAATTAGATCCCGCACAACAGCTCCGTTCTGAATTCCAATGTGAGCCGACAGCGTTAGATTGACCCAAAATCAGCAAGCTCCTTGGGCGTATCATAACCCAGAAAAATGCCGTTGTTTCCATTCCCTACTAATGACCGTGCGTTCTCAGTGCTGTATCCACTGAGAAGACCATCACGCTTCCCGTAAATCGTGCTGACAATTGGGAAATTCCTGGCAACGCATGACGCAGGGCTGCATTGCGAACTTAAGTGAAACGAAATATCTGGAAGAGTTCAGTTTCATAATAAATCAACGGCTGCAGTTTTATGGTGATAGTGAGAGGATTGAAATACGGTCAATCATTTTAATTATTTTGATTATATTTGATGTCCGTTTTTTCAAGAACAATTATTGATTGGTCAATTTTACTTCAGTTATTGCCACCTTGTAAGTTATATTTATTTCCATTTTCTAATATTATCTGAAAGCTTTGAGGTGCAGCCTTTCTGTGAAAGTATTAAGTTTTCGGGAAGAAACTGCGTGAAAATGAAACGAGAAGTTAAATGTAGTCCGTTCATACTCAATAAAGGTTAGATCATAGTCGATTGGAATTTACCCGTTCGGTTTAGCTGAACTGGCATGATATAGCTTAGCAAATCTTGGGCTGGTGATAGGCAAGTTGTGATGAACGGAAAATGACAACATGTGTAATGATGCCCTTTGCTTGCTGGTCATATTAAATCAAATTGATGCCTCGGGGTGAAGTTCAGACACTGAAGTTTTGACATTCAAATGTTGAGTGCATTAATCCATCCTGCATTGCCAACATGTGAATAATCTTTGTGATGAAAATCAACGCAAATGGTGATTTTTACGGCATTGACCAGTTCACGATAAATAGTTCAGGTTGACCCTTGAGTTTCGTGAGAGGCAAGCCGATTTCTGCTTGCCAATAAAAGGGGGCATGAGTTATTATGTGGTCCTCTAATGCTCGAACTATTTTCGTGTGTTAATTTCTCATATATTGATTAAAGGGTGTTATCAGCTTACAGGTAAGTTTTCGGTGGAGCTGACGCTCCCGGGGCGTGCCGCCGCCTGCCGTGATTTACTGCATGCAAGCATGGCTAATGAAGCACCTGGTCATGTCTGCAAGTGTCGGAGAACTAGGTCAAAAATATCCAGGCCAGAACTATCCAACTCGGCGTATGCTTCAAAAGCATAACATTTCTGATTTGGAGAGCTCCCATCTTGCCGTGCAGGTCTTGAGCCGTACTTGAGCCCGTTTCATGGACACTGTGAGCGGCTAATTAGTTCTCGCGGCTGCGGTCGGCTGCTGTGAATGGAGCTGGGCTGCCGTGCCTCGGCCCAATCTGGCATTTCTGTCACCTTCTGACGGAGACGCCGGCTCATCGGTGAATTAACGCGCGGGCGGGGGCGGCGGGGCTCACGCGAGTCTCTCCGTCCAGGGCGTGGCTGCGCCTTCAACCAGGTCAGTCAGGGCTCAATCCCGAGGGAGCGGACACACTCGGTGCTGGTTACTTACAGCACGATGGAGGCTACTGTTCTTCAACAATGGAGCTGCGGGTGTCTATCCTCCTGAGGCCACGGTTTTAATCGCTGTTGTCCAACCCTGTCGAGGTATGCCCCTTCGTCTCCATGGTGGGAATCATGGGCGGAGGGCAGGGGGCGAATTGCACCCCCTCCTAAAATGATAAATTTTAACACCAATCCTATGGTGCTGACCGGAGATAATTTGGTTGCCCCGCTCCCCACACCCCTGTTCAGGATATGGCATTTGAAGGCCACCGCACATACCGTACCTCTGCAGAACTCTGGTCCGGAGGCTTCAGCTGGTTGTACATTTTCTAGCTGCAGGAAATGGCATCTTAATTTTGCTCTCACTTAAATCAGGAGCCTTTGTACTGAACTTCTTAAGACTCACACGCATTCCGGCAGGTTCTCTCACGGTGGTGGGATTTAAGGAACGCCACGCATCCTCGGACGAGGCCTTCTGAGTTGGACTGTGGCCAATTAAGGCCAATCATACCCAAATGTACGTTATCGCTTAGCACGGAAAATCAAATTGATAGTACATTGTCACCGTCAGATGAGACAGCAGTCAAAACTTTGGAGCCTGAATTTTTGTGAATGATTTTGATTGTGCAGCGATTAACATCAGCACTGGGTTGTGGGGGAGAAACACTAAAATTGGGCTTCCTCAAGCTTTCTTATGTAACTGATAATAGTTAATTTACTGGAACTAATAATCTGATATTGAAAACTAATCATCCATTCACTATTATAGCATGAGGTTTTGTGCCAAGCGCAGCGGGAGTGGGTTTGCAGGAGGGCTGCAGCAGCTCCATTTTATGATCTGTAAGGAAAGCCATGGCCTTGATCCGACCCAAATCAGACCACACAGTGGCACGCCACGGCTTTAATTAAAACGAAGGCTGAGTACCGAAGCCGCGAAACCCTAGCCAGACAAGAATAAAGATGGGATAATGTCGGTATGTTGGAATATATCGTGATTTAAACCTTTTAACGAGACCAGAGTAATACGGTATAGTAGCGTGGTGGACAGTGATTTGTTTTTACGTGTTATCAGCGGAGTGCGATTCGCGACGAATGTGTGGCGCCTGACCGTGGTTCCCACGGGTTTAACCCTTGCCCCGGTGGTGCGTACGAGCCACCTTCACCCTGGTGGAGGGGGGTGCTAAAAAAGACCCCCACAATTTCAAAACTAAGAGAGCTAGGAAAAAGCGCAAAACGGCAATCGAAAGCTCGTCAAAAATCATTTCGAAACTATTTCGGTAATTTTTCTCGTCAGGTCAATATCAAGGTCGCCAGAGGTCAAAATAGGTCAAAATCTCTAATGTGAGGTGTATTAAGAAAATCACATATATCTCAGAAACTATGATAGCTAGAAACATTTTCTGAATACCATTCGAAAGCTCTTGAGCTGCTCTTTCATTACAGTTTTACAGTTACAATAATGTTTGGGTCAGGTCAAAGCCTTGGGAGCTACAATTCACTGAATATTGGAAATGTTCTTCGGAATGTCCGTAGCCAACCATGCATAATGGCGTTTCCTTTTTCGCTAATAACTTCCAAACCAAGCAGGATGCAGCCATAGTTGATGCACCATTGTAGTCCTCTCGTCAATAGAAGCTAATGATATATAATATTGCTACGCCAGGTCAAATTTGAAATTTGACCTGACCCAGTTCAACGGTCTGACCCAACTTAACCTGGTATAGTCATGATGTATTTCATTTGACTTGCAGTGACTAAACAAACACTTTGGTGACAAAATAAAAGTTCTATCTTTGTTTATTCAAAATTTATAGAGTAAAACACAACAAAATGCTTGTTTGACCTAAGGTGACCTTTCAAAGATCTCAAGTGAAACCTTTTGGTATCAACTTCAGAAATGGGCTAAGAGCAAGTCGTAACCGATGTCTGAAGTTGATTCCATCCTGGCTTACTGAGAAAAGCTCATGTCGTGATTTTTCCCATGTATTTGCAACGGGGAGGTCGTGCTCTGCACATGACCTTAGGTCACCAATATAAAAACAAATCCCAGAACATATGTTATAGCTCCTGGTGGGCCCAATATGTGGTATGAGTTTCAACTTAACCCTTCGATTAACCCTCCTGATCGATTAACCTCATTAACCCCCTAATCGATTAACTCGTAAATCGATTAAACCTTTTATTAGTTATGCAGTCCTAAGCATTTTTTAGGTGAGGTCACTTCACCTGGCCTGGTGACCTGACCTGATATGACCTTGAGCTAAAATTTTCAGGAAAGATGTAAAGTAATGACGAAATAGCTAGACTAAGTTAGGTGGCGCTGGGCGCCGCCGTTTTTTGGTCACTTCGGAAAAACCCGAGGGGGGTCTAAAAGACCCCCACCCGGGCGAAGGTTAACACGGGACGCCTGTCCTCTGTCATTCAGCACGCCGTGTAACGTAGCCTATATCGGTAAGCTAACACGCGCCCCGCTGGGGTCCCTGGCATGACGCGCCCCGCTGTGGGGCCGTTTTTCGCCCCCCCCGCCTCCGTATCTCATTCTCCACGAAAGCTAAAGGAAAATTACGGACGGTGTTCGAAAGTTCTTGACAAGACGAAGAGATTTTATCTCAAGAATTTTTATGTCAGGTCAATATTGAGGTCAGCATAGGTCAAAGAAGGTTCCATAGGCTTACAACAGAGCAGTATACGTTTCTCTCTCTAGATCTGCCCTCAGGGAGCTAGTGCAAATACTTATGCATCATTGGATTCCTCTCATCGCAGCAAATCGAATGATGTATAATATGACCTTGCTAGGTCAAATAGTGAAAATGACCTGACCTCAAGCTAGGTCAGGGTCACAGAGTGACCTGGTATGGTTATGTTGCATATCAATCGACTTTCCGTGACAATATAAGCACAATGCAAGCAAAATGGGAGCTTTATCTCAATTCAGTGAGAAGTTATTGGCAAAACAATCACACTATGCTCCCGTGACCTGACATGGCCTTTGAGAGGTCAGATGCTCAAAAACTCAACTTTATGGTCAAGATCGTGGTAAGAGTAGACGATTTGAGGATTTCAGCTTTATCTATCCATTATTTACTGAAAACGAGCCCATTCCAGTTTTCACCATAGACTTATAATGGAGTGACCAAAAATTGAGCCCACCTTAGGTCAACAATATCAAAATTCCGAGATAGCAGATTTGTAGACTCTAATTACCTTATCATATTGTGAAAGTTTCAAACTAATCGGTTGTTGACGTTTCCTGGGCGCCGCTTCAAACTCGTGATTTTAGGTTTTGAGGTCGTGTCACTTGACCTTGAATAGCTCCTTGACCTGGCATGACCTTATCTAAAAAATTTGGTCATATGTGTCAAATTAATTAGAAATAAGGTACTGTAAGTTTCATTGTTCTGCGTCTCTTCGCTTTTTAGCTATCTGGGGAAAACCAGGAGGGAGGGCGAATTTCGCCCCCCCAGCGGGGTGCGTGTTTGGCCTGGTGACCTGACCTGATATGACCTTGAGCTAAAATTTTCAGGAAAGATGTAAAATGATGAAGAAACAGCTAGAGTAAGATTGGTGGCGTTGGGCGCCGCCGTTTTTGGTCACTTCGTAAAAACCCGAGGGGGGTCTAAAATGGCCCCCACCCGGGCGAAGGTTAACACGGGACGCCTGTCCTCTGTCGTTCAGCCCACCGTGTAACGTAGCCTATATCGGTAAGTTAACGGCTGCAACGCGCGTGAATTTTGCACACACATAGGTATACTAATTACGTATTACCCATTATGCATAGGTATATTCCCACGGAGCTCTTGGCAGCGCTGGTGGAGGACGCATACGCACAGCTAATTGCTGGAGATAAAGCCAGAGATTAGTGAGTGGCCCTGTTCATCTCGGCGATGCCAACGCGAGGAGGTGTCGGCTGTCGGCTACGCACTGGTCACACAATTGCGACGCACCAATGCCTTCTTTGCGGGGAGGCGAGACCACTCTGCCGACGCTGCCTAGAACCGCTCTCAGTCCGCCACGTACTGGTATCGTGCCCTGATTGCGATTTAAAGAGACAGGTACTTTGGTCCTCGATAGCTAGAACTGGTGATGATTGATTTGATTGGCAGGAATGCTGATATGATCAGTCAGATCCTTGAATTCCCAAGGGCCATAAATTTCACGGTCATATATGACCCAGGGTGATTGGTCTATAAAAGGGAAGGCCTCGTGCAGCTATATATTTGAACTAACATGTAATATCAATTCAAATAATTATTCGAGTGGTCTTGGTTAGCCTCGCACAAATTGTCGAACGTGCGATGAAAGCATGTACTGACTTCCAAATCTTTCCCTGCCTCGCACAATGTTTTCGCTTGAGCTTCCATAAGCAAGATGCGAGGTGTTTTTTTTAAGATACAGTCTCTCGGACGAGCTCAATCAATCATTATTCCGTGCCTTATTTGCCCAATATTATCCCGTCCATAATTTGTCAGTTTTCAGCGAGAAAAACAAGAAGCTTCCATGCATTTGATCCTGAAATTCAGTAGTGAGAAGTGAGAAAGGTGCGAGTGACTTGGATGGAGGAGCTATTAGCAACGTTTGCTGGGTGGCTGGTTTAGTTGCATGCCTCATGCCAGTGCCGGATCCAGGTTAATGATTTTAGGGGGGGGTAGTAACGGGGCCAAAAGTCGTGGGATGGTATGATAATCCTTATTTACTCACCCTCTTCCAAAACTTGAACCGGATTATATTCATGATTGTTTTTTCACGTAGATCAATTTCGATGAATCGCGTATCTACCACCGAAATTATGGTATCCAAATGGGTTAACTTGACTAATGTTATTCCGTTCAGCCAGTCGCAGGGTCATGCTACCAAATATTTGTTAAGGACAAGTGTTACTACTTGCATATCTAGTTGTTTTTTATGCAACCCCGTTGGTGTACCACCCTGGGATAAGCGATGAATCCATTACAGGCTGGAGCCCAATCTCACTTTGTAATGCTGTGGCACGCCGTTCGTTCATTTACAGATTTAAACCATTCACATGCGAGACATTCGTCTTTTAGGAGCGCTTATTTTTCGATGGTTTAAACGCATCGAAACAAGATTTTTTTAGTAGCCCGGCGCGCCTTCCTCCGAGGGAGAAGCGGAATTCTGGCAGGCCTCTTTTCAATTACCTCATTACCGGGAAGCATTCCGACCGGTGGCGTAATGTATGAGCATCCGGGTTTTGGGCCGACATACCAATTACGAGGGGACCTGTCATGTGTCAACAGGACCTCCCTGGAGTGCTCCATGGAGGCGGGGCGGAGTCGGGCCCTCAGTGGGTGCATGCTATGTGACCAACTAAGTCTCATCCCGGCAGTAGGGGTAGCAGTTTGCTTCACCTCCTTTGCTACGCCCTTGATGGGTTTACCAGCCTGGGAAATTGGGCGCATGAATCACTAATTGCATTGAATTCGCTGCAACATTTCTATGTTATATTGAATGGCAGGGCCTCGCATCACCTGCGGAGCTGTACCCAGTGGCGGATCCAGGGGAGGGGCAAAAAAGGATTTGCCCCCAAAAGAAAAACTCGGGTAAAACTATGTTTCTGCCCCCCCAAGCTGTCGACCTCCTTTTTGCCCATATCTTTTCAGTTTATAAGCAAGATTTTTATGTTTCAACTCTCAACTTCAAACAGAACCAGTCAACTTCAGTGTAACACTAAGCCTTGGATGGCAAAAAAATAAGCATCTTGTGGCTACCCCGTGATGTTTTTTTTTTGCTTATTGACTCTTAGGCTTACCTCCAAAACCTTCCCTCGAGTTAAATTGCAGCATATTCTCACCGCGTGATGTTTTAGTTTTTGCTTATCGACTTTGGCTTGCCCCCCCAAATCTACCGGATGGATCCACCACTGACTATACATGTTCATGCACCTGTGTACTAGTTCTAAAAGGTGTCCCTGTACCCGAGATACGTCATTTCTTTTTTTCCTGACTACTGTTTCATGCTTAGCTCCCTAAAGACCAGACTGCACTGGTCTTGGTACTGCTGGCAAATGAGCGTTCTTGGTACTGGTCCTCAACACACAATCTGTCCTTTTTAACTAGATCTACCTGTTCTCCTGCATGCTCATCGTTCACTATGACCTAGGCGTTCATAAAACACTAGTTTTTTATTTGAGAATACTAATCGTTCAGCTATTTGGAGAAATAGTTTTGATATTACTGTATTACACTACATCAGCCATCGTCCCGAGAGACGCTGTCTTATCATCACGGACTCCCCGCTCACTCACAGCGCCTAGCTCTGGTCATATCCACTTATCATGGCTCGTATTCGCCATTTTAAACTGTTGACAACTGTTTCAGCCAAAGTTGTTGAGATTAAGTTTCTATGGGTGCCAAGCCATGTGGATTTATCCGGGAACGAGTTAGCAGACGAGGCTGCTAAGACAGCATCGTCGCTGGCTCTCCCCCCCCTACCCGACGGTTCAGGGTACCACCTGGGGACATCAAGGTCCTCATCAACGACTCCCTACATCCTGCGTGGCAGACAAGATAGGAGACTAAACATAAATATACGTTCAAGTGCCTCCGGTCAGCAGTAGGCAGATGGGAGTCGAGTAGCGGACAGAATAGAAGGGAGGAAGTGTGTTTGACGCGGCTACGCATTGGCCACACCTGTATCACTCACTCCTGGACACAATCTGCCTCGCTCCGACTCGAGCACATGCTCCCTATGTGGCGAACGACCAAGCGTTAAGCATGCCTTGTCGGATTCTGAAGTTTGTGCAGTGCTACGTAAAGTCAGAAATCGATTTATCCGCGGACTATCAATATCAGATATTATTGGTGGCAGGGGAGCAGTCGATTACAAGGGCATTTGAGCATATTTGACCGAGGTAGGCTTTGAAGTCATCTATAACCCAAATAGAGCTAGACAAAATAGTGGTGTGTAAACTCCAGATTTAGCCAACTCCTGTTTAGTATTTGCGATATTAAAACACGGAACTTATTTTTAACACCTGAGAAGCCACTATAACGATGGGCGCGACATAGCCTAGTCACTGAAGCGCCCTAAACAGCAATACTCACCAGCATGCCTGCCGCACCTCTGTGGTGGCTTTTCACTGATATCCATCGCCTGATCGAACTCTTGTTGGCAGGGGCTCTAACGCTGTGATTAGCGAACTGATTGCTGAAAATCAGTACGGATAGACAATCAGCTCCGTTCATTTCTAAGCATGGCCCGTAAGCCTAGGAGCATATGCAGCTGGGTAGGTCAAAGCTCCACAATTTTTCAGTAAGTTTTTTTTCTTGCCAATCTCCTTGAGCTGACATTTCCGGGTGTAAAAAAATAACAAAGATAACGCTGAGCATAAAGACGCATACTTTTCGCAGGAGGCTTAGCCTAGCTTTCCGTCAATACCAACTTAATGCGACTTTGGCCATATCACTCCTTCAGACATTCCTGAGTGCAGGTGCGTCAGACCCACTCGGCTTTCATCAAAGGTTAGCCCTGCGCCTCACGTAAGGCTGCTCATTTTTTCCAGCTTATTTTTGTATAGAAGTCAATACAAAAGCCGAATTTAAATTGGAATATTTTCAAAGCACCTGCAGCTCTGTTTAGTACACCAAAGCCTGTTTGCTTTCTTCTCTGGCGGACTGAACTCGCAAATAAGTGCAAATACATGTATGTCTTCGTCACTAGGTCACATCTCCCTTCCAACCCTAAAATCCTTGGCGATGCGTCTTCCTTATGGTCTGACCTTTACAAAACATTAAAATTGTTGCATCGTGCTAGCTAGAAATGATCAGCGAGACATCGCCACGGACAGATA
The DNA here is from genome assembly GCA_034440635.1 of Lepas anatifera. Taxonomy (NCBI): domain Eukaryota; kingdom Metazoa; phylum Arthropoda; class Thecostraca; family Lepadidae; genus Lepas; species Lepas anatifera. The sequence goes on along the minus strand of JAOTON010000709.1, from coordinate 2,095,286 downwards.
CGAAGAGAAATGTCTCTCGGAGGAAATGTTGGAAGTGGTCTCAGCGTGGGTGATTGCCATGAATTGTGGTCCCGACAATCTACCTTTCGATTAATCACGCGAGGTGACGGTAGTCTTCGTTGGAGAAAACATTTTCCGTAGAGAAAGGCGTCCTTCTGCATAGGCTTATTGGGGAATCATGACGTTTTCTTGTGTAATTGGGCAGTAAGTAGATTGTGAATTTTCTCTGGATTTTCTAAAAGTTGTTAAATTGTAATAAAGCCAGTGCTCTATATTCTAACGATGCACTGGTGTGATCAATTTTAGTGGTGATTCACCAAAAAAGAACGCTCAATATCAGTCTCCATGTATGTACATACATACATATATACAATACATGCCTAAATGCGGACCGTGAGCTTCTATGAATAAACAAGTATTAGTGAAAAATAATCACTCATATTTGAATAAGCACCGACCGTTCTTGCCACTAAGGTAAATTAGGAGCTTCCAAACAAAAAATCACAATATAATGTAAATATATAATCAGCGGATTTGACCCGGTTCATTTAGAGAGAAAGAAAACCAAAACTAGGGAGCATGCTAATGCCTTACTTGATCGCGTGTAAGGCTGTATGTTCTCGCGACGGTGCCCATGTATCGCTCTATCGCATGTGGTTACCGTATTTACCTCATGGCTGAAGAGGTCAGCTGGTCGACCCGCTAAAATAACGTTCATATTCCCCGAACTCTCCATGCTCTGGAAACTACGTTATATTAAAACTGGAAACTATCACGGACGATTCGATCTGTCCAATTTGGCGCGGTGCAAAGCCGCTGAAGGCATTGGCGGATCCAGGAAAACATGGGGGGGCTAGAGGTCTCAAATATCCCGTCATGGTCTCACAAACAGCCTCCGGCTATGCATCTGCTATAGACACTGACATTTGGGGGAGGGGTTTGAGTCACCCAGCCCCTCCTTGTATCCGCCACTGACTGGAGGCAACCAAAAATCAGAGCCAGTTACATCCAATCTGTGTCGAGGTCAACGTGCGACCAAAATGGAAAGACGGTTAGCATTTTTCCGCCGTTTGGTTTGGTTGAAATGCTTCAACTGCGTGAGTAGCCATTAATTTGATGACCTAGAATGCACGCATATGCCTGGAGAAGACACTATCTGCGGATCATCCCGTCGATAATACCGTAAGACGACTTATAACGATCCGTCTGCGCGCTCCGCTGGCCTGCCTCAACCGTCGCTAAGTCGCCTTTGGCATAAGAAACAGCGTTTCACGCCGTCTATTTACCGATAGAACATTACCCATGACGTATGATTGCCCATCTGTATGCAGTAATCGCGGCAGGTTGACTAAAACAGACGGTTTGGACGGCGGCGGGTGTCATTACCCAGTGGAGTCCGCCGCTATGGCTCTGGACCCGCTGGATACCTCGGAGTGGTCCTGTGAAGGTCGTCTCCACGCCGCTCAAGGTAGTCTGCCTCCTGAAGAATGGCTGCCGGAGTGCCGGATGCCGTAGCGCAGTTGGTTTTGAGTGTGCGGCTTCCTGAATGCCTGCTTTTGTGAGGACTAGGAAGTTATATAATTCAAAGTTTTTTTCTCCTCTTAGCTGTGTTGATTCTACATATTCATGTTGACTCATCACATTCATGGCGGAGAATCAGCTGAAAACAGTATATTTGTATGGAATATTCTTATATTTGTATGTATGTATGTACTTACATGTTTCAAAAGTTTTCACACAATGTTGATGCACCTCCAGGTTGTTTCCTTCTTTTTAGTTTGTTTCTGCGCAGCGTTGGATGTTAGCATAGGATTTGTAAGAAAGAGCCCAGGTGAACTCGTGCTGCAGCCCTAGTCCCTTGTCATCAGAGCAAGGCTTTCTTTTAGAGTTTTGGATTCATCACAGTAGGGACAATCAAGGGAACTGTTGTCACTTTTCCCTACCTGTCCTGATTCATTTCTGACTAGGATACCAATGTTTGCACTGGTCCTCCCTCACCAATTTATATCACAGTCGTCACAGCTTATATCCCATCCATCCACTCTGAAATCCTGTGCTGCTACCCCAGGCAGCATGGCTAGGACAAGTTGGTACCCAGACTGAGAGCCTTTTGTAGCCCTTATCGTATACATCTGTGCTGTCGCTGGCCGTGCCGTTTTGTTCCTGGTAGCCGCGTCTGCAGTCTTCTGTCTGCGCAGGGGCGGACACAGGAGAAAATGTATTTAACCCCGGACTCACCCGAATCCCTTGATGTCCACATTTTATTCGAAAACACTGTGTTTTATGCAATTTTCGGCTCTCCGTCCAGAGAATCGACCTAGATAAGAGAGTGTATTTGTGACTGTGTGTCTGTGACTTTGTGTCTGTGAAAGTGTGTCCGTGACAGTGTGTCTGCAGCTGTGTGTCTGTGCCAGTGTGTCTGTGACAATGTGTCTGTGGCTGTATGTCAGAGGCTGTGTGGCTGTATGCCTGATGTGTGTCTGCAGCTGTGTGTCTCTGACAGTGTCTGTGACACTGTTTCCGTGACAGTGTGTCTGTGACAGTGTGTATGTGATAGTTTGTCTGTGACAGCGTGTCTGTGACAGCGTGTTTGTGACAGTGTGTATGTGACAGTGTGTCTGCGACAATGTGTTTGTGACAACGTGTCTGTGACAGTGTGTATGTGGCTGTGCGTCTGTGACAGTGTGTCTGTGAAAGTGTGTCTGTGATAGTTTGTCTGTGACAGTGTGTCTGTGACTGCCACCGCCCGCCGTGCCGGTCCGCCTGTAGGCGCTGAGACGGCACAGCTGCCGCGCTTCTGCTGAGCTGGTGCGGGCCCGACCTCTGGTGGCCACAGCCGCCGCCGCTGACGGCAGGAGAGAACGGTTAGCCACTAAACAGGGCACTCCGGCAACGGGGACCAGCTGTCAGGAAGGTCATCAGCATGAACGATGATAACGGAGAGCTGGTGCATGGCCTTAACCTCTGAACCGTGACAGGTTTACGCCCAGGATCTAGAAGTGAAACTGTGCACTCCAGGTGGTGCGGTTACCGGTAGACTCAAATGCCACCGAGCATTCGCTGCCGCAATGTGGCAGAGCAAGCAGTGTTTTTATGCTGACTTATTGTACACCTACTATACTTAAAAAACCAATTTTAGACTTTTAAAGTGCAAGGGTGATCACAAATTATTGTCGCTGAATCGTTGCTATTGGATCACTTCATAGTGAATAGAATCTGGATCTGATATGATCCGCATCTCTCTCGACCGATTGTTTTCCCCGACAGAAACAGGCTAATCCTTTGGCACGTCAAGGTAATCGGGCAAAATGCAGCCCATATCCGAAAAAACTACTAAATCAACATAAATGTGCCAACAGGCTAATCCTTTTACACGTCAAAAGTATCAGGCCAAATCCAGTTCATATCCAAGAAATACAACTAAATCATCAAAAAGCTGAATCCGAATCCTTATCCGGATCTGAAACTATCCGAATTTCTACCGACTCTGATCTTAGCTGATCCTGTCCACCAACGATTCGGATATTCATTTAGATATTCCATTCCTGTGGCATTCAAGCTTCTACCACGCGATACCAGAGTTGTTTGCCACATGGTCCCTCGGCTGTCGGAGCTGTGCTGATGTCTCTGCACCCCAATCACGGCCTCCGCTCAGTCCGGTCTACCTCAGTCGTGAGCAGTGATACCATGCGGGGTCGCGCGACCCCTGAGAGCTGTCATGTTACGGCACGACTCGGGGGTTTTACACGGATGACATTGCCGCTGAAGGCCCGATGAGTATGCAGGAACTGTTCCGGGATCCGCCTGTAGCCTCACAGAAACAGCCATTGTGGTATGGTGAGTTGTTGGAAAATTTGTGCGGTGTTTGGATGACTCTATGTTGATCGTTCGCGTTTGTTCATTGCATGCGATCTCACAGTCAGACATCAGCGGGGATTTCCCATCTGTCGAAGTAAAAGTAAAGGTTAGAGGTACTTAACACTTTCAGGTACCGCTGAATTCCGGGAATCACTGGGTGCATAAAGAGGCTGAGTGAACCAAGAGCATGCCTGGAATTTTGCGCACGTCATTGTTCTCGGGAGGAATGGGCTTGTGTGATTTAGCTTGAGGAGTGACAATTGCCATCAATGTCAGACGCTATAAATAGCGATAAGAACCGCAGAATTTTGTGTTTCACTTCTCAAGGATAACGATATTCCGGGAAAATCACATTGCAGCAATGGGAAGACATCATGGCTCTAAATTAACCGTAAAAGGAACATACAGCACCCACTGACTCATGACATTTCGTCCGTTTTACACGCACAAATGAACAACTTGAAATACCATTCATTGTCAAGAATTACAAAATGGAATGCGACTTGTACGCGTAATTTTACTATGGAGACGAATGGAATTTCCGCTGAATATAACGTACCTAAAGTGCTTCATTTTGACATATTTCTGAGATTTCATATTCATGGATCTAAGTTTGAAGATACGGCCACGGCAAACAACAATTTGTAGTGAGGGGAAATTTTGATGTCGATGACCTGGAGTGGGGTCCGGGTCATGGGCACCCCGTCCGGAAACCACGGGTAAAGGTGGCTTAAATTTGATCTATCCCAGATAATGAAGCTAGAGCGTTTATTTTAATGCCAACGTGCTCGGCTTGTCACTGCAGTTTCAATGATATGTGTTAGAACATATAGTGACATTGACCTGACCTAAAATAAGGTCAGCCACGCCAATTTTAGGATTTTCCCAGACAAGGTCATGCAATATATCATTTGATCGGGCTTTGCAAGAAAATTCCAGCTGTGTGTTATGCATTTGCTGTAGCTCTGCTCTGCCAGCCGTTACGACACAAAATGTACCTCTCGTCTTGTATTCCCATGACAACCTATTTTGACCTCCAGTGACCTAACAAATCAAACTGCATGTACAACTATTTGGTAGAAATCAAAGCGGGCTATCTAACGCCGCCTTCCCTTTTTTCCTTCCTAGTATGGTCGCTGAGATCGCAGAGGCGGTACGTAACCCCCCTCCCCACATACTGGTGAAGGCGGCCCGGAGCCCTGTACCGGCGCAAGGCACGATACAAATGACCTCTGCGGCCAGAATGTCTCATACCACCAGATGCATTTCCCATTTCAATGGTCCGCTCATGCGAAACGTACCACAATGAAATTGTCTGTAAAATTGCCTCCCAAAGCGGTGAGAAAACGCAATATTGCAGCGAAATATATATTGTCGTCATGTGTGGTGTTTCACGAAACATGTTGCCATGGAAACCAAATGTATAGCATTCCTGTGTCATAGGCACTTTCCCTTCATGACATTGCCTGTTGGAAACGTACCATACATGGGAAAGGCAGTGCGCCGCCGGCCGATGTTCGCTAGATGCATGCGGAAAATTGGAAAGTCGTTAAATATATTGGCAGTGGCGGATGACTTCGTTTCTGAGGGGACACTGAGGGACCCAAGCCTCCCCAGTAATTACCTTGAACAACCTCCAGCTAGATAGCTGCTAAAGGCACCCTGACCTTTCGGGGAAGGCTTGAGGCTCCTACCCATCTCCCCTGTATCTGTCACTTTATGTTGGTACCTAAACTTATGGATGACCTTCCTTGTCAACCTCAGCAATGCTAATTGAATGGTCAGTCAAGCAAGCACAGGAATGAAATTGGTTTGACAATCCACCGTAATTCCGATAACTCCACACCCTGCTCAGCATAGGTATTGTAAAGAACAGTACAATGTACACAGTACCTGGGTCCGTGGGTGCGAGGCGGGCGCCAGAAGTGATGCCCCGGCGCCCCGTGCCGGGCGTGGCTAACCTGTTTAAATCCATAACTACGTATCCACGTATCCGCCCAGTAATGAATATAACCACAATGTGGAAGATTCACTTTTTAATGAAGTTCTTATTTTGCTACAGACGGGACTTTACTCTACTCTACTCTAGAGCTAGACGCTATGAAAGGCCTTGGTAGAAGATAATTAATAGGGGCGCTATATAACCTGGCAGGTTGATGCACTCCTTAACTCAATAAATCAATCAACAGTATAACGGGAGGAGTACTGAGACTGCTGTGGACAGAAACTTGCCCCATTTGTGAAAGCTGGTATATCGACATCCACTCAGCCTCCACCTCTGAGTGCCTGTCCAATAGTATTGGTATTATGTTTCACAATATTGTCCTGACCAAAAGTAGTATTTGACGTTCCTAAAACTTTATAAATAATTATAGGTATTCTAGAAAACATTTTTCTTTTTCCCTGTTATATCCTTATATCATATAACAAACACGAAATATAATGAGATTGGGATATGAAATTGACCCGGAATAAATTTTAAACTGAATTTAGGTATTTAAAAGGACATACATTAATCCATTAGTTTTTGCATTTTCCGTTCATGTTGTCTTTCTAATTAGTCACACATATATGATATAACTTCATTATACATAGCGAGGTAATGTCATAAGCTATTCGCTCAATGACGTGTGTCTTGGTAGTAAAGTTGGCATTCAAAATGTTGAAAGACGAGTCGTCCTCTAAAATTTTGGTTAGGTGGTTTTCCGGGCAGTTGTACTAATTTCAACTATAACGTGCAATAAAGAGACAAAAACTTTGAAGATGGCAGAAGTGAAGAAAATTGAAATAGGTGCGACGGCTAAGCTTCTGGGCTACGGATCAGCACAGACCGTGAGGCTATTTTTACAGCCATCATCGAAGCAAATAGAAAGCATCTAGTTCAACTAGCGCTGCGTTGGACAACAATTTATCTTAGACGACGCTCGTATGCTTTGCGTGCTTTATTCCCCTCCGTTGGGCACTGGATTCTCCGAGAATATTATGTTTCTCTCAAATGTATACAACATGAATATCGTGCATGAATTCCAATGGGCTTTCGTCGATTCTTGCCCCCAGCGTCCCGTTGCGGTTCCCTCTCTGTTACTGTTGCCTTGCCATTGAAATACAACAGCCTTCCATTGAAATCGGTGCCGTATACGGCACCGGCATACATTTCAGATAGTCATGAAGTTCTAGGAATGTTTTCCAGGACGATGTGAGTGCACTAGACTCGATGTATCTATTATTAGAGGACCATCGTTGTCTGGCTGGCCTGATTGCACCCATTTGTTACAATGTCCTGATCAGGTGCCTGTATTTGGCATGGGCATTCAGAAAAAACAGGACCTGGTTACCCATTCTTCCTGTTTTTGTTTGCTTTGTCAGAGATAATTCATGAATTTTGATGGCTCACGGGACAACACTGCTGCAGAGTCTTGCTTTCGGTTGATGTTTGAAGTCGATCAGAAGCTTATGCAAATCTCCTTGCAAAACGGAATACCGAGTGGTGTCTGCATCTTGCACATGCACATTGTGGCAAGTTTCCAGTCGAGACTTTTGTACATATGTCATTATCCAGTCGCACTCATGGCACTGATATCTGTACACATATCTGGACGTTGTGGGGCCGTGTGACCTAGTGGCTTCATTTCCAGTCTTCAGATCGGATAGCATGGGTTAACGTGGGTTCAATCCCCACGGCGGGAAACCGCCTTCCGTGTCTGATCTGACCCAGTGGAGAGGATCCTTAAACACCCACGCCAATACTCCCTTTAATTGGGCAAGTGTGCCTGTTGGGATTGGCCCTAATGAAAAAGAATGGGCTGCCCTCTGTCGCTGCCAAACCTCACCGGAGCGTTACTGTTCCCTGTGTCCAGGGACAGTCGCCTCCCCCTCTACAGCCACCCAACAGTCCATCCCCACTGAGGTCCGAGAAGCAGACATGTCGGCTACCCCGTCTCCCTCTCTCTCTCTCTTGCTCTCGCTTTTGCTCCTGCTCTCTCGGGCAGTGTTTTCAAGTGTGTAAAAGCTGCTAGTTGCCAACATTGCAATGCATCAGACGCTACATCATCGTATTTCGTAGTGTTGTGGTGCTGCTCTGAACCACATTAACCAGGAAAAACATTTGTAATACTTGGTGACTTTGGGGATGTGGCCGTGTGCCCCCCCTTCCCCCACTGGATCTGACCCTGCTCATTACCAAGAAGGACTTGAGATCGTGCCAGGTGGCGCATGATCTGGGCGTAATCAACGCACCAGGTTGCATCATGATATCTTTACAACACTGACCATATGAGGGCACCACAGGGGAAACTACAAAGCCTTAAGAGCGGGATGTATTACGAACAAGTCATAACAGAAGAAAGTACGCCGAAGATGCGCGAACGTTCTTGCCAAACGTTTACACATGCGTATCACCTAATGGTAAATCACATATATCAACCTAAAACGCAAGCAAGAACAAGAAGAGCGCCAAGCTGACAAAACCAATTGAACATGCAAGTCCACTGGTACCAAAGCTCTTGGAAACAGAAGAAGCACACTGTGTGGTGGATTAGCTCAGGATGGGTTGTTACAATGTGGCATCAGCCTCTAGTGGTGATGGCGGTGCTTGTGGCTGCCCCAGCACTCCACGGACTTGTTACCGGGCTCGCAACAGTAGCATTTGTGGCCGCCGTACTTCTTGGGGCACGTGTAGTACGGAGAGCTCTTGTCACAGTCGTGCTCGCAGTGGCAGTCACACACGTGTTGGTGGTGGCTGGGTGCGTAGTGACAATGGTAGCAGTGGTGTTTGGGTGTGCACCCATGGTCGTGGTCGTGGTCGTGGTCGTGATCGTGGTCGTGGTCGTGGTCGTGGTCGTGGTCGTGGTCGTGATCGTGATCGTGGTCGTGGTCGTGGTCGTGATCGTGGTCGTGGTCGTGGCCGTGGCCGTGGCCGTGACCGTGACCGTGACCTGCAACACAGAACAGGTAGCACGTAAACGACAACAAACAGTGATGGACAACGGCTCACATTTGTGTGAAAAAATATTTTGCGTACTGACCCGCGCTGCGCCGACGGTTACCAATTGGTTAGTTGATATGATTTTGTACCCTCGCTTTTTTCCGTCGCCGGGAGCATGAAACGTGCATGGCATAATACTCTTAATGCAGGCTGATTAAGGTCCACATGTGCGATTCTAATGATTTGCAATTTAAAACCTACTTATACATACATTCATGCCAGTGCATGTCTAGTATCTAACCTATTCGGTACTATCCGGGGCAAGCCCGCTGATAAACCATGTCGGAACGGAAATTTTGTAGTAGTAGTAGAAGTATAAATTTTTATTAGGTAATGGCATATGCATAAACACAACATATAACAACATAGCGGATTGGCGCAAAAGCTCACAGCCTAACTCTAAGCGTTATATGTTATCCCCTTCGGTCTATAAATGTAACGGCTCCTACAATGTAGGCATGTAGCAATGATTTAGCATCGCAATCGGATACTTTAAACACATTCTTGGGAACCGTGGTCACTTATTGAGCGAAGAGACAACTTAGCTGCCGGTACACCCTACATCTAAGCGACAGGCATGAAGCCTGGCAGACTTCGGCATACAACGGTAGTGTCGAGAAGATGACAAAAATTGCTTCAAATGCGAACGTTCTTTCATGGGAATGCAATTCTCGCGATGCATTTCGGAATTTGATGAGTGTATCTCTCACGGCCACTGCCTCTGATTAGAAAATGTGCGATGCACCCTGATAGAGTAAATGTGGGTTTGCAATGCTGGGAGAAAAATGAAACCTCGACTTCTAAAAAAAGTAAAAGTGAATTCACAAAATATTGGTACCATTCAAATCCTATATTATTAGAGTAATTTTAAACAATAGGCTTCTGTTTAACTTGATTCCCTTTTGATATCAATGAATGTTACATGCTACTCATAAAAGTGAATCAATAAGATATGAGCATTTATTGTGAAATACCATCAACATATCGTGAATTAGGCATGACATTCTGACTCTAATTCACGATCGCAGTGATGATACATTTTGGTTATTACGTGAAAAAAATCCATGAAACCAGCCAGCACTCCTCAGAACAGAAGTCGGCACAAACCTTGAGTCTGCGAGACAAGCGCCACGAGGACGGCGAGTAGAACCAAAACGCTAACTGGCCTCATCTTGAAGCTGTGTTTCTGACTTGGCGGGAAATCATGCAGCCATCGTTGCCAGCACGAGTTTTATAGTGGGTGCGAAGCGTCAGATGTGACAGCTTAGTCGGAACTGACCGGTGCGCATGTCTGTTCTGAATAACCTTTCCACCCACCTCGGCGAGAGAAATGGTGCATGTGACCTTTCAGCCCCGAATAGTTATGCTGCTAGCTGCTGCTTCTAGTTATGCTTGCGCACATATTTGCTTATATTATTATATTTTCTTCATTTATTCATTCTATTCGGTTCTGGCTTAACACGCGCACTAGAGGGGGCCTCGGAGGCCCGCCACATGTTTTTCCGAGGTGGCTGGAGAACCACTCGTAGCCGAAACACGATAGTTTTCCACATTTAGCAGAATTTAATAGCGCGTCGATTGGTGGGGATTTTTTGAAAATCGGTCAAAGTTTTTTGACTTATAGGCTTTCAAAGTCAGACCTGTATTTTGAGATCGCCGGAATCGCGCGGTCGGACCAGTTAGCTTGCATTGGAGACCGAGTGGTGAAGCCATAACGCAATATAACCGGGATTATATGTCAAGGTCACCTCAAATGAAGGTCAAGGTCAAAGGTCACCGGTCCAAGCCATATCTGCACTTTCAAGGTCACTGACCACAGTGCTTCCGGTCAAATGGCGTTACCCGGTCTGACGTATATTATGCTATGACGTCATCGATAAGGTACCCTAATACAAAGTTCAAGGTCAAAGGTCAAGGTCAAAGGTCATTGAGAAAGGTTAATCCTCTTTTTTCGACAGTGACTATAGTGGTAGTCAAAGTGTACATTATAAGTAATAAACCATATTGTGACCTTAAAGGTCAATGACCTTGAATGACCTTGACCCCAAAATTGTACGAAAGGTTCTTTGAGACCTTCTCTATATGACACTGGCCTGCCTTTACCTTATTCCTGCCATTTAACCGCATAATCACGGCATTTACCGATCGGTCCCCAGCATGGCCAAGATTTGACATTTATGACCTCGTTCGACCTTGAAGATGTTGACCTAGGTCAATGAAAATTGGTCATGATGTAGATCACTATAGCCCCCGCCCATCTCCCAAATGGTGTTTTTTCTACACCTCTTAGTTTCCGAGATCTTAGGCGGCCAACTAGGCCCACCTTCCAGTGCGCGTTAGTGCCAGATCCCTTTCCAGTGCGAGTGTTAAGAGTGTGCTCGGATTCCTTGTTGGCTAGGCTCTTGCACATCGCATTGGTGATTCGACTCATCTTCACTTTAAGCTCAAAAGTTAATGTATTTGTTCGGCTCAAATGAATGTTTCAGTGCGTAAGAATCGAGCCTGATTGCACATTCCGCTCCAATTCGGCTGATATGTTATTATCTCGGACGTATTTCGAATCCTTAGTCTTGTCTATGATAATATTTCAGCCACCACCAATAATTATGTTTTTTGAGCGTGAAGACTGTAAACAGTTTTCAATTTATTCCTAAAATTCGAGATTGATCCTCTTTTTGACCGCAAACGCTTGCAAGCGTACACTGTAAAATAAGTTTACACTTTTTGGATTTTCATACCTGCCTTAAGCGATGCCAATTATACCCAAACGCATTTATTGACACGATCTATTCGGTTAATTTATTTATATCTGGTCGGCTGAACTTATCATCCACATTTTGCAACATTTTTTGCTTGAAAATCGATTCAATGCAAACCGATTTCAAAAGTAATCCCTAAAATCCGAATTGTGTTTCTTTACACCCCTGGGTCATCTTACACAAACTAAGGCTTTGTTCTCCATCCAAGGATCATAAAACACAAAACTTGTAATGGTTAATCAAAACCATGTCGTACTACACTTTTCATGTCATTTTTTTCGGAAAACGGCATCCCTTAACACCATCTATTTATTAAATGAGTTTTGATACATTATTGCTAGAACCAACATTTTCAAATTCCAATAACGCATAACAGCATCAGCTCCAATACTGTGTAAGCTTATGCAAAACAAATTTAATGGATTCATCAAAGACGGAAAATAGCATCCAATTACACGCAATTGATTTCCGGACTCGATTTTGCCTTTCATTTGGACTGAGCCACTCATTTTTCAGATAATCCCGCTTCAGTTGACATGCTTATCACTATACTTAACATGAAAATCCTTGAGAAATAAGCGAAGTGCCTGGTTTTTTCATGTAAAGGAACATGTTTGCATCAAGCCTTCATTTCCAACCGCCACTGCGCGCGAAGCTGTGAACATGTGCTCGGAGTTTTTGGTCTTTCAAATGGTAAGTTCCTTCAGTTTCCTTGTACCTTTTCATCGTGATTTATTGCATTGAAATGCGTTAGTGGGACTTATCATACATGACAGATGTGGCACGTTATACTATATTTTTGGGAACCAGCCCTTTCAAGTGGATACTGTTCCCCAACTGTTGGCTACCGAGTCCAACGACGCGCTAGAGTATCTCTGTGTAGCACAAGCCTGTCCATGTTATCTCATTGGAAAATATCACACAATTTCAGTCATTTCAAATTAGAAGGCAAAGCTCTTCCAGTGTAAAAATAGCCCGCCATTTATAATGCTGGACCATACATAGTTTAGGTTCCGTAAACAGACAAATATGCTGCTTAATGCATATGCCGAAAATATATAAACCAATTTGTTCAAAGGCAGTCCTAAAATTAATCGCTAAATTTTTACGGTCACGGGGGGCGTCTATGAGATTTTTGCGCCCGAAAGCCCAAATACCTTTTTAAAAACTGTTGCCATTTTTCGCTACGGAAAATCAAATGAGGTATGACACTAGCTTATTAGGTCAAAAGTAAAAAAACCTGACGTAAGTTCAGGTCAAGGTCATTATCAGCCCTAATATAGAAAACAAGAAAAACATAGCAAAGAACACAGAAAAACATAGAAAAAGAAAACATGGTTATATAAAAATGTAAATTTGTTAAGGTGATTTCATATCACCTATCAAATATTGCAGGTCACAATTCCTTTATTTCAAGCCTAGGAATGGACCACGAAAACATGATTTTGAAATTTGGAATTCATCTGAGACGTATTTTCTGAGGAAACCGCATTTCAAAAATGTCCCGTGGACATTCAGTGGTGAAGTCATTGGCCGCACATGACCTTAGGTCATTGATATCAGTGTATTTAACAAGCGCATTGACGGGGGCGGATACCCGCTCCCCTCGGGTTTTTTGGAGACGGCATAAAAACGGAGGCGCGTAGAGCCGCCGTACTTATTATACCTTTTCTATAATTATTTTTACCACTTTTGTCAAAATTTTAAGGTCAGGTCATCTCAGGTCAGGTCACCAGTGCAGGTCAAGTGACCTGACCTCAAAAAATTTAAGATATCATAAGTCAGAACAGGGTGAACTTATCAGATTGAAACTCATATCACATAGTTGACCTACCGAGTTCTCTAACATATGTTCCGGTATCTTTTATATCGATGACCTAAGGTCAGGTACAAGCCATGACCTTTCCAATGGAAATACATGGGAAAAATAGTTTTAACTGAATAAGTTAGCAACGGATGGTGATAGAGCGTTTATTTTAGCTGCATTATATTCGCCTTGTTTCTGCAGTTCCAATGATATGCATTTTATCTAATTTGACCTCAGGTCAGGTCAAATCCTTGATTTGACCTAGAAAGTCATATCATATATCATTCGATTCGGCTTGCTGCAAGGATTTATATCGTTCGTTATTTTGCTCTATCTTTACTTGTTTAGATGTAATAACCAAAAACCTTAATTTACGTGTCATCCCTATGACGGCATGTTTTGACCTCTAGTGACCTTAAACGTGACCTGCCAAAAAATGGTTCAAATATTTTCGATGGAGAAGTGGGTGGGATACCCAACGCCGTTTACCGTTTTTCACTACCTAGTTTGGTTCTCTAATCTTAGGAGGGAGGCGGGTACCCGCCACCCCCCGTCAAAGCGAAGGTGGCTCAGACCCCCGTCAATGCGCGTGTTAACACATATTGTGGTCCTTGGCTGCCTTATGTGCTAAAAATTTCAGATCAATAGATTAAACATGCTTTCACTGTGGCCACTTTGAATATTTTTGAACTTTGGCCAGGCCTGGCGACGTGACTGTGCATGAGCTTGACTTGAAATGTTCAGGAAAAATATGCATTGGGTCAGGAAAAGCTTACACAAAAAACGTCGGCGCTGCGCACTGCCGTTTTCAGCCACCTTGGATAAACCTTAGGGGTTGTGGGGGGTGCAAAATGGCCTTCCACCAGAGGGAAGGATAAATAAGTTCCACCCGATTTGAAGACAAAAAACTTCCGAGAGGGAAAATCTGGCAATGCCGTATGACCTGGTAGTAGTTAAAGAGTCATTACACCACAACAATTATTATTCGCTTTCGTTAATGTACTGTAACCAGATATAAGTACTGCCATTTTCAGATTGTCGAATGACACCGGCAGAAGCGTTATGAAAACCCTGACTCCAGTCAACCATCGTTATTTCGCATGCACTTGGTTAATATAAAGCTTTGTGCTTTATTAAAACGAAATGTTTCAGTGTCATGGTTCATCATCTGACTTGTAAAAACCTTCCCTTACAGATACAGATGAGGAAAAACTCGCATTTCTCTTGAGTATATCCAGCTGGACAGTGCCAAAGAGTTTGAAGATGATTTGTCAGCCACCACCCCGAGAAGTCCATTCGTAAAGTGTGGCACCCTCCACGTTGAGGGCGTTAACGTTGCGAACTTGGAGGGACTGCCGAAAAGTGAGCAGCTGCTGGTGCGGACAGCAAGCTTACCCCTACTTCATCAGAAATATCCGGACCCGCATCATGGGGAAGCCCAGTTGGGCTGATAAGCAGGAAAATATTAAAAAGAGGGGTCACCGTTACCAATCTGCACCCACCAGCGACTAGTACCCATCAAGGATGACACTGGCCTCGAGAGAGTCTGTGGTTGTGGCGTGGAGTGGTTTTGTTTATGGAGTGATTTTATGATTCAGGGTGTCTTATAAATCCATGCAAAGTAGACAAATTTTTCAATGTGAAATAACAATTTAGTTAACATGTCCAATGGATTTTGGGTACTAGGCTGTGGGACATTTGATGATCGGTGACTTTTCTGTCCTCAATCGCTCCTCTGGATTGCTTGGCTTCTTTCAGCCTGTGCTCAAGAATGACTGCACGTTTAAACAGGCTGTGCACGTCTAAACAGGCTAAAGGCGCAGGCCTGTGCACGTCTAAACAGGCCTGTGTCTTGCGCATGATGCCCTCGTCGACTGTCACCCTCGTGGGTGACAGTCGACTGCCACCAGCTTGACACCACCTGGTGTTAAGCTTTGCGCGACCTGTTTCCTCAGGGGCTCTCCGGGGAGAGGGCGGCCGCCCCTGCCGCCCTCTTCCCTTGCTACACCCCTGAGTTCAACCGAAACATAGGTCATAATGTTTGGAAAACGTACGTTTTTGGTGACAAATTTAAGCCATTTTTGGTGACACTTTGTCGGCTTGCAGGTCCGTTGGTGACACACCCGCCATTTATCTGACCTCTGGTCGTATTTATGAGCCAGAATGAGGAAGAGCAGGTACCAAGACGCAAACCCTTATCGAGGATTAAATTTTTAGCTGCGTCCGGTATTCAGTGCAGCATCGGTAATCCGTTGTCACACAGCGTGCTCAATCTGTCGTATGGGCTTTGGAAACACACAGTTGGATTAAACATATACAATTATACAGACTGTCTCAAAATTGATTCCCCCTCATATGGGGTCTTAATCTTTGTAAGTTAAAAAAGTGACAGAGTTGCGACGAGGCCCCGCCTCAGGCCATTACAGGGCTGTTGAGGGGGAGAATCGGTTGGGTGGCCTCTCATCACTGGGATGCCGGAAGTTAGGTTCCGGGAGGCGCTCCTTGCGCATGCGCACAGAATCAGTGTCAGTCATGGTAGAAGAGCACTCTTTGCCAGCGTAATGTCGCGCGGTTGGAATGGTGAGCCGTGAGATAACCCAGGACAGGACTGCCTCAAACTTCTAGATATCCACGGGGATCATTCAGGTTTCACTAACTCATTATTCCCGAGTGACTATGCTCGGAAGCTACACAGACTGTTTGAGAAATGCAGTCCTGAGTTTCGAATTCAAAATAGTGCTCAACAACGAATTGAAAATGGCTTTCATCAGAATACTACCACCTGGTGGTTTTTTTTAAACAAGTTAACAAGTTAACAGCATCGAGTTAGGACACACATTCTGCTGCCCATTGGTGTTTTAGAAAATATGATTCAGGTTTTGCCAATGTTTACCGCAGATTACAGTTAAAGATCCGCTTGATGCTGCCTATTTTCTGCCTCAGAATAGCCTGAGCTCAGAATCCCGCCAATGTCATAATTGGGCATATTGAAGCAAAGGTAACAAAGTAGGCGCAGCCTCATCAGGGGCGTAGCCAGGATTTCGCTCAGGGTGGGGGGCGGCACTCCGAAAAGGGCTCCTCCGACAGCGCCAAAAGGGTCCTGATGGGTAAAAAGGGCCCTGCTTGTTACAGAATAGAGTGCTAAAGAGGGCTTAAGAGGGGGCGCGGTAGTGGAGTGGTCAGCGTAGCTGTCTGCCACGCAGCCGACCCGGGTTCAATGCCTGGCGGCTTCCCTGAGCAAGGAGCAAGCTGGCTCCCGAGAAACCCTTCCAACAGGGAAACAGTTGGCGACGCCATATGACCCTGGCAGTTGGTGCGTCGATAAGCCCCAAAAATTATAGTGCTTAAGAGGGGCCTGTGTGGTATAAAATGCCAAATTTGGCCACAGAGCACAGTGTGGGCGAGCCGCGCGAAGCGCGGCTCGTTTCCTCGAGGAAGGGGGCGACTGTCCCTACCGCCCCCCCCTTGGCTACGCCCCTGAGCCTCATAGTCTCGGTTTTGAAGTGATGGCAGTGACAGATACAAATGGGCCTAGAGGGCTCAAGCCTCCCCCCTCCTGAAATGTCAGAGTTCCTATAGTTAATGCATAGCTGGAACCGTTTCCGAGGCAATGGCGAGAGAAGCTCGAGCCTGTAGCCCCCTCCCCCGACATGAAGTCCTGCATCAGCCACTGAGGGCTGGCATGAGTCATATGTAAGACGCGTAAATGGTTTTGCCGTTACATTGAACACACTTTTCTTAAATGCATAAATGCGCAATTCGTAAATGCACAATTGCGCCGACAAGGGACAGTCGCCTCCCCTCTGCACCTCACCGGAGCGTTACTGTTCCCTGTATCCAGGGACAGTTGCCTCCCCTCTGCACCTCACCGGGACGTTACTGTTCCCTGTATTTACCGGCAGTCGCCTCCCCTCTGCAGCTGCAGACACCGAGATCACGCACACTGATGTCCTCTCTCTCTCTCTCTCTCTCTCTCTCTCTCTCTCTCTCTCTCTCTCTCTCTCTGTTTCTCAGTACGTCCTGATATCTTTACAACACTGACCATATGAGGGCCCGACAGCTGAAAACTTCAAAGACTGGATAACGGGATGTATTACGAATAAGTCATAACAGAAGAAAGCACTCGGAGAGACGCGAATGTTCTTGCCAAACATTTATCTGTGCGTATCACCTAACGGTGAATCAAATAAACAGCCTAAAACGCAAGCAAGAACAAGAAGAGTGCCAAAGCTGGCAAAACCAATTGGACATGCAAGTCCACTGGTGTCAAAGCTCTTGAAAGCAGAAGAAGCACACTGCGTGTTGGATTAGTTCAGGATGGGTTGTTTGGCCCCAGACTGTAGTGGATTCGTTCAGGGTCGGATATTTCGGCGTGGCTCTAATGATGGTGTCCGTGGTCGTGGTCGTGGTAGTCCCTGCACCTCTTGGACTTGTCGCCGGGAAGGCAACAGTAGCACTTGTGGCCGCCGTACTTCGTGGGGCATGTGTAGTAGGGGGATGTCTGGGTGCAGCCGTGGTCACAGTCGCAGTGGCACTCGTGCTTGTGGTGGTGGGGTGCGTAGTGACAGTGGAAGCAGTGGTGTTTGGGTGTGCAGCCATGGTGGTGGCCGCCGTGAGCTGCAACATAGAACAGTTAGCACGTAAGAGACAACAAACTGGGACGGGGATCGACTCACATTTGTGCGGAAACATATTTTGCCGTACTGGCTCGCACCGGGCCAACGACTACCAATTAGTCAATTGAAAGAATTTTGCACTCTCGCCATTTTCCGTCGCCAAGAACAGAAAATGTGCATGGCATAATACTCTTAATGTAGGCTGAGTGAGGCCCACATGTGCGATTTTAATGACTTGCATGTCAAAACCTACTTGTATAAGCTAGTGTCTGGAAGAACCGCTGTACGGTACTATCCGGCTCCCGCTGGTCCATTGTAGAACCATAACGGAGCGGCAACTATCCCCTCGTTCTATAATCATTAGCGCGCTATTACCATGGAGTGGCCACATGGAGTAGAGTGAGAATAGAGAATTAGAGATAGAGTGGCCACATAGACTTCTCATCGCAGCCTGATGCCTCAAACACAGTCTTGGGAGCCGTGGTCACTTATTGAACGAAAAGAAAACTTAGCTACCGGTCCACCCTACATCTAAACGACAGGCATGAAGCCTGGCAGATTTCGGTATACAGCGGCTGAGTCGAAAACATGAGCAGATTTGCTTCAAAAGCACGTATGTGCTCACACGGGTAAGGCAGGTGTCGAAGTGTATTTTTGACCTTGGTTATAGCGTGCCTCTCATGGCCACAGCTTGTCCTTCAGAGAAATACCGGTTGAGTAAATGTGGGTAGGCATTGTTGAAAAGGAAATAAAACAATGGCTTGCACGAATATTATTTGAAGTGTGAAACCGCCAATAATTGGGACCATTACCAACTTTGGAATGCAAATATAGTTTTATTACGGTATCAATGCACAATGTATATATATATATATATATATATATATATATATATATATATATATATATATGTGTGTGTGTGTGTGTGTGTGTGTGTGTGTGTGCGTGTGTGAGTGTGTGTGTGTGTGTGTGTGTGTGTGTGTGTGTGTGTGTGTGTGTGTGTGCATATGCAAGGATGGTGTGGCCATGGGCTCACCCCTCGGGCCACCCTTTGCAAATTTTCACATGGCTCACATTGAAAACCTCGTGTTCTCAGATCTTGGGATACGCCCGTCTATGATCTGCCGGTGTGTTGATGGCATATGTTTAGAGGAAAAAACCAAAAACAGCTCGAAAAATTATTAAGGCACTAGAACAAAACTCAGTACTTAGACCCACCCACGAAAAAAGCAGTCACCACTACCTACCTTTTTTGGACATACTTATTGAGGCTACCCCCAACTCATATGCTAGGAGTGTTTATTGAAAACCAACTAACATAGACCACACACTTAAAGGGAATGTGGCACATTGGTCAAATCCTGGAATTTAGTATAATTAGGGGAACTTTTAGCAGAAAATCATGAAAGTGTCCGTGATTTATCTGAGAAAAGTACAACAAGCCCAATATTCTGATTTTTAAAATGTTCCTCTAGGGAAAGAAATAAATATCTGGCTGTGGATGATGTCATGATATTCATTGCTGTGGATGCTTCAAGGGATCCGATTGGCTGATACCCACCGTGACATGAGCATATGTCGTCACACCAGCAGCCATGACAACTATGTCCTGCTGCTAAGGGTACATGAGGGGTATATTTCAGATAAGTTTTAGCTTTTTTCTACTGAAATCTCGAGTTCCAAGACAAATGATATATTGAGTACCGGGTTTTCCTACTTGCTTTACAACTTGGCTATCTCAGTAAGAATTACGTTATGAACGTGCCGCATTCCCTTTAACGCTAAAAGTGAGTGCCCGGCTAGGTACAAGAACAGCCCTTTGAGAGTCTTCATCTGGCAGGCTAGCAAAACCAGCTCAACATATGAGCTGCTACACCAGGAATTTTGTATAGTTAAACAATTGCTGGCTGCATGGTTATATCAACACTGAGATCAATCAATAAATTTGTAAACAATTTGGCCAGGGGAAGGGAGAAAACCTGAAAAAGCAACTGATTTGTCCAACCAAAACTTCATGTATCACAGAGCACAAAACAGATTAAAAGATATTAAAGGACATCATAAAAAGAACGTGAAACCCAAGGATATCACACCCTCTGTATACGCCAACCTAGCTAATAAAGACAATCTTGGAATCTTGATGGAATGATTTGATATGGTGCAGACGGGCACATATAGCCTCTGCAGCTGCAGTGCCCTAAAACTCCAATTATCATCATCATCCAAGGACCACAACGAGGCAAAAGTCAAATATACTACCAAAACAATAAAACTTAACACTTCATTTAGGCAAAAAAACCCGACGAAAATAAAGTACTCAATCACACCAATGTAGTATACCAATTCGTATACTCTCCCGAGGATTGTAGGCCTATACATCTGCTATAGCACTATAGCACTATACATCCACAGACACAAACCACCCATCAATGCACAGATAAGCAAACACACACACACACACATGGGGCTATGGGGAAATTAGATTGGTCGTATAGCTGATGATGTGTCAAAGTTACAATTAAACTTGTATCTGTTTAAATGATTTTGGGTGATTTTATCGAATGATTCTGTCCAAAATGATTGCTGATGAATCTGTTTAAGATCTTAAGTCATTCCCACAATACTCTCTCTCTCTCTCTCTATATATACATATATATATATAAATATAAATAAATATATATATATATATATATATATATATATATATATATATATATATAAAATCCGTTAGTTTGCAAACTAACTAGTTAATTTGCAAACTCCCGGACCGGTCAGTGAGTTTGCAAACACCCTAGGTAGTTTGCAAACTAACTAGATAGTTTGTAAACTCCCTGACTGATCAGATAGTTTGCAAACTAACTAGTTGGTTTGCAAACTCACTAGTTAATTTGCAAACTACCTAGGGAATTTGCAAATTCACTAGCTCATTTGCGGAATAACCGAATTACTTTCGATTAAAAATGTGGAAGCTGATCCAGCTCAGTTTCGGTCTCCTAACTGATAGGCAGGCCGCTTGAGATATACCGAAATCGTCAACGAAAGGATAGCACGGTAGCCACGTAGCCTACCTGAGTACTTCTTGCTATGCCAAGCATAGCCAGGAGCCGGCATAAGAATATGGGCAGGGGCTGGGTGTGGCCTTTCCGGTCCACTTCTTACTCTTTAATCAAAATATGCATTATTCTAATAACGTGATGGAAAACGGAAAGTAGTACAAGATATCATGGGCCTAAAGCTGCCTTTCAAGTTGCAAAACAGGATACGTAACAGGTATGCTAACGACGACGGCACTGCATTCCGCCTTTTTATCACCTGAGAAAACGCAGGAGGGGGAGGGAAGGGCAACGGGTACTCATCCCCGTGCCGGCGCAAATTAAGGATATTGGACCAAATATTCGTTTTTAGTATCCGGACCAGGCACTTATACCGACTTCCTTATAGGAAGGTGGCGGATGTTAGAGTCGGGACGGGTCCCATTTTAGGACGGGCGGGATGTTTTGTATATAACCCTTCTCCGCTTTGTGAGGGGGTTGGATCGGACCCCTTTGGTTTTTCTCGAATGATTCCGAGCCGATTTAAATGAGATGCGCC
Organism: Lepas anatifera; assembly: GCA_034440635.1. NCBI lineage: Eukaryota > Metazoa > Arthropoda > Thecostraca > Lepadidae > Lepas > Lepas anatifera. The sequence goes on along the minus strand of JAOTON010000709.1, from coordinate 2,073,671 downwards.
TACTTTGTATAACTCTAGGCTGACCCATTTGATAGCTTGTACTGAAAAATTGGCTTCAAGTCAATGAGTTATGACGTAATTCATAAAGCTATGTAAGGCTATTTTAGTCTTCTAACATAAGACTGACACAACCAGTGCATCCATTTTGAGGCCAGAGGATTAACACGCGCATTGACGGGGGGCGGGTACCCGCCCCCCTCGGGTTTTTCGGAGACAGCAGAAAAACGGCGGCGCGCAGCGCCGCCGTACTTGGTATACCTTTTTCCTCATCATTTTTGCAACTTCTGTGAAAATTTTAAGGATAGGTCATCTCAGGTCAGGTCACCAGTACAGGTCAAGTGACCCGACCTCAAAAAAAAGTTTAAGATAGCATAAGTCGGAGCAGGGTGAACTTATCTACTTGAAACTCATATCACATAATGGGCTCACCGAGTTCTCTAAAATATGTTCCGGTATTTTTGATATCGATGACCTAAGGTCAGGGACGAAGCATGATCTCTCCATTGGTAATACATGGGAAATAGGGTTTTTACTGAATAACTCAGTAACAGATGGTGATAGAGCGTTTATTTTAGCTTCATAAAACTCGCCTTGGCTTTGCGGTTCTAATGATATGTACTTTATATAATTTGACCCTCACCTGACCTCAGGTCATGTCAAATCTTTGATTTGACCTAGCAAGGTCAAATCATATATCATTTGATTCGGCTTGCTGCGAGGATTCATATAGTTCAAGTCGTTTTGCTTTATCTTTACTTGTTCAGATGTAATGTCCGAAAAACTTAATTTACATGTTATCCCTATGACGGCATGTGACGGCATGTTTTTGACCTCTGGTGACCTTAAATGTGACCTGACAAAAAATGGTTCAAATATTTTCGATGGAGAAGCGGATGGGCTACCCAACGCCGTTTACCGTTTTTTGCTACCTACCGTGGTTCTCGAGATCTTAGGGGGCGGGTACCCGCCCCTTCGTCAATCCGAAGGTGGCTCAGACCCCCGTCAATGCGTGTGTTAACAAGGTCACCACAGGTCACCAAAGGTAACGGTTTTCGAGATTGCGTACGTTCATACCTTTTGAACGAGATAAGATGCAACAATAAATTTGGTATCATGGTGACGAGCATGACCCAAGGATTCAGATGATGTGCAAAATCACCATGAAAGATCATTATTGAACCTTGACCTGAGGTCAGGATCACGATTCAACCTTTCAAGGTCATCTTGCAAATATCGTTCGAATCCTTTTGTTAAGACAAACACCTTGATGCCTTTGACTTTTTTATAGGTCTAATGGTTCCCGAGTTATAGGATATTTCCCAAATGTGTCACAATTTACCCATTTGGACCCTCTGTTACGTTACGGATCAACGGATATGGGTCAAACTCGGATTTTGATTACAAGACAGTAAGGCGCAGCACCGTCTCATTTTTTTCCGTACCACCTCCGGTTCCCAAAATCGTGGGAGGGGTCCGATCGAACCCCCAGGTGATGTTGGGTGCGGAGAGCCCAGGCGGTGTCGGGTTAATGAACGTGAAATATTTGCAAACTGAAAAATAAAAAAATGCAGAAGCGAATCTGGAATTTCCTCGAAGATGAGGAGGATGTAAATCTCGGGGTCCCAGCCGGGAAAGGGGCGCGCGCAAATTTTCCTTTATTGAGCGTCAGCTATCTGCAAACTGAATCATTTGTGCCGACTTATCAATTTGTATGTTCGAGGGCCGCGAAGCCAACTATTGGGGGCCCCAAGAGCAATTCTGGGAGACCTCGAGACCAGCTCTGGGGCCTCCGAGACTAATTTTGGGCGTTCCCAAGACCAAGGCCTGGGGCTCCCGGAATCAACCATTGGGCCCCTGAGACAAATTATGTGGATCCCCGAGACCAGCCCTTGGGGCCCACAGACAAACTCCTAAGGGCTCCAAGCCAACTCTTGGGGGCCCCAAACTTACTCTTGGGGCGCCCTAGGCCAACATTCCGGTGGCATTTGGGTTGCCCGGGAACAGTCATCATACATCATTGGGGTCCCCTGCGGGAAGGGGAGGGCTGGGCTTTGCAGTGCTAAGCTCAGCTCACGGAGGTCCCCCCTACCGATCCCCCCCACTTGAATATGCCCCTGAATGGGATAAAACACATAGCATGCGCCTCCGAGTAGGCACCTCCTGGCTTCCAGGGGCGTCACCTTTGGTAAACAAGTAAGAAAGGCAGTGCATCTTCAAACTACAACCGGCAGAAATGTGCCTTTTTAGATCCAAACAATCTCCGAATGTGGTTTCTTTTTGCTTTTCGATAATCTTGCTTGCATAAATTCAGCTTTCCCCCACGGTGATCAGTACCCGTTGCCCTTCCCTCTCCCTCCCTGCGTTTTCACAGGTGATAAAAAGGCGGAGTGCAGTGCCGTCGTCGCTAGCATACCTGTTACGTATTTTGTTTCGCAGCTTGAAACACGGCCTTACGCCCAGGATATCTTACACTATTTTCAGCTGTTCCCCACGTTATTAGAATAATGCATATTTTGATTGAACAGTAAGGAGAGGACCGGACAGTCCACACCAGACCCTTGCCCTTATTCTTATGCCGGCTCCTGGCTATGCTTGGTATGGCAAGAAGTACTCAGTTAGGCTACGTGGCTACCGTGCTATTCTTTCGTTGACAATTTCGGTATATCTCAGGCGGCCTGCTTATCAGTTAGAAGACCGAAACAGGGCTGAATCAGCTTCTAGATTATTAATCGAAAGTAATTCGGCTATTCCGCCACTGAACTAGTGAATTTGCAAATTCCCTAGGTAGTTCGCAAATTAACTAGTGAGTTTGCAAACTAACTAGTTAGTTTGCAAACTATCTCATCCATCAGGGAGTTTGCAAACTACCTAGTTAGTTTGCAAACTAACGATTTCCATACTAACTGTAACATGTATATATATATATATATATATATATATATATATATATATATATATATATATATATATATATATATATACCGATGTTAGTGAGTGTTAACTGTTGCTCATCATAAAGTTGAATAAACGAAATACCACCCCCTTATCTTGAAAGCCCATAAACATACCATGAATTAGGCATGAAATCCCTGATTTTAACTTCATACTGCCCTGAGGAGAAATTTTCATCATTGCGTGAAACAAAATCCATGAAACCAGCCAGCACTCCTCAGAACAGAAGTCTGCACAAACCTTGAGTCTGCGAGACAAGCGCCACGAGGACGGTGAGTAGAACCAAAACGCTAACTGGCCTCATCTTGAAGCTGTGTTTGTGACTCGGCGGCAAACAATGCAATCACCGCTGCGGGCACGGGTTTTATAGTGGGACGATTGGTCAGGTGTTACAGTTTAGTCAGAACTGACCGATGCGCATGTCAGTTCTGAAAAAGCTTTCCACCCACCTCGGCGAGTGGAATGGTGCATGTGACCTTTCAGCCCCGAATAGTCATGCTGCTAGCTGCTGCTTCTAGTTATGCTTGCGCACATATTCGCTTATATTATTATATTTTCTTCATTTATTCATTCTATTCGGTTCTGGCTTAACACGCGCACTAGAGGGGGCCTCGGAGGCCCCCACATGTTTTTTCCGAGGTGGCTGGAGAACTGCTCGTAGCCGAAACACGATAGTTTTCCACATTTAGCAGAATTTAATAGCGCGTCGATTGGTGGAGATTTTTTGAAAATCGGTCAAAGTTTTTTGACTTATAGGCTTTCAAAGTCGGACCTGTATTTTGAGATCGCCGGAATCGCGCGGTCGGACCAGTTAGCTTGCATTGGAGACCGAGTGGTGAAGCCATAACGCCATATAACCGGGATTATATGTCAAGGTCACCTCAAATGAAGTTCAAGGTCAAAGGTCACAGGTCGAAGCCATATCTGCACTTTCAAGGTCACTGACCACAGTGCTTCCGGTCAAATGGCGTTACCCGGTCTGACGTATATTATGCTATGACGTCATCGATAAGGTACCCTAATACAAAGTTCAAGGTCAAAGGTCAAGGTCAAAGGTCATTGAGAAAGGTTAATCCTCTTTTTTCGACAAACAGTGACTATAGTGGTAGTCAAAGTGTACATTATAAGTAATATACCATATTGTGACCTTAAAGGTCAATGGCCTTGAATGACCTTGACCCCAAAATTGTACGAAAGGTTCTTTGAGACCTTCTCTATATGACACTGGCCTGCCTTTACCTTATTCCTGCCATTTAACCGCATAATCACGGCATTTACCGATCGGTCCCCAGCATGGCCAAGATTTGACATTTATGACCTCGTTCGACCTTGAAGATGTTGACCTAGGTCAATGAAAATTGGTCATGATGTAGATCACTATAGCCCCCACCCATCTCCCAAATGGTGTTTTTTCTACACCTCTTAGTTTCCGAGATCTTAGGGGGCCAACTAGGCCCACCTTCCAGTGCGCGTTAGTGCCAGATCCCTTTCCAGTGCGAGTGTTAAGAGTGTGCTCGGATTCCTCGTTGGCTAGGCTCTTGCACATCGCATTGGTGATTCGACTCATCTTCACTTTAAGCTCAAAAGTTAATGTATTTGTTCGGCTTAAATGAATGTTTCAGTGCGTAAGAATCGAGCCTGATTGCACATTCCGCTCCAATTCGGCTGATATGTTATTATCTCGGACGTAGTTCGAATCCTTAGTCTTGTCTATGATAAAATTTAAGCCACCACCAATAATTATGCTTTTTGAGCGTGAAGACTGTAAACAGTTTTCAATTTATTCATAAAATTCGACATTGATCCTCTTTTTGACCGCAAACGCTTGCAGGCGTACACTGTAAAATAAGTTTACAATTTTGGATTTTCATACCTGCCTTAAGCGATTTCAATTATACCCAAACGCATTTATTGACACGATCTATTCGGGTTAATTTATTTATATCTGGTCAGCTGAACTTATCATCCCCATTTTGCAACATTTTTTTGCTTAAAAATCGATTCAATGCAAACCGATTTCAAAAGCAATCCCTAAAATCCGAATTGTGTTTCTTTACACCCCTGGGTCATCTTACACAAACTAAGGCTTTGTTCTCCATCCAAGGATCATAAAACACAAAACTTGTAATGGTTAATCAAAACCATGTCGTACTACACTTTTCATGTCATTTTTTTCGGAAAACGGCATCCCTTAACACCATCTATTTATTAACCCTCGCCCCCACCGGGGGCCATCGATGGCCCCCTAAGGTTTTTCCGGGATAGCAGAAAAACAAAGAAACGCAGCACCGCGGTTGAGGGCCTCTACCTCTCACTGCATCATTTTCCCATCATCCCTGAAATTTTTAACCCCGGGTCACCCAAGGTCAGGTCACCAGACGAGGTAAACCAAGGTCACCTCACTTCACCTTTAGAGCTCTGTAAGAGCTACATTTCAAAGTCGATCGATTTGAAACTTCCTACACTTCATGACCCCTCCAGGGTCTACAAGGCGTATATCTGGGATTTTTCGATTTCGTGCCCTGAGGTCAGGTCACGAGGCGACCTCTCCCATTGGAAAAGCATGGGGAAAAGCTATTTCATGATATAAAAGCCACAAAAATGATTGAAAATACTCAGACTGCTCAGAACAACGTTTTTGTACACCCTTTCACGGATCCCAGGGGTCATATTTGCCCTTTGACTTTTCCAAGGTCATGCAAGGTCACCAGAGGTCAAAAGCAGTATTTTGACAATAACTTTTGACCTAATTGAGCCAGAGCGGTGAAACAAACACCATCGTGTTTGTCTTGTCACTGGCTTTCATTTGATATACGGCAAGGTCACTTTTTGACCTTTCGTGACCTCAGGTCATATTATGTCACGAGGTGACCTCTGGCGGTCAAACCACTGGCGGGAGGTCTTAACGTTCCAAATAGCGGAAAAAGTACTGTCAATTTGCTATCAAATGTACTTTACCAGGCCTCAATAGCTCTAATGACATAAGAGTTATGCCCAGTTTGCTTAATCATTGCATATTTGAGTGAAAATAGCCGATCTTGACCTAATTTGACCTCTGGAGGTCAAACCATTAACCTGAGCACTAAAACATGCGAAGTAATTTCTTACTGAATTCACGCGAGCTTTCTATTGCACTTTGCAGATTTGCGCTAACGCCTATATTTTCGGAGTTAGAGGGGGGCCATCGATGGCCCCCGGTGGGGCGAAGGTGGCGCCGGACCCCCGGTGGGGCGCGGGTTAAATGAGTTTTGATAGATTATTGCTAGAACCAACATTTTCAAATTCCAATAACGCATAACAGCATCAGCTCCAATACTGTGTAAGCTTATGCAAAACAAATTTAATGGATTCATCAAAGACGGAAAATAGCATCCAATTACACGCAATTGATTTCCGGACTCGATTTTGCCTTTCATTTGGACTGAGCCACTCATTTTTCAGATGAGCCCGCTTCAGTTCACATGCTTATCACTATACTTAACATGAAAATCCTTGAGAAATAAGCGAAGTGCCTGGTTTTTTTCATGTAAAGGAACATGTTTGCATCAAGCCTTCATTTCCAAACGCCACTGCGCGCGAAACTGTGAACATGTGCTCGGAGTTTTTGGTCTTTCAAATGGTAAGTTCCTTCAGTTTCCTTGTACCTTTTCATCGTGATTTATTGCATTGAAATGCGTTAGTGGGACTTATCATATGTGACAGATGTGGCACGTTATACTATATTTTTGGGAACCAGCCCTTTCAAGGGGATACTGTTCCCCAACTGTTGGCTACCGAGTCCAACGACGCGCTAGAGTATCTCTGTGTAGCACAAGCCTGTCCATGTTATCTCATTGGAAATTATCACACAATTTCAGTCATTTCAAATTAGAAGGCAAAGCTCTTCCAGTGTAAAAATAGGCCGCCATTTATAATGCTGGACCACACATAGTTTAGGTTCCGTAAACAGACAAATATGCTGCTTAATGCATATGCCGAAAATATATAAACCAATTTGTTCAAAGGCAGTCCTAAAATTAATCGCTAAATTTTTACGGTCACGGGGGGCGTCTATGAGATTTTTGCGCCCGAAAGCCCAAATACCTTTTTAAAAACTGTTGCCATTTTTCGCTACGGAAAATCAAATGAGGTATGACACTAGCTTATTAGGTCATAATGTAAAAAAACCTGACGTAAGTTCAGGTCAAGGTCATTGTCAGCCCTAATATAGAAAACAAGAAAAACATAGCAAAGAACACAGAAAAACATAGAAAAAAGAAAACATGGTTATATAAAAGTGTAAATTTGTTAATGTGATTTCATATCACCTATCAAATATTGCAGGTCACAATTCCTTTATTTCAAGCCTAGGAATGGACCACGAAAACACGATTTTGAAATTTGAATTTAATCTGAGACGTATTTTCTGAGGAAACTGCATTTCAAAAATGTCCCGTGGACATTCAGTGGTGAAGTCATTGGCCGCACATGACCTTAGGTCATTGATATCAGTGTATTTAACAAGCGCATTGACGGGGGCGGATACCCGCTCCCCTCGGGTTTTTTGGAGACGGCATAAAAACGGAGGCGCGTAGAGCCGCCGTACTTATTATAACTTTTCTATAATTATTTTTACCACTTTTGTCAAAATTTTAAGGTCAGGTCATCTCAGGTCAGGTCACCAGTGCAGGTCAAGTGACCTGACCTCAAAAAATTTAAGATATCATAAGTCGGAACAGGGTGAACTTATCAGATTGAAACTCATATCACATAGTTGACCTACCGAGTTCTCTAACATATGTTCCGGTATCTTTTATATCGATGACCTAAGGTCAGGTACAAGCCATGACCTCTCCAATGGAAATACATGGGAAAAATGGTTTTAACTGAATAAGTTAGCAACGGATGGTGATAGAGCGTTTATTTCAGCTGCATTATATTCGCCTTGTTTCTGCAGTTCCAATGATATGCATTTTATCTAATTTGACCTCAGGTCAGGTCAAATCCTTGATTTGACCTAGAAAGTCATATCATATATCATTCGATTCGGCTTGCTGCAAGGATTTATATCGTTCGTTATTTTGCTCTATCTTTACTTGTTTAGATGTAATAACCAAAAACCTTAATTTACGTGTCATCCCTATGACGGCATGTTTTGACCTCTAGTGACCTTAAACGTGAACTGACAAAAAAATGGTTCAAATATTTTCGATGGAGAAGTGGGTGGGATACCCAACGCCGTTTACCGTTTTTCACTACCTAGCGTGGTTCTCGAGATCTTAGGGGGAGGCGGGTACCCGCCACCCCCCGTCAAAGCGAAGGTGGCTCAGACCCCCGTCAATGCGCGTGTTAACACATATTGTGGTCCTTGGCTGCCTTATGTGCTAAAAATTTCAGATCAATAGATTAAACATGCTTTCACTGTGGCCACTTTGAATATTTTTGGACTTTGGCCAGGCCTGGCGACGTGACTGTGCATGAGCTTGACTTGAAATGTTCAGGAAAAATATGCATTGGGTCAGGAAAAGCTTACACAAAGAACGTCGGCGCTGCGCACTGTCGTTTTCAGCCACCTTGGATAAACCGTAGGGGGTTGTGGGGGTGCAAAATGGCCTTCCACCAGAGGGAAGGATAAATAAGTTCCACCCGATTTGAAGACAAAAAACTTCCGAGAGGGAAAATCTGGCAATGCCGTATGACCTGGTAGTAGTTAAAGAGTCATTACACCACAACAATTATTATTCGCTTTCGTTAATGTACTGTAACCAGATATAAGTACTGCCATTTTCAGATTGTCGAATGACACCGGCAGAAGCGTTATGAAAATCCTGACTCCAATCAACCATCGTTATTTCGCATGCACTTGGTTAATATAAAGCTTTGTGCTTTATTAAAACGAAATGTTTCAGTGTCATGGTTCATCATCTGACTTGTAAAAACCTTCCCTTACAGATACAGATGAGGAAAAACTCGCGTTTCTCTTGAGTATATCCAGCTGGACAGTGCCAAAGAGTTTGAAGATGATTTGTCAGCCACCACCCCGAGAAGTCCATTCGTAAAGTGTGGCACCCTCCACGTTGAGGGCGTTAACGTTGTGAACTTGGAGGGACTGCCGAAAAGTGGGCAGCTGCTGGTGCGGACAGCAAGCTTACCCCTACTACATCAGAAATATCCGGACCCGCATCATGGGGAAGCCCAGTTGGGCTGATAAGCAGGAAATTATTAAAAAGAGGGGTCACCGTTACCAATCTGCACCCACCAGCGACTAGTACGCATCAAGGATGACACTGGCCTCGAGAGAGTCTGTGGTTGTGGCGTGGAGTGGTTTTGTTTATGGAGTGATTTTATGATTCAGGGTGTCATAAATCCATGAAAAGTAGACAAATTTTTCAATGTGAAATAACAATTTAGTTAACATGTCCAATGGATTTTTGGGTACTAGGCTGTGGGACATTTGATGATCGGTGACTTTTCTGTCCTCAATCGCTCCTCTGGATTGCTTGGCTTCTTTCAGCCTGTGCTCAAGAATGACTGCACGTTTAAACAGGCTCTGCACGTCTAAACAGGCTAAAGGCGCAGGCCTGTGCCCGTCTAAACAGGCCTGTGTCTTGTGCATGATGCTATTGTAGGCTCTACTGACCTCCTGCTCCTCGATGGACTCCTTGAAGTCCTCCACAGTCATATGCAGCTCCTCCAGGGTGGGGGAGGGGGAAGAGGCTCCTCATCAACTCCGCTAGACAAGCGGACCAGAACCAGTAGTCCAGGGGCGCATAGGTGGTGGAACTAGCGGTCACCAGCTCACCGTGCCCCCCCTCCTCCTTCAATGATGATTTCTAAAACTAATCCTATGACGTTGACTTTAAGGGATGCCGTTTCCCGAAACAATGACATGAAAAGTGTAGTACTACATGGTTTTGATTACCCATTACATGTTTTGTGTTTATGATCCTTGGATGGAGAACAAAGACTGAGTTTGTGTAAGATGACGCAGGGGTGTAAAGAAACACAACTCGGATTTTAGTGGCTGCTTTTGAAATTGGTTTCCATTGAATCGATTTTCAGGCAAAAAATGCTACGATATGTGGATGATTAGTTCAACTGACCAGATAGAAATAAATTGACCCGAATATATCGTGCCAATAAATTCGTTTGGGTATAATTGAAATCGCTTAAGGCAGGTATGAAAATCCAAAAAGTGTAAACTTGTTTACAGTGCAGAAAAACGACGGAGTGCAGCGCTGCCGTCCTTTGCATGCCTCTCCTTTCATCATTCTTACAAATTGTGTTATAAGTTTAAGTTTAGGTCATCTCGGGTCAGGTCACCGGTACAGGTCAAGTGACCTGACCTAAAATATTTGAGATAGCATAAGTCGGAAGAGGGTGAGCTTATCCGATTGAACCTCACTTCACATAATGGCCCCACTGAGTTCGTTAAAATGTGTTCCGGCATTTTTTATATCGAGGACCTAAGGTCAGGTACGAGCCATGACCTCTTCATTGGAAAGGCATGGGAAATAGTTTTAACTGAATAACTTCTTAACGGATAGTGAGAGGGCGTTTATTTTGACTGCATTATATCTGCATTGTCTTTGTAGTTCGTATGATATGCATTTTACCTAATTTTACCCAGACCTGACCTAAGGTCAGGTCAAATCCTTGGTTTAAGCTAGCAAGGCCATATCATATATCATTCGATCTGGCTTGCTGCGAGGATTCCAATGGTCGAAACTGTCTTGCTATATCTTAACTTGTTTAGATGGAATTACCGAAAACTTTCATTTGCATGTTATCCCTATGGCGACATGTTTTGGCGTCAAGTGACCTGACAAAAAATGATTCAAATATTTTCGATGAAGAAGTGCTAACCAACACCGTTCACAGTTTTTCGCTACCTAGCCTTTTTCTCGATATCTTAATGGGGGTACCCGCCCGCCCCCTTCCCATCAAAGCGAAGGCAGCGCAGACCCCCGCCAATGCGCGTGTTATGGCGTACAACATCCCTGCCGTCGTCATGGCACCCTCGTGGGTGACAGTCGACTGCCACCAGCTTGACACCACCTGGTGTTAAGCTTTGCGCGACCTGTTTCCTCAGGGGCTCTCCGGGGAGAGGGCGGCCGCCCCTGCCGCCCTCTTCCCTTGCTACACCCCTGGGTTCAACCGAAAAATAGGTCATAATGTTTGGAAAACGTACGTTTTTGGTGACAAATTTAAGCCATTTTTGGTGACACTTTGTCGGCTTGCAGGTCCGTTGGTGACACACCCGCTCGGTTTTGAAGTGATGGCAGTGACAGATACAAATGGGCCTAGAGGGCTCAAGCCTCCCCCTCCTGAAATGTCAGAGTTCCTATAGTTAATGCATAGCCGGAACCGTTTCCGAGGCAATGGCGAGAGAAGCTCGAGCCTGTAGCCCCCTCCCCCGACATGAAGTCCTGCATCAGCCACTGAGGGCTGGCATGAGTCATATGTAAGACGCGTAAATGGTTTTGCCGTTACATTGAACACACTTTTCTTAAATGCATAAATGCGCAATTCGTAAATGCACAATTGCGCCGACCAGGGACAGTCGCCTCCCCTCTGCATCTCACCGGAGCGTTACTGTTCCCTGTATCCAGGGACAGTCGCCTCCCCTCTGCACCTCACCGGGACGTTACTGTTCCCTGTATTTACCGGCAGTCGCCTCCCCTCTGCAGCTGCAGACACCGAGGAGATCACGCACACTGATGTCCTCTCTCTTCTCTCTCTCTCTCTCTCTCTCTCTCTCTCTCTCTCTCTCTCTCTCTCTCTCTCTCTCTCTCTCTCTCTCTCTCTGTTTCTCAGTACGTCCTGATATCTACAACACTGAGGGCCCGACAGCTGAAAACTTCAAAGAATGGATAACGGGATGTATTACGAATAAGTCATAACAGAAGAAAGCACTCAGAGAGACGCGAATGTTCTTGCTAAACATTTATCTGTGCGTATCACCTAACGGTGAATCAAATAAACAACCTAAAACGCAAGCAAGAACAAGAAGAGCGCCAAAGCTGGCAAAACCAATTGGACATGCAAGTCCACTGGTGTCAAAGCTCTTGAAAGCAGAAGAAGCACACTGCGTGGTGGATTAGTTCAGGATGGGTTGTTTGGCCCCAGACTGTAGTGGATTCGTTCAGGGTCGGATATTTCGGCGTGGCTCTAATGATGGTGTCCGTGGTCGTGGTCGTGGTAGTCCTTGCACCTCTTGGACTTGTCGCCGGGAAGGCAACAGTAGCACTTGTGGCCGCCGTACTTCTTGGGGCACGTGTAGTAGGGAGATTTCTTGGTGCAGCCGTGGTCACAGTCGCAGTGGCACTCGTGCTTGTGGTGGTGGGGTGCGTAGTGACAGTGGTAGCAGTGGTGTTTGGGTGTGCACCCATGGTGGTGGCCGCCGTGAGCTGCAACATAGAACAGTTAGCACGTAAGAGACAACAAACTGGGACGGGGATCGACTCACATTTGTGCGGAAACATATTTTGCCGTACTGGCTCGCACCGGGCCAACGACTACCAATTAGTCAATTGAAAGAATTTTGCACTCTCGCCATTTTCCGTCGCCAAGAACAGAAAATGTGCATGGCATAATACTCTTAATGTAGGCTGAGTGAGGCCCACATGTGCGATTTTAATGACTTGCATGTCAAAACCTACTTGTAGAAGCTAGTGTCTGGAAGTACCGCTGTACGGTACTATTCAGCTCCCGCTGATCCATTGTAGAACCATAACGGAGCGGCAACTATCCCATCGTTCTATAATCATTAGCGCGCTATTACAATGGAGTGGCCACATGGAGTAGAGTGAGAATAGAGATAGAGTGGCCACATAGACTTCTCATCGCAGCCTGATGCCTCAAACACAGTCTTGGGAGCCGTGGTCACTTATTGAACGAAAAGAAAACTTAGCTACCGGTCCACCCTACATCTAAACGACAGGCATGAAGCCTGGCAGATTTCGGTATACAGCGGCTGAGTCGAAAACATGAGAAGATTTGCTTCAAAAGCACGTATGTGCTCCCACGGGTAAGGCAGGTGTCGAAGTGTATTTTTGACCTTGGTTATAGCGTGCCTCTCATGGCCACAGCTTGTCCTTCAGAGAAATACCGGTTGAGTAAATGTGGGTAGGTATTGTTGAAAAGGAAATAAAACAATGGCTTGCACGAATATTATTTGAAGTGTGAAACCGCCAATAATTGGGACCATTACCAACTTTGGAATGCAAATCCTAGTTTTATTACGGTATCAATGCACAATATATATATATATATATATATATATATATATATATATATATATATATATATATATATATATGTGTGTGTGTGTGTGGTGTGTGTGTGTGTGTGTGTGTGTGTGTGTGTGTGTGTGTGTGTGTGTGTGTGTGTGTGTGTGTGTGTGTGTGTGTGTGTGTGTGTGTGTGTGTGTGTGTGTGTGTGTGTGTGTGTGTGTGTGTGTGTGTGTGTGTGTGTGTGTGTGTGTGCATATGCAAGGATGGTTTGGCCATGGGCTCACCCCTCGGGCCACCCTTCGCAAATTTTCACATGGCTCACATTGAAAACCTCGTGTTCTCAGATCTTGGGATACGCCCGTCTATGATCTGCCGGTGTGTTGATGGCATATGTTTAGAGGAAAACACCAAAAACAGCTCGAAAAATTATTAAGGCACTAGAACAAAACTCAGTACTTAGACCCACCCACGAAAAAAGCAGTCACCACTACCTACCTTTTTTGGACATACTTATTGAGGCTACCCCCAACTCATATGCTACGAGTGTTTATTGAAAACCAACTAACATAGACCACACACTTAAAGGGAATGTGGCACCTTGGTCGAATCCTGGAATTTAGTATAATTTGGGGAACTTTTAGTAGAAAATCTTGGAAGTGTCCGTGATTTATCTGAGAAAAGTACAACAAGCCCAATATTTTGATTTTTAAAATGTTCCTCTAGGGAAAGAAATAAATATCTGGCTGTGGATGATGTCATGATATTCATTGCTGTGAATGCTTCAAGGGATCCGCTTGGCTGATACCCACCGTGACATCAGCATAGGTATGTCGTCACATCAACAGCCATGACGACTATGGCCTGCTGCTAAGGGTACATGAGGGGTATATTTCAGATAAGTTTTAGCTTTTTTCTACTGAAATCTCGAGTTCCAAGACAAATGATATATTGAGTACCGGGTTTTCCTACTTGCTTTACAACTTGGCTATCTCAGTAAGAATTACGTTATGAACGTGCCGCATTCCCTTTAACGCTAAAAGTGAGTGCCCGGCTAGGTACAAGAACAGCGCTTTGAGAGTCTTCATCTGGCAGGCTAGCAAAACCAGCTCAACATATGAGCTGCTACACCAGGAATTTTGTAGAGTTAAACAATTGCTGGTTGCATGGTTATACCAACACTGAGATTAATCAATAAATTTGTAAACAACTTGGCCAGGGGAAGGGAGAAAAACCTGAAAAAGCAACTGATTTGTCCAACCAAAACTTCATGTATCACAGAGCACAAAACAGATTAAAAGATATTAAAGGACATCATAAAAAAGAACGTGAAACCCAAGGATATCACACCCTCTGTATACGCCAACCTAGCTAATAAAGACAATCTTGGAATCTTGATGGAATGATTTGATATGGTACAGACGGGCACATATAGCCTCTGCAGCTGCAGTGCCCTAAAACTCCAATTATCATCATCATCCAAGGACCACAACGAGGCAAAAGTCAAAGATACTACCAAAACAATAAAACTTAACACTTCATTTAGCCAAAACAACCCGACGAAAACAAAATACTCAATCACACCAATGTAGTATACCAATTCGTATGCCCTCCCGAGGATTGTAGGCCTATACATCTACTATAGCACTATAGCACTAAACATCCACAGACACAAACCACCCATCAATGCACAGATAAGCACACACACACACACACACACACACACATGGGGCTATGGGGAAATTAGATTGGTCGTATAGCTGCTTATGTGTCAAAGTTACAATTAAACTTGTATCTGTTGGAATGATTTTGAGTGATTTTATCGAACGATTCTGTCTAAAATGATTGCTGATGAATCTGTTGTAATTATGGTGTGTGATGTAGCGATCGCCTCGTGAATTTTCTTAAAATAAGTAGTATTTTAGCTAGTCACTTACTTTCAACGTGCTACCTGTTTTCCAAATAAGAATGTTAATTTGAAAATCAACCGACCTGGCGAAATGCTTGATATATGTAGTCTTGAATAAAGAATAGACGTCCATTAGGACGATGTTTTAAGACGGAAACGTTGCATTTACATCATCCCACGCTTTTTTCTTATCTTTACCTTGACGTAGCCTTTTTTCGCTTTTTAGGGTTTAGACGTTTTAGTTTCTGGAATTTGGCTTTTAGGCTACCAGTCTTTTAGCGTTTTTACCGTCATCTGTATCATCTTTTTAACACGCGCATTGACGGGGGGGTACCCGCCCCCTCGGGTTTTCGGAGATAGTAAAAACGCGGCGCGTAGCCCGCCGTACTGTATACCTTTTCCCTCATCATTTCTACAACTTATGTGAATATTTTAAGGTTAGGTCATCTCAGGTCAGGTCACCAGTACAGGTCAAGTGACCCGACCTCAAAAAGTTGAAGATAGCATAAGTCGGAGCAGGGTGAACTTATCCGAATGAAACTCATATCACATAATGGCCCCACCGAGTTCTCTAAAATATGTTCCGGTATTTTTGATATCGATGACCTAAGGTCAGGTACGACGCATGACCTCACCATTGGAAATACATGGGAAAAATGGTTTTACGGAATAACTCAGTAACGGATGGTGATAGAGCATTTATTTTAGCTGCATTAGACTTGCCTGGGCTTTCAGTTCTAATGATATGCATTTTATATAATTTGACCCTGACCTGACCTCAGGTCAGGTCAAATCCTGATTTGACCTAGCAAGGTCAACTATATATCATTCGATTCGGCTTGCTAAGAGGATTCATATAGTTCAAGTCGTTTTGCTCTATCTTTACTTGTTCAGATGTAATGCCCGAAAAACTGAATTTTACATGTTATCCCTATGACGGGCATGTTTTGACCTCTCGTGACCTTAAATGTACCTGACAAAAAATGGTTCAAATGTTTTCGATGGAAAGTGGATGGGCAGCCCAACGCCGTTTACCGTTTTTCGCTACCTACCGTGGTTCTCGAGATCTTAGGGGAGGGGGGACCCGCCCCCCGTCAATGCAAGGTGGCTCAGACCCCCGTCAATGCGCGTGTTAAGGTCCTAGGTCATTCCCACAATACGCTCTCTCTCCTCTCTCTCTCTCTCTCTCTCTCTCTCTATATATATATATATATATATATATATATATATATATATGTTACAGGTAGTATGCGAAATCCGTTAGTTTGCAACGTAACTAGTTACGTTGCAAACCACCTGATCCGCCAGTTAGTTTGCAAACTAACTAGATATTAAATGACTGATCAGAAGTTTGCAAACTAACTAGTTAGTTTGCAAACTCACTAGATAATTTGCAAACTACCTAGGGAATTTGCAAATTCACTAGCTCATTTGCGGAATAGCCGAATTACTTTCGATTAAAAATGTAGAAGCTGATCCAGCTCAGTTTCGGTCTCCTAACTGATAGGCAGGCCGTTTGAGATATACCGAAATCGTCAACGAAAGGATAGCACGGTAGCCACGTAGCCTACCTGAGTACTTCTTGCTATGCCAAGCATAGCCAGGAGCCGGCATAAGAATATGGGCAGGGGCCGGGTGTGGCCTGTCCGGTCTACTCCTTACTGTTCAATCAAAATACGCATTATTCTAATAACGTGATGGAAAACTGAAAGTAATACAAGATATCATGGGCCTAAAGCTGCCTTTCAAGTTGCAAAACAGAATACGTAACAGGTATGCTAACGACGACGGCACTGCACTCCGCCTTTTTATCACCTGAGAAAACGCAGGAGGGGGAGGGAAGGGCAACGGGTACTCATCCCCGTGCCGGCGCAAATTAAGGATATTGGGCCAAATATTCGTTTTTAGTATCCGGACCAGGCACTGATACCGACTTCCTTATAGGAAGGTGGCGGATGTTAGACTCGGGACGGGTCCCATTTTAGGACGGGTGGGATGTTTTGTATTTAACCCTTCTCCGCTTAGTGAGGGGGTTGGATCGGACCCCCTTGGTTTTTCTCGAATGATTCCGAGCCGATTTAAATGAGATGCGCCTACTTTGTATAACTCTAGGCTGACCCATTTGATAGCTTGTACTGAAAAATTGGCTTCAAGTCAATGAGTTATGACGTAATTCATAAAGTTATGTAAGGCTATTTTAGTCTTCTAACATAAGACTGACGAAACCAGTGCATCCATTTTGAGGCCAGAGGATTAACACGCGCATTGACGGGGGGCGGGTACCCGCCCCCCTCGGGTTTTTCGGAGACAACAGAAAAACGGCGGGGCGCAGCGCCGCCGTACTTGGTATACCTTTTCCCTCATCATTTTTGCAACTTCTGTGAAAATTTTAAGGATAGGTCATCTTAGGTCAGGTCACCAGTACAGGTCAAGTGACCCGACCTCAAAAAAAAGTTTAAGATAGCATAAGTCGGAGCAGGGTGAACTTATCTACTTGAAACTCATATCACATAATGGGCTCACCGAGTTCTCTAAAATACGTTCCGGTATTTTTGATATCGATGACCTAAGGTCAGGGACGAAGCATGACCTCTGAATTGGTAATACATTTGAAATATGGTTTTTACTGAATAACTCAGTAACAGATGGTGATAGAGCGTTTATTTTAGCTTCAGTAAACTCGCCTTGGCTTTGCGGTTCTAATGATATGCACTTTATATAATTTGACCCTCACCTGACCTCAGGTCAGGTCAAATCTTTGATTTGACCTAGCAAGGTCAAATCATATATCATTCGATTCGGCTTGCTGCGAGGATTCATATAGCTCAAGTCGTTTGGCTCTATCTTTACTTGTTCAGATGTAATGGCCGAAAAACTTAATTTACATGTTATCCCTATGACGGCATGTGACGGCATGTTTTTGACCTCTGGTGACCTTAAATGTGACCTGACAAAAATGGTTCAAATATTTTCGATGGAGAAGCGGATGGGCTACCCAACGCCGTTTACCGTTTTTTGCTACCTACCGTGGTTCTCGAGATCTTAGGGGGCGGGTACCCGCCCCCTTCGTCAATCCGAAGGTGGCTCAGACCCCCGTCAATGCGTGTGTTAACAAGGTCACCACAGGTCACCAAAGGTAACGGTTTTCGAGATTGCGTACGTTCATACCTTTTGAACGAGATAAGATGCAACAATAAATTTGGTATCATGGTGACGAGCATGACCCAAGGATTCAGATGATGTGCAAAATCACCATGAAAGATCATTATTGAAGCTTGACCTGAGGTCAGGATCACGATTCAACCTTTCAAGGTCATCTTGCAAATATCGTTCGAATCCTTTTGTTAAGACAAACACCTTGATGCCTTTGACTTTTTTATAGGTCTAATGGTTCCCGAGTTATAAGATATTTCCCAAATGTGTCACAATTTACCCATTTGGACCCTCTGTTACGTTACGGATCAACGGATATGGGTCAAACTCGGATTTTGATTACAAGACAGTAAGGCGCAGCACCGTCTCATTTTTTTCCGTACCACCTCCGGTTCCCAAAATCGTGGGAGGGGTCCGATCGAACCCCCAGGTGATGTTGGGTGCGGAGAGCCCAGGCGGTGTCGGGTTAATGAACGTGAAATGTTTGCAAACTGAAAAATAAAAAAATGCAGAAACGAATCTGGAATTTCATCGAGGATGAGGAGGATGTAAATCTCGGAGTCCCAGCCGGGAAAGGGGCGCGCGCAAATTTTCCTTTATTGAGCGTTAGCTATCTGCAAACTGAATCATTTGTGCCTACTTATCAATTTGATATGTTCGAGGGCCGCGAAGCCAACTATTGGGGGCCCCAAGAGCAATTCTGGGAGACCTCGAGACCAGCTCTGGGGCCTCCGAGACTAATTTTGGGGGTTCCCAAGACCAAGGCCTGGGGCTCCCGGGATCAACCATTGGGCGCCTGAGACAAATTATGTGGATCCCCGAGACCAGCCCTTGGGGCCCACAGACAAACTCCTAAGGGCTCCAAGCCAACTCTTGGGGGCCCCAAACTTAATCTTGGGGCGCCCTAGGCCAACATTCCGGTGGCATTTGGGTTTCCCGGGAACAGTCATCATACATCATTGGGGTCCCCTGCGGAAAGGGGAGGGCTGGGCTTTGCAGTGCTAAGCTCAGCTCACGAAGGTCCCCCCTACCGATCCCCCCCCACTTGAATCTGCCCCTGAATGGGATAAAACACATAGCATGCGCCTCCGAGTAGGCACCTCCTGGCTTCCAGGGGCGTCACCTTCGGTAAACAAGTAAGAAAGGCAGTGCATCTTCAAACTACAACCGGCAGAAATGTGCCTTTTTAGATCCAAACAATCTCCAAATGTGGTTTCTTTTTGTTTTTCGATAATCTTGCTTGCATAAATTCAGCTTTCCCCCACGGTGATGAGTACCCGTTGCCCTTCCCTCTCCCTCCTGCGTTTTCACAGGTGATAAAAAGGCGGAGTGCAGTGCCGTCGTCGCTAGCATACCTGTTACGTATTTTGTTTTGCAGCTTGAAACACGGCTTTACGCCCAGGATATCTTACACTATTTTCAGCTGTTCCCCACGTTATTAGAATAATACATATTTTGATTGAACAGTAAGGAGAGGACCGGACAGTCCACACCAGACCCTTGCCCTTATTCTTATGCCGGCTCCTGGCTATGCTTGGTATGGCAAGAAGTACTCAGGTAGGCTACGTGGCTACCGTGCTATTCTTTCGTTGACGATTTCGGTATATCTCAGGCGGCCTGCTTATCAGTTAGGAGACCGAAACTGGGCTGAATCAGCTTCAAGATTATTAATCGAAAGTAATTCGGCTATTCCGCCACTGAACTAGTGAATTTGCAAATTCCCTAGGTAGTTTGCAAATTAACTAGTGAGTTTGCAAGCTAACTAGTTAGTTTGCAAACTATCTTATCCATCAGGGAGTTTGCAAACTACCTAGTTAGTTTGCAAACTAATGGATTTCCATACTAACTGTAACATGTATATATATATATATATATATATATATATATATATATATATATATATATATATATATATACCGATGTTAGTGAGTGTTAACTGCTGCTCATCATAAAGTTGAATAAACGAAATACCACCCCTTACCTTGAAAGCCCATAAACATACCATGAATTAGGCATGAAATCCCTGATTTTAACTTCATACTGCCCTAAGGAGAAATTTTCATCATTGCGTGAAACAAAATCCATGAAACCAGCCAGCACTCCTCAGAGCAGAAGTCGGCACAAACCTTGAGTCTGCGAGACAAGCGCCACGAGGACGGCGAGTAGAACCAAAACGCTAACTGGCCTCATCTTGAAGCTGTGTTTGTGACTCGGCGGCAAACAATGCAATCACCGCTGCGGGCACGGGTTTTATAGTGGGACGATTGGTCAGGTGTTACAGTTTAGTCAGAACAGCATGTCAGTTCTGAAAAGCTTTCCACCCACCTCGGCGAGTGGAATGGCTCATGTGACCTTTCAGCCCCGAACCGTTCTGTTGCTAGCCAGCTTGCCCACATATTTGCCTATGTCGCTTCATTTTTCACTCTATTCAGTTTTGGCTAGTGTTCATTTGTGGGGCCGAATCCTATGATAGGGGAAGTGTCTTGAGTAGTGGGAGTAGCGAGGACGCGTCCCCCACTTTTCATTCGAATTTTTTTCTGTTCCGGCGGAATGGGGGAAAAAGAGAAATATCTTGTCAGGAACAGGTGCAACTTAGCACGAGGGGTCCGAAACCGCGAGGTTTTAGTTTCAGAGGGGATAATTTCTCGTCGGCGAGGAGCTTATGTTTCACTCTTCTTTCCTCTCCTTTGTACTTTGTTTCACCGGTAGCGGTATTTCAGAAAAAATGCACAGGAACAAAACAAATATCAGGGCATTTTAAACACTACCGCAATAAAGTTTCGCACTATCTGTTCAAATGAGATGTCGGGACCATCTACCAGAACGCCCGTCCATCGTGAGTCCACAAAGCTGTGCCTCATCACGCCAGCACATTGCAACGAAGACTCTGGTCAGCCCAAAGCTCAACATCGCATCAGTAGCCCATCATGGATGTTGAACAGCCAAGGCATCCGCAGACGACTCCAATAATGGAAACGATGCGACGGGCCGTCGTACCGCGGTCGAACAGTTGAGAAGAAGACATAATTGGAGCTACTGTAATTGTAATAATAATTAATGATGATTAACTATATAAGTAATCAATTGCTTCTCTTTTTAATATTTTTTGCATTCCCGACCCGGGAACATTTTTCACATTTGCAACACACAAACGCAGACACACACTATGTGCACGGCAGCGGGGCTTACACTTATCGGCACCCTTGCGGGACAGTCATGTCAGCACGCTCCATGTCACGCGCCCCACTGTACCATGCAGTGGAGCCATCCCGATTTCTCGGGCCCGGTGGAACAGAGGACTGCTCCGGTGACACGCGGCGAGGCCGTGCCCTCAGGCGGTGCCACCGGACCAGTGGATCTGTTTAAAGGCAGATCAAGCCCGTGCTCCCAATAACAAGGGCGCTGGTTGGTCAGCGGAAGTCCCCTAGTCAAGGCGGGCACTACCCAGTGAACTGCCATCTCCTGGGTAGGAGGCTGCCGAGGAAAAGGCTGCCAGAGATCAGCTTTGATCCAAGGACCTTCCACACTGAACCGAGGTGCCTTAACCAACTGCGCCACGGCGGTGTTCATAAGTAATTGATTACTAGTTAGGTATATATTTGCCACAATACAGTTTAACCCATTTCGTAGGCGGCACCCTATTTCCGCAGGGGGCAATATCGCCCCTAAGATCTGTAATCTAACCGCCATTTAAAATTCAAAGTCATAGATTCCTCTGCCTAAACTTATTTTGAAAAAAAAATTTAAAATTTTATTTTAGAAAGGTCGTGCAAAATATACAATTTTTGTGTATTTTTAGATTTTCCAAACCCTTGTCTCTGTTGTACGATTTTCACAAAACTAGTTCAGATTTACAAATAATTACCAAAATTTCATAACTCGAGTTACGCAAAAATTAAATTAATGCAGTTCAGGACCAGGACTAAGGAAATATATACAACTAAAAGTTTTTTACGCGGATTAAACCGTCATATACTGGCATCTTACAATAAATAATAAAAAAATAAAAACTCATCAGGGCGGATGCAGTAAGTAAAACAGTGGTAAAATACATACCAACAATATGCAATGGTATGCATGAGTATATTAGTCCCTCGACTAGTTGAAATTTAATTTTGATAATTTTACCCTCCATGGCAGCTTGGAAAGGGGGTGACATAGGCGGATCAAGGACTCGTCGTGGGGGAGGGTGATTGAAACACATTTCAATATACAACGATATTAGTCGCGGCGTATACTGACTGGGAATATACATTTGAAAATGTGTAGTGATGGACACGCCTTGGTAATCTAAATTGTTATAATATTTTGAATTTTCATATACCAATTGTATTCGCCCTACACGGCTGTAAGCAGTCTTCTCACTTATAACGTTTAGTCCTTCTTGATAACATTCCCCATTTTAACTGCGAACCGCCTGATGAATACAAATAGTGACAATTGTGAATGCACTATCATCTCACATAAAAAATGATATAATAAAACCATATAACTGGTATCAGGATCAGCAGAGAGGCTTCCTTTTACAAAAACCATCGCATACGATAATACTTGGTTTGTGGATAGAACCTCCCAAAAACCCAGCCATAGCTCCCCCCTGTAAATATATAATCTTGAAAATTTCAGAAAACCTGCCTGTACTAGTTTTAGGAAAAGTCAGGAAGTTTCAAAGTTCTATCGCAAGCCGTTTCGGAGATATTCTCGAAAAACCTGAAGGGGGCAATATTAGCCCCTGCCGAAATAGGGTTAAGTGTCGCTACCTTTCAGGACATTTGACACGGAAAATATGCCGTAAGCTTTCGGGGTTGGAATTTATAGTGTCGGAAAGGAGCGTTCAGCGACGTTCTCCACAAGACTCGTCCATAATCAAAAAGGCATTCTAAATTTTCAAAACGATTGGTTCGATTTTGGTGTGTATTTTGAGCGCGCTTA
The DNA here is from genome assembly GCA_034440635.1 of Lepas anatifera. Classification (NCBI taxonomy): domain Eukaryota; kingdom Metazoa; phylum Arthropoda; class Thecostraca; family Lepadidae; genus Lepas; species Lepas anatifera. The sequence goes on along the minus strand of JAOTON010000709.1, from coordinate 2,050,514 downwards.
AAATATTCAGTGGTAAACGGAGCGGAGTGAAACCTTAGAATGTTGGTGTTGATCATATTCACGCTCCAAACAAATATTTTCACACCTGCATACGTACAGCGGATTCTGTGATCTCACCAAATACGAGGTGTTAGTGGAGGTTCACACAATGAACACCAAAATTTGCTCGTAGCCTATGTCGAAAAGGCTGATAATCAAGTGAATGACGCCGCCTCCTGCGGCGGCCTGTCAACGGCTTGATCCCACTTGGTAAGCTGCTGGGAGGAGCCGCTTTAATCCTGGCGCGCGGAGCCGGCGTCCTCGTGCCTGTTAACTACGCTGGTGAAGACGACGCCACGGGCGCTGCCGCCGGGCCCATTCTGTTTCCAGACACGCGTCTACCGAGACGCCGGCAGCTGCTCAGAAAAACCAGCCGAAACAGAGCTTCCACGGGAAGAATAGTTTCTTGTGAAGAGGTGGTTCGCCCTCACTCCAGGTGACCAATAGTTTGTAATGCCTGGGTAATAGAACCTAACGGGGGGGATAGAACCAGATTTGGCAATGGATCAACTGGATATCTCTTAGAGGCCAGCTGCAAAATTGGAATTGGGATATCCTTTTCCGCTGTCTGAGGTGGTTTTTCTGTCGACCCTGAGTTTAAAGCAAACCATGTGTGTGTGCCAGCGCTAAGGGCGAGTTTGCTTAATCTGTTTTACACTTTAGAAACCACTGACGGCGCTTTCTGGTTGTTACGGCTTTTGGCTTTGCCGTGTAACGTGTAACGCGCAGCTGAGTGCGCTGTGTTTTAATTTGGGCTGTTGCGAGGTTTGTGTGATGGTTTGAGTATAATAATTTAACCAGTTGATGTCTCCAGACGTTCCCGGGCAATTAAAAACAGTTTTTTGTGATGCATGTTGGAAAATATGGAACACAATTACTCCTGAGGAGGAACTGTGTTCCATATTATCTGCACGAGAGTACCTCCTCGTCTCATAGGCGGATCCAGGGGATTGCTGATCGGGGGCACCTATCCCGGGGGCGCCATCCGGACCGGGGGCGCCATCCGGACCGGGGGCGCCACTTATGACCGGCAAAAGGCTATCAGGTGGGCGCCAAATCCTCATCGGTGGGCGCCGACTTTCGCATCCTGGGGGGGTGGAAGCGACATTTCAGGGGGCGCCATCGACCTTTCAGGGGCGCCGAGGAGTCGATCGGGGGACGTGCCCCCTTGCCCTCCCCTGGATCCGCCTATGCCTCGTCTGTTCGGAAACTTGTTTAGTGCGGAATATGAGCCTGGGTTGTGTTAAACTTGTTGGCCCTCGGTTTTCGAATACGTACCACGTTCGCTTTGGGAAGGGCAAAACTAACAGACTCCTCTTGGTTTACAAAAAAATGAAGCAAGGCAGAGTAATGCTACTGACAGGGCCTTATTCCTGACCAACCTGATCAACATCTCACCATTTTCTTGAGGTCAGGTCAGCTTATGGAGCTATTCAAGATCACTTGACCCAGTCTGAAAACTAAAAATCGTAAGTTGAAGTAGCTATTATCGTATCATAAGTATTAGTCTGGTCATCTATTATGTTCACACTATTATCATACGATGAGACCAGTAGGGTCTTTATATCTGCTATCCCAGAATTTTCGCTTTGTTTGCCCAGAGTGGGTCAATTTGTTGCCACCTCGTTTCTGTAGGGGAGAATTGTGAGGCTTTTCGATACATACCTTACAGATCAAGCTGCGAGCCCTCATATCATGTATTTGAGTGCAAATCCTATAAAGGTGCCATTTTCCCTTTTAAGTTGAAGGGACCATACGTCAGGGACCCTGGTAATGCCTTTGAATTTGCATGCCTTGGTGGACAGTTAAATTGGGTACCTCAAGACTTCAGCCATTTTCCCTCGCAGTCTCCTCTCCCATGTCACAGGCCGTTGATTACGCGCCGACGCCCTACTGCGTGGCTCGGTATTCAGGCAATGCAAGTTACCTGATCGAACAAATAGCCGTCAAGCCCACTGAAAGAGCCAGGAGCTGAGTTTGGGTGCGGCAGAGCCAGGAGCTGAGTTTGGGGGCGGTGGGGCCAGGAGCTGAGTTTGGGGGCGGTGGGGCCAGGAGCTGAGTATGGGGGCCGCAAGGCCAGGAGCTGAGTTTGGGGGCAGCAAAGCCAGGAGCTGAGTTTGGGGGCGACAAGTCTTGGAGTTGAGGGCGACAGGTCCAGGAGCTGAGTTTGGGGTCCTCAGGCCCAGGAGTTGGTGGCGGCAGGTCCAGGAGCTGAGTTTGGGGGCGGTACGGCCAGCTGGGCCGAGGTTTTCGCGAGCGGCCGCCTTGCTGACAACCATCCTCACAGGAGGCTGGATGCTACACTTTGGCGCAGAGGAAAGCCGGAGCACGGGCGGCCGGGGAAGCTGCACAGCGGGTCTGCCAACTGGCCACATGCGTGCTGTCCAACACTTCTTTGGTTCAGGTTCTTCAGCCAGGCAGTGCAGCGACTGCTGGGGCCGGTGTTTTCGGGCAACGTCAGCCACAAGTACTTCTGGAAGACCAGCTAGTAAGCGCCCGCAAAGAAACACCGGTTGATAAGGTCATATGGCCTCTAAGCACTAGCTGCTTTTCTCTATCGCTTCTTGAACTTGCCCGGCATCCAGCCCTTCCTTCGATCGTCTTTCGGTATTCTCTTGACCTTTTAGTAGACGCTTGGGCCAACCAAAGACTAGGAGACCGGATACTACTGATCCTCATGGGCATGGTCTTGCCGAAAAATGGGTATATAACTGGGTTCTCTCCTTCCCAGTCGTTCAAGCCTGGCCGTGGCACCTGATGCTTGGGTGTCACTGCGCTTTGGGTGACTACGAAATGAGTCGTCAGCTAGTAGTAAAACAATGCAAAGGGGATTGAAAATCTATAAATTTACATATTTTGTTTGCATGTTCACAAAATGTCGTGAACAAATATAGCATGCTAGGTAACTGTGACTAAGGCATCTGTCATTGTAGCCAGTCTGGTGACTTTATCGTACCGCCATGCACGAATGTCGTGGCATTTGATGACTGTGATTCAGCAGCGGACGACGAGGAGACTGACACTACTGTCACTGTCAGCAGAAGACATTTGCCTCCGACTGAGCACAGCGAAAGGTCAGCTGCACACCAGTGGCCAGCATTTAGTAATGTAAGGCAAATGAACAAAACACATTTGGTCAAATCAACGTCTTCAAAGGCTGGCAATTGATTCAGATGTCTGGAAGGCTGTATCTCAGATGCTGGATATATGAAACACAGCAGCAGGTGGGGATACCTGAATTTCTGTTTTGATGTTTCAGCTATGCTGAGAGTTTGATCTACACATCAGTTCGTGCTCTGAGGGAAGGGTCGTAGTCGAAGCTGCTGTAGCGACCTGTGGGTGCTGCTGTACACTTCTGAGAATATTTTCTTTATATTTTACAGAACCGTTTAATCTTAATCCTATTTCAACGCAGCTGTGTCACGGTGATCAGACTCGAGAATCTTTCCCACCTGAGATGGCATTGAGCCTGACTAGTCTAGCTCCCAATTACTGTCAAATCAGGCTCTGCATATTTTTAAGCAATAGTAATATTTTTAGTTCTATCCAAGGCACGCAGCAGTCATATCGCTTGCAGCATGAATTGCTATCTAAGCCGGAGTCACTCAAAGCTATGCATGCTCCGGACTCAGGTAGAGACCACGTTTTGGAACACATCTGTTTTGCTGCGTGCGCAAAGTGAAATTGTCCGCTGATAGAATATAAATGTACAACCGTTCTACGGCAGCAAATCCTGTTGGAGTTTGGGGTTTGTTGACGACCCTTTGGTGCAGCCCTCCCTCCGCCCCTTCCCCTTCGAGGCGTGTTCTCACGAAGCCGAGGAGGCAGGGTCAATGCGTCAGCTGCAGAAACACCCTGAGATTGCCTTGTGACAATTAGTGTGTTACAGGTATTGGAGCGGGACTATGTGATTTCAGTGTTAGTGGCTAACTGAAGGGCAGCGTGTGCGTCTGAATCGATGTATCGCAAATAGTGATGAATACAAGGGGGATAGGGACTCAGACCCCCCAATTTTAAAGTCTTTAGACTTAATGCATAGCCGGAGGCTGTTCCTAGGCAATGGCGTGGAAGTTCCAGCCCTCTACCCCCCCCCCACTCCTCCCGTAACGAAGTCCTGAATTCGCAACTGATTGCAAGATAGATAGATATATTTCAATTTGAATAAGAAATTATGTATGCAGTATTTGAAATGCAATGCAATGCAATCCTTAGAATACGCATCACATTGTATATACAGTATCTTCATGCAAACACAGTGTACTATTTTGCTCAATTCTCAAAAGTCTATTTAAAGTACGGCAGTCTGGCCCTAACTCCTACTGCAAGGTGTCTGGAGCCAGGGTGAGAGTCTCTGGAGAGTTTGGAGACCCCAGAGTCGGAGCCACTCTGGAATTATCTGACTTCAAAACCTAATTTAACATACAGCAAGGGCACTTCTCCGAGCTGCTCACTTCCTAGTCAGAATTTAAATCCGAATAAACCTGAAAGCGGTTTGGTGACGCTGGCGTCCTGCTGTAATCTTAAGGCTTTGCAGACTTCGAGCGAAACCAACGTTGACACAATTTGAGACGCTTGGCAGGCGGATTAAGCCGTCCTCAGTGTACGAAATGGGAAACAAATTAAAGAAAATGTGGCACTTTTGCAAGGTCGGATCTATAGCGATTGATGGGGGGGGGGGTTACGGGGCCCAAAATCGTGAAAACGTGTTTTTTTCTTCTTCAAGAAAATCAGCAAAAGCCGAGGGGTCTGGGAAGGGGGCAATTTCCCAGTTCCCCGCCCCCAGGATCCGCCAGTGCACCTTTACAATGGGCTTTGAACTGAGATAGCTATGCGATAAAACATGCTGAGAAACCACTTGATTGAAATTTAATTTGCCCCAGAACTCACCGTTCGGGAAGAAAAATGTCGAAATTCACCCTCTACCGAGCCCGTCCTCCCTGGTCTGGTCACGTGACACGAGTCAATCTAAGGAAAGTGATGTCATGCTCAAACCCAGCTGTGCGAGCGGTGTGGACACATTTTGCTTGCTTAGACATCTTTAAACCACTTTCCTCTTTCTTTTTGAGGGGATTACTCTTAACAGGAATATAAAGTGTCATATCTTATTGAAGATTCTATTATTTCCCCAGACTACAGCGATTTACTGTGCTGCTGGTCCTCGTTCCCTTTTCCTGGGCACGCACATTTAAACAAGCGTATATGGGTTCCAACTGAGAATGTTCTACTACTGCTGGGGAGCAGCCTTGACCTGGCAGTGGGGTATCAGAAGGGGATCAGGGGATCAGGACTCCCTGGGTCTTAAGTCTCCTGTAGGACTTGTGTAGGTATATTTCTGTGTCAGTGGGGGCTGGGTGGCGCAGTCGCTTTGTGCGCATGCTCGGCTTGGCCTATGACATTTTGTATGTGCAGGGTATCGCGGGTTCGAGCTCACCCGGAGGCAGGAATTGAGCACGGCTACAGCTAGAGATATACGGCGCTGATATCACGGCTGGAGTGATTGACGACTTCTGTGGAGAACCGTGACTTCTCTGTGATGCGATCTTCAATACCGAGTGCATATATCGATTGCGGGTGTCATATTTACCGACAGATCAATAATTTCTGAAAAACTTTGCCGCTCATTAGTCCTTCCTTGTCCTTAAATTTCAGAAAAAATTAGTGTACAGTCTAAAATCCCAATTTCTTTTTAAATGTCACATAAATAAATTAACATACAAATAGGTAGATACATTGCATAGAAATCAGCAACGCTGGAATATGATTTTGGTTCTAGATATTACTGAGAATATGCTGCCTACAGGCATGTTCGAATACAGTGACAGAGTAAGGATTTGCTCCAGGAGGGTGGCGGGGGGAGGGGGAGGTTCAGCTTACCAGGCTGCGTCACCTTATTAGCGTGTGAAATCTGTTACGGGGGTTACAGGGGCGTAGGTTTATGCCTTAGAGGGGCACGCGTTCGTGTTATGTATATTTTATACGAGGATGTGGCAACAGCTTCAACAGTTTAACCTTTGTCCCGCTGGGGGGAAGAACTGATGCCCCCTCCCTGAAGTTTTGAGGATGCTGGGGCCGGGTGGTCTAGTGGCTTTATTGCCCTTCTTCAGACTGCACTGCATGGATTAACGTGGGTTCAATCCCCACGGCAGGGAACCGCCTTTTGTGTCCGATCTGATCCAGTGGAAAAGACCCTTAAACACCCGCGTCAATATTCCTTCTAATTTGACAAGTGTACCTGTTGGGAGTGGTGCTACTAAAGTAAAAAAAGATGAATAGATACAAATAGTAGAAAACTAAGAGAATATGCTGGAATATCTCAGAGCTAGCGACTTCGTGATCATATTGTACCCGGGTTGAGCTCTTATGTTTTGGCAGTGAAGGTGGACAATGAGAATGTGAGTATTTTTATGATCTGTGGGTTTTAATGTGCTTTTCTGGATTTCGTTTTTACCATATAACTTCTCTGAGAACCCCCTTCTCAATAATAATAATTTGTGGGGTTTAACGACGCACCAACTGCCAGGGTCATACGGCGTCGCCAACTCCCACCCTTTTGGAAGGGATTTCGGGGATTAGATCGACTTATTCAGAGGCTCCGCCGGGACTTGAACCCGGGACCAGTGGCTTAGAAGACAAGGGATGCTATCCACTAAGTCACATCATCCCCCAACCCCCTTCTCAGATATTCTGCCTACAGTCATGATAGACGGCAAGGCATAAAGGCAACGAGTCTGTCTTCAGCGGAAGTCTATCGTACGCTGTGTTTTTCTGACGGTGATACGGGCGCTATATGACCTTTAGGGTTGGCGCTCCCTCAAGCCCAAATAATCAATCAATCAATACTGACCTATGAAGCCTAAACTGTTGACGTGAGGTGTTATCGATTCGCTGAGTGGAGAAAGCTGTCACAATTCCACGTAAAATGTTTTTCCCAAACCTCAATAGCTGGTATTGCTTGGGAGCTATGCCCAGTTGTTTCAAGCATTACACGTTTTAATGGAAATAGCTTGACTCGACCTAACTTGTCTTCTGGAGGTCAAACCATTGATCTGAGTCCTTAACTGCTTGGTTAAACTGGTACTGCATCTAGATGAGCTTTCTAAAGCACTTTTCAAATTTGCGCCAAACCTCATACTTTCCGAGTTTGAGAGGGCGGCATTGATGCCCCCCGCCCCCGTGGTATGACATTTACCCCCGGTGAGCGCGGGTTAACAAGCGCACTGCAGGGGGCCCTCGGAGGCCCCCCCACTTATTTTGCCGAGGTGGCTGGAGAACCACTCGTAGCCGAAACACGATACTTTGCCACATTAAACAGAATTTAATAGCGCGTCGATTGGTGAAGATTTTTTGAAAATCGGTCAAATTTTTTTTACTTAGGGTAGAGTGGGGTAACGCGCCCACCTGGGTAAGACGCCTACTAGCATCTGCAGACTGATGTAGGAACTGGAGCCTACATCTATATTTTTTCTGGTCGCGATCTTTCTGATCGGGTCTGGAGCGTGTTTGGACGCGCCTGGTCTGCTCCGGTAATTTTCAGCAAGCATTTGTTGTTTTTTGCCCCTCCGGATATAAGAACAAGCCATCTTAAAGTTGCGATTGTATTGTATGCGGTTTAGATGCACTCACAGCAATTTGTGAGGTTGAAACAGAGAATTTGTGCGACATTTTGATAGCCACTATGCGGCATAGAAACGCCGCAGAATTGAGTAATATTTGTTGCGACGCTGCCGTTGCTACGTGGGTAAGACGCCCATGTGTAGTGCGAGGTAAGACGCCCCAGGCGCCTTACCCCAATATTTGGTAGGCGTTTTACGCCAATGGATAAGTGTGTCCTTAGGATAGGTAGGACATGAAGGTAGGGCATAAATCGACACACTGGTCGATGGTGAAGTAGTTGGGTTAGAAAAATCACCGCAACAGAAGACTTTAGTTTCAAATATTAGTTCCTATACAAAGGAAAGTTTTCGCGTTTGCTCTCATTTGGTCATCTTGAGGCGTGGTCTTAAATCACTGATGGATCCAAAGGGGGCTAAAGGGGCCGTGGCCCTCACCAAAGCCTAAAAAAGTATATTTTCTCCCTCATGGCCAAATTCTGGTCGTTTTTTCTTAGTACTACGTTTTCGAGATTTCTTCTTGATTTACCCCCCCCAACGTTGGTTTGGCCCCTAAAAAAGCTGCTCCTGGATCCGCCGATGTATTAAATACCTACCTTCGTCATGGATCTGCTCTAAGCACTGTTTGCATATAGCGATCCCGAACCATCATCGTCGTTAACTATATTTTCCAGATTATACATACCCATCCTCATCCTACCTTGACATCCTGTTCCAGAATATGGGAAGACATATCGAAGAAGAACCACTTGCGGGCAGAATGAACCGGAGGCGCTTTAAGGTGCTTTGTGCCCCTAAAATATGTTGGGGCTCTATCTTAAGCTGCTTTTGCGTTTTCCGTTAATAGGTAAAAAGCTTACCTGCTTATTTTTGCTATGTCGGGCTTTAATGCCTCGAATATCTTGCCCACTTTGTCACAAAATTATCGTAAAGCGTAATCACAACAATGTTCCCACTTGTTCATGTAACGAGATACAGTATGCGCTGGGTGTTATATGACGACGCTTTACCCCGGCTAGGGCGTTTTACCCCGCTATCGGGGTAAAACGCCTTTTACATGGCCTCAAGAAAAAAACAAATTTCGCACACTTCGCATAGTGTTGGAGTCCCAAATTTATATCCGAGTGTAGACAGAAGATCACAGAACTTAACAAAAGGGTCCCTGTAACCAGGGGGACGTCCCCCAAAATTTTGGGTCAATGGTCATAATGCCAGTTACCGAATATCCAAATTCGCCCCCGGTCGCACCAGCCCGGGTCGTCCCCCTGCGAAAATTCGTGGCGGCGCCCTGAACTTAACGAAGAAAACATGAGGCAATTCCATCCACGCAGGATTGGTACAGAAACATTCTCCCTTAACGTATGCGTATTACCCCACTCTACTCTATAGGCTCTTAAAGTCAGACCTGTGTTTTGAGATCGCCGTAATCGCGCGGTCGGACTAGTTAGCTTGCATTGGAGACCGAGTGGTGAAGTCATAACACCATATAACCGGGATAATATGTCAAGGTCACCTCACATGAAGGTCAAGGTCAAGGTCAAAGGTCACAGGTCAAGGTCATATCTGCACTTTCAAGGTCACTGACCACAGTGCTTACAGTCAAATGACGTTACCCGGTCTGACGTACATTATGATATGACTTCATCGATAAGGTACCCCAATACCAAGGTCAAGGCCAAGTCAAGGTCAAAGGTCATTTGCAAAGGTCAATCCTCATTTCCCGCCAAACAGTGGCTATAGTGTTAGTCAAAGTGTACATTATAAGTAGTATACTATATTGTGACCTTACAGGTCAATGACCTTGAATGACCTTGACCCCAAAATTGAAGGGAAGGCTCTTTGAGACCTTTTCTATATGACCCTGGTCCGCCTCTAGCTTATTCCCGTCATTTTCCCGCATAATCACGGCATTTACCGGTCGGTCCCCAGCATGGCCAGATTTTGACCTTTATGACCTCGTTTGACCTTAAATATATTGACCTAGGTCAATAAGAATTGGTCATGATGTAGATCACTATAACCCTCACCCACCTCTCAAATTTAGTTTTTCTATGCCTCTTAGTTTCTGAGATCTTAGGGGGGCCTACCAGGCCCCCCTCCAGTGCGCGTTAGTGCCAGACCCCCTCCAGTGCGGGTGTTAAGGAACAGGGAGCGTTTTTGGACAGCAAAAGTTATGCAAAATGCATCCTGTTGTTTGTATGGAGGGAACATTGCGGGATCACCGTTGGTATGGACACGGAATTGTTGGCCGTATGAAGAAGGAAGCTGGCGACACAGGACTGGAAGCCGTGATGGGATGACTGGCGATGGGAAGAGCATCTGAAAAAATATAAATGTGTCTGTCACAGGAAGGGTAGCAGGCAGTGAGAAGGCGGCCTTGGAGGGCAAGGGCAAGTGGTAAAAGGACAGCGACTGGAGATGTGCGGATACCCAGCAGCTAGTGTGGCCGATGGTATCAGGAGGCTGGACGAAATCAGAAGGGCGGAAGTTATACGGTGTTCCCCGTGGTGACAGTTGGTTTTAGGGAGTGGTGTACCACGGGAATGGGGTTGGTCACGTGATCAGGTACTTCTAGGTGGTCTAGACTCCCTTTAACCTCCCCCTTGGCTACGCGTACGCTCGTATGCATCTTCATTTGTCGAGTCACCAAAAAAATTTTTCAGATTCTCTAAAACTATCAAAGAAATTGTTTTTTCTGTATTTATTCATCTATTTTTCACTTGCCAACTTACAGGGAATACACAGTGTATAAACAGGAGCAGAACGTATGCTTTCCGGCCCAGTTCAGGGGTCGTTATGCCTGCTGTAACAGAGCGTCGACCGAGTGGCCTTACACACCGCTGGAGAGGGCGAAGTCAGGCTGTCGTTATAAACTGCCGCCGAGGTCTGAATACATGTGGCCTGAGGCCACCACATGTAACGGCCGGGCTAAATACCAGAGGCGGCTCCCTAATGGCGGCTGCCCATTTGGTGGCTGCTTTTGTGAAGCTGGTATTTGCAACGTGCAGAGAGTCTGGTCTGCATGCCGCCTTCTCGGCGGATTTTGTCCGTGCTGATTGCACCCATTAGCCATCTGAATTGGACTGGGGCTGTAGGCCGTGTACACAGCCTCAGGGAGTGGCAAAGGCTGCTCCCAGATGGCGTGATTTGGTGCAGAGCCCTCCCACTGGCTCCCCGGGACCCCGGGAGGCTCCGCAGGTACTGAACGGGCGTGGATCAGCTGCTCACGAGTCACGCGAGATATGAAAGCCACCATGCCAGGGGTGAATCTTAATCAGATTGCGACCTGACGATTAGTGATCGTACAACAAGGACATTTCATTTCGATCTTGTTATAACGTCAAAGTTTCAAGCTAGAAATCGAATCAGCCGAAGCGATGAGCGATGCATGACCGATATGTCGAAAGTCACGCAAGAAAACTACCTGCTTCCGTCTGATGTCCCGTCTCTAATTGAAAATATATGTACATACCTGGTGAACAAAGCCGGCCAACGGACCCCTGCACGGACACTGATCTAATCACCGGATCCCACCTTTCCAAACTGAGCAGCCCCCCTTATCGTGTCTGATATTTCCGGACCGCTCTTTCCGTGCATCACTTGGCTTAATCGATAAGTCACATCAGTGCTCTTTGTGGCATTTCTCATGACTGCAGCGGTGCATCGTCTGAGTCAGCCTCTCGTCCAGCCTGTTACCCACGGTCAGCACCATTGTGTCGAACTCGCACCCTGTCGCTGCTCATGACGCTCGGTCACGACCGTAGCCGTGAGCAGGGCCAAAGAAGTGTAGCCTCTGCAATCCTGGCTCCCTTTCTCCGCACCTGCAGGGAGGTGGCCGACCTGTTGCTAAACAGCCTCTCCCGCCGGCAGCGACGGCATGCTCGGAACGGAGCTACGGTAATGACCCGATCTGCAGCCATTGCCAGGAAACTGTGTGTTTGAAATGCAACGGAGATGGAAGGAAAGTGGGGATACTGTATTAAGCAGGAGGAGAAACCAGAACAAGTGGAAATCAGTGAAGTTGGAACGATTCGTGATTTTTTCAAAGACGTTGAACAGAGCAGCCAACATCGTCGTGGTCTGCAATGGGTTCCTCGGCATCCCATTGCAGCATGGTTACGCGATGATGATGTCAATGCAGAACCTGACAATGCAGAACCTGATATGGAACCAAAAATTCCCAAACTCGTTTCCAATAAGATCTGGAACTATTCAGAATCACAACTTTGAGCTGAATTTTGACGATATCGAGGTTCAGCCTGACCAAGGCACTGCCCGGATCAAATGTCACTTTATAACATGATGATAACAGGTGAAAATACAATCAGAAAAGGAAAAGCATAGCACTCCCTATTTGTTTTTAAAACGTTAAGTATATAACGTCTATAACGTTGATAAATTTTCCGATGAGCAATGATGAAAAAAGGCTCTGAAGTCATTTTGCCGGTCCAAGAAAGTGCCAGTTTTTCATAGGTTTATTTCTGAAAAGCCTAGTTACAGCAGAACTTCTATTCTACCCTCAATAATTCTCTGGCCATTGAGCGCCGTCTGCAAATGCCTTCTCGATGGCGTCTTTATACTGGCCTTGACCTCAGGCTGTGGGCGGACTTAATCGGCCGGTGCCGCCGGTACTGACCGGTGGTATCTGACCAGGATGCACGTATGTACATCCCCTGTCTGGGGGCGCGCCAGACGACCCCCTGCACTGGCTGTAGTGCGACCGGGTGTCAACACGGAGTGCCACCGACTGATCTGGGTCACGGCAGCTCTGCCACGGACGTGATGCGGGAGTCGGCCTCTGGCTGACCCTCACGGTGATGCATAGACTGAGGCTGATCCGTGATGATCCTCAGTGATTCAGCACGGAGTGTGTTGTTCTGGCACCTGCTGTGGTGAAGAACTCATGCAGAAATGTTAAGCTGACTGGTTGGAGTCGCAAAAACGCCGAGGTGTCTATAAGCAAACAGACTGCACCTCCGGATCATGTTTTCAAATATTCACTTGTGGTTTGGTATGCCGAAAATTTAGGTTTGAAATTGCACCTTGTATGCCGTAAATCCCCACGTGATGTACTGCCTCAAACCCGGTGACACAGTCCACAGAAATTGTATTCAGCGCTCGCTGTTTATCCGGTGTCTAGCCGGGCCGGAGTCGCCAAAATCCGTTTTCATCCCTCTGAAAAGCAGCATTCCTGGAGGCGCACCTTCCTAGCAGCCGCCTCTGGACAGTTCTTCTGTCGGACAGGTGAGCTGATGTAAATCCCGGCGCTGGCTCTCACGTCAGAGATGTCCGGGTGGCGGACCGGGCCTGGAATAATGCTTCCAGCTCGGTGCAGGCCAGCAGGAATGGCAGGGCACTGGAATGGACTGCACTGGAATAGCGAAGCACTGGAACAACTCCCGCACGAAGGGACCGGAATGCAGTGAGGTCTCGCCGCATTTCCGGGTCGCGTTTGGCCAGTTGCTCCGGTGGTACAGGGTTGAACTGTTCTGCTGAGTCAAAATTCCACATGCGGCACTTCGTCTAGACACAGCCTGACAGTTCGCTCAGGAATTCCAAAACTCAGGACGAGTTTTGACGATTTTTATGACGATGATGATGCATTTTTGCGCATAACGGAAGCGTTGCACTACCTAACAGACCAGTACTAAACCTGATCCGACGTCCTCACACCAGCTACAGATGTTCGTCAGGTAGGGTAGCAGACCCTGCGGTCAGACTCGGTGCGGTGTGGCGCACCATTTACAGCGCCCGTGTCCAACAGGCGAACATGCTGCCGAGGATTTTTCCCAGCTTCTGCCCACAGCGGGAACACCCATGTGCAGTTTGTTAACCTCCGACCTTTTGGTGCTGAGCGAAGTTCAGCGACCTTGGGCGATTAAGTGAAACAAGATTCCTGGAATTGCTGAAACTCACAAAGGACTTCATTGGCAGCCGTGAGTAAGTCCGGGTAATCCACCACGTCACCCTTTTAACCCGCGCCCCACCGGGGTCCGGTGCCACCCTCGCCCCATGGGGCCCCCTCTGACTCTGACAATATGAGTATTAGCGTAAGCCTGCAAAGTGCGTTAGAAAGCTCGCGTGAATTCAGTATGTTTTTACTTTGCATGTTTTAACGCACAGGTCAATGGATTGACCTACAGAGGTCAGTTTGGGTAACGATGGGCTATTTCCACTAAAATATGCAATGCCTAAGGAACCTGGACATAATTATCATGTCATTAGAGCTATTGAGATCTAGTTAACTACATTGGATAGGAAAATGGCAGGGTTTTCTTTGCTATGTAGAACATAATGATCTCCCCCAGTGGTTTGACCTCCAGAGGTTACCTCTTAACCTAACTTGTTCTGAGGTCACGAATGGTCAGAAAGTGGCCTTGCCGTGTATCAAAATGAAAGCCCGTGACGTGCCTTACACGATGACGTATAATTAAGCGTTCTAACTTGATTAGGCCAACAGTTATCGTCACAATATTGCTTTTGAGCCCTGGTGACCTATGATGACCTCAAAAAAGTCTAAGGGAAAATATTGCCCCTGAAATCCGTGAAAGGGTGGCTAAGAGAGTTTTTCTGAGAAATCTGGGCATTTGCAATCATTGTTGTGACTTTTAAATCATTCGAGAGTTTTCCCCATGCTTTTTCTATGGGAGAGGCCACTTTGTGACCTGACCTCCGACCACAAAATCTAAAAATATCCGATATAGATTTCTTAGACCCTGAAGGGTTCATCAAGTGTAGAAAGTTTCAAATCATTCGGCTTAGACATGTAGCTATAGTAGAGCTCAAAAGTTGAAATAAGGTGACCTTGTTTGAGCTCGCCTGGTGACCTGACCTAGCGTGGTGCGTGGTAGAAAATTTCAGGGATGGTGAGAAAATGATTTGGTGAGAGGTAGACCCCTTAAACGTGATGCTGCATCTTTCTGTTTTTTCTGCTATTTGGAAAAACCTTAGCAGGAAGGCCATCGATGGCCCCCGGTGGGGCGGGGTTAGTTTCAACCCAGCACATCATTTTGTGGATGAGAGAACGGTCTGATCTATCAGGGAAAGTGATAACTTCATGGGATATGAACTGAGATATCATTCGAGTAGATCATACCGAAATTTTCCGTGTTTTTATATAATTATATCAGCGCTAACTCTTTACCGAGCAGCAGAGTTCTATGAGCGTTCTTCTTTTTAATGCACCACTCTAATACCTCCCCTTCTCTTCTCCACGATATTTCCCTTCCCCTTATTTTCTGGTTTGGAGACGTTGTATTGTATAAAAGTAAATAGGTGTCTCTCATTTTGTATGCAGGGTGGTCGATAAAGTCACTCTTAGAATGAAAAACAATTCTTCAAATTTGTTGAGGGCTCCTTTTAAGCTTTCAGGGTTACCCTATGAATGAAATGAAAAGTGCTATTTTCATATAAAAATGGAAGTTTTTCCGACAAAACTCAGCATCACTCTAGGCCTTACGGAAACAAAAACTGTTGATCCTACGGAAGGTTTATCAGAACTGCGAGATTTTATGCCCCAGATATCTGTCTTCTTAGACAAAACATTATCGAATTATGCGGCCTAGGGTGTTATTGCTAGACTTGTGGTCGATTTGTCGTGAAATTGATCCATTTCCATTTTGATGATAATTTTATGAAACATCCACGTGCAGGGAAGCCAAATGATATTGTTTTGAACTCCATCAGCACCTGAAATCTCTCCCAATAGGCTTGGCATAGTGATGGAATGTGAACTTAGCAGGCATGTTTTGCTCCACAAAGCCGCCTGAGTCATTTGTATTAAGCACGTTTTGAGCGGAATGAGTTAGACTAAAACCACCTTAATTCCGTTCAATTTCCCCGATTGACTCGGGATCGGCTGAAAGCGAGGCCACCATTTTAGTCCGCTGCTATGGTTTGATCTAGCTCGTCAAGCTAGCAATGACGTGATGAGTGATCCACTTTTTTAGGATTTTTCACCAGACTTTCTGACGCTGAGGTCACAGAGGGGCCTTTCATTTGAAGTCTAATCACCCAGAAACTTGTGTAAACCAATTATCAGGAACTGAAAACTCACGTTCCTTTGGCCTACATCTAATGTACTTCGCTTGGAGGTTCTTTTATTAAAATAACAATCGAACTGTTTTGGACTATTTGAGCAATCCTTCCACCACCACCTCGTTTTTTTGCGGTGCATTTATAGCTAATCTTGGATCTTTGAAAGCATGTATGACGTTCAAGCCACAGAAAGGTATTGCCCTGGGGGAATTTTAGGCGTTTTGAGAAAAGCCTTTACATGAAACTTCTTGAATTTTAGCTGCATGGTATGCAAGGGTGGAACCATTTAATTACAGCTTTTGTGTTATAATTTTATCATCACGTGATGTGCTATTATGAAGAGACTCTTTTGTCGCTGTTATCGCTGCCGTCTGAGGATACAGGGTTTCCGATGACAGAGGGATTTTTGGGCAGGGGGCACCACTTTGACTAGGGGCGCCAATTATTAAGGTGTGACTTATAAGAGGGGCGCCAAATTGCACCGTGGGGCGCTAATAATTGCGTCCGGGGGCGTGGTAGGAAGCTAGGTTTCGTGCAGTGCCGTGCTGGTTCCAGAGGGCGCCGGGGCGGGTGTGAGAGTGCTCGATGGGTCACCAGGGCGGACATACCCCACGTTACGCTTCCCCTTGGATCCACCTATGATCGCTGTCAAATATGTATTTGTGCTATAACATGCCATTTGAGCACCATACGGAAGGATACCCCTAAAATAAACCAGTAGGTAGCGAAAAGTAAAGGCGTTGGCTGCCCATCACTTCCATCAAAACATTTCAACCATTTTTGTCAGGTCACATTTAAGGTCAGAGAGGTCAAAACATGCCCTCATAGGGATAACATGTAAATTAGTTTTCGGGCATTACATCGAACAAGTAAAAGACAAACGACAGATGTATGAATCCTCTTAGCAAGCCAATCAATGATATATAATGACCTCATCAAATAGTGACACATCAGGTCAGGGTCAAATTATATAAAATAATATCATTAGAACCGCAAAGCCCAGGCGAGTCTAATGCAGCTAAAATAAATGCTCATCACCATCGTACTGAGTTTTCCGTACAAAAACATTTTCCCATGTATTTCCAAAGGAGAGGTCATGCGTACGACCAGGTACTATATCAAAATACCGGAACATATGTTAGAGAACTCGGTGGGGCCATTATGTGATATGAGTTTCAATTATGAGATCATTATGAGTTCACCCTGCTCCGACTTATGCTATCTTAAACTTCTTTGAGGTCGGGTCACTTGACCTGTACTGGTGACCCGACCTGAGATGACCTAATCTTAAAATTTTCACAGAAGTTGTAAAAATGATGAGGAAAAGGTATACCAAGTCGGCGGCGCTACGCGCCGCCGTTTTCTATCTCCGAAATACCCGAGGGGGCGGGTACCCGCCCCCCCGTCAATGCGCGTGATAAGGAACAAATATGAAGCATGCACCCAATTACACTGCAGTAATACCGCAAAGAAAATGATGCCTGATTTCTGTGTTACTCCTCATCTAAATATTTATGGCCTGCGACATTTATGCGGATCATTTTCCCCGGCAAACATTTCCTGCAATTATACGTTTGGATGTGAGAGTGTATGGCGGATTCCTATCCCAACCGCGTGATTGTGCTTTGGACAATATTTTTACCGCAATGCTTTCAACTTTGACTTTGAAGCATGCCTCTCGAAATTTGTTACAACCAGTGGTATAGGCAGGAATTTATTTATCTATGCTCTTCGTCTGTGGTCAACTTTTCCATGTTTAGCATATAACTACAGTTTTTTGTCATGCTATGGTCCCCTGGGCACATTTCTGGTAACACCATTGTATGGAATGATTTGATTGGATATGAAGAGAACGAGTGAACCGAAGTGAACGAGGCAAAGTAGACGCCGAGATCTGCTTTAAAGAATTCGGCTTAAGCAAACCACAAACAGTAAAACTGTTACTACTACAAATGACGTATCAAGAGTCAAAAAGGCATGTTCACGCCCGGTCAAAAAATTTACTTGTGCAAGCACCATGTGTTTGGAAAGTGTGTAAAATCGACCCTCACACCAGCCTGGGTCTGTCACTGACTTGTGCCAACAACGTCGCGCTGGCCTGAAAGCGGCTTCCTGATCATGTTGAACGGCAAGCTCTTGGTAGGCACCCGTGCCACTGTGTCAGACTTAGTTCTGTAAATGAAGATGAGAGGCTCTTACTATACAGAAAAGGGTATTTGGTGTTACATGTAACATGTTTAGGGAGGGGAAGCGATGGAGTGCTAGAGGTCTATTCCGGCTCTTTTGCCCCGAAAAAGAGGCGGGCTTTTGCGTCGACTCTGGCGCGTCGTGGCCCCCCACCCCCTCCCCCTCCGCACTCATCGTTCCTGAACCTCGGCACCATCCTTCACCGCTTCTTCTATCTGAATATTTGTTGCTTCCATTTGTTGTAGCGTGTATTTTATTTATTGTCTTTGTATGAATTAATGAGTACATGTTGTGGTTCTAAATGGTTCAGATTGTGACGAATATTTTTAAACCATTATGTATAATCAGAAAAATATAGCATGGTTTACTCAGCTCAACATTTCTCCCCTTCCCCTCTCTATAACGAAGCTCCTGTCGCAAACATTTTGCAAGATAAGCAAAAAGGTACATACATAAATGCATACATGCACACATACATCGTCCCCAAATGTTGCATACCTTATTGGATTTATCATTTGGTTGCTTTGATGCTCCCGCTCCAGGAAACAGAGGAGACACGGAGCACATAGCATTTCCAAGTGGCAGAGTGCTCAAAGAGTTTCTCCACAAGGGTTCTCAACACTTCCTTTGCCTCTGGCGATGCATCATCATTGTTGAACAAGATGAATCGACCGCTCGGAAAGAAGCGTCAGAAACGACCTTCCGACTGTTCCTCCTCTACCCCTGTCGTCACTAATGTTTCTGCGAGTGTCGTATCCGGCAGCAACAGATGAAAGATAACCAGCAGGTGATTAGGGCACAACAGGCAGTTAGCGCGCGCCCCCGGCGTTGGCGCGTGGCGACCTCTGGGTCCGCCGCGGTGAAAGGCTCGCCGAGGAGCGCCGGACAGCCGCCGCTGGAGCTTCTTCCCCCGCCGAACGAGCCTTGAGATGTCAGCGGGGGGCTTGGAGGAGGGGGGGTAGACACTGGAGGCGGAGGGGCCGGCTTCCAGTGAGCCGGCAGTACTTGCGCTGTGCAGAGGGGGTGTTGGCGGTGTTTGCGCGCGCCTGGCACACGGTGGAACCGCGCGAAAGATCACAGCGCGCGTGACTTTGGAGACACACGTGACTTTGAACCGGAGATCTGGGATTGCGTTACAGAGGTGAGTGACTTAGCGATCATGGTGGTCGGGACTTCGAGCTCAGAATACCTATTTAAGCAATTTATAGTCATCTCGGGATAAGGCGTAGGTAATAATATAAGGACTGGACCTTATGGAAGTGTCTGATCTTCGAATTGTTCGCTATACAAAAAAATGGACGCCTTAAAAATCATACGTTCATCGATTATCGGAAGCCGTTGGCGTTAATGTTGACGATGACGTTTTATCATCAATGGTCCTCCCTCTGCTGAAAATCATTGTTATGTGTGTACCCGTATATACATTCCCTCTGTAACGTTTTCCCCGCATAGGTGGCCGTGATTTTTTTTATAAACATATTTCATTGAATTGTACAGCATTGCTCGCTTTTGTGAGTTTCTTCTGTAGTTTGTATATATTATAAATTGCATCCCATCAAATAAACTTGGGATAAAATAGCAAAACACTTCTATAAAATGTATTGGGTGTGGGAGTACATTATATATATATATATATATATATATATATATATATATATATATATATATATATATATATATATAATAGTGGTTTTGGCGATTTATGGGGAACATCGTGTAAACTTAAGTGTATGAAATTACCATTTCTAGAATCGTAGCTGCATTTGAAACTGAATTTTAGTCTTTTTGGTGGAATTTATGTATCAAAAACAGCATGTACTATCCACATATGTATCATAAAAGGATTTTTTAAAAATAATTGTTTTAAGTGACGCTTTTCAAGCACACCATCTTAAGCAAGGAAAACGACCAGATCTGCCGAAGGCGTCAAAATTATATATGAACTGGTAGGGGCAGACCTACATCGGTGGCTTGCAGAGGGCATTGGAGGGCAAAGGGGGTAAATAATTCATAAGATACATTGTTTTAAAGAAATTGTATAAAATGTAGATATTGGTGGTAGATTCAACACCCCGCTCCACCCCCTTCTGGACCGTCAGTGTGAATTGGTCGCTGGATAAGTATTCCAGCTTATAGGTCTCCTCACGGCTGACGACGACCCGGACCAGGTATTTCCGTGAGCCGAGTCCTTATGTAACGCACGCCTCTCGGTGGAGAATGGATTGACTGGCTCAGGGGTGCCGCCACAGAATTTCCGGAGGGGGACGGACCCGGGCTGGTGCTGACCGGGGGAGGCGAATTTTGAGCATATTCGGTACCTGACAGCATTAATGACCATTGAGTCAAAAATTTGGGGGGACGTCCCCACTGGTTGGCCAACAGGGGGATGCGTCCCCCCGTCCCCCCCGCTTTCGGCGCCCATGGACTGGCTTTGCTTAAAGGGAATGTGGCACCTTCACAACGTGATTTTAACTGAGATAGCCAAGGTGTAAAGCAGGTGGGAAAACCCGGTACTCCATATTTCATTTGTCTTGGAACTCGATATTTCCGTAGAAAAAAGCTAAACCTACCTGACACCAGCCCCCCTCAGCCCCTCGTCGCCGGCAGCCACTGCTGTCAGCTACTGGTGTGACGACATATGCTGACGTCACGATGAGCATCAGCCAATCGAAGCCCTTGAAGCCTTTCAAGTATGGTAGTGGTTGCCAGATTGTGACATCATCCACAGTCTGATATTTATTTCTTTTTCTAGAGGAGTATTTTTAAAAAACAAATATTGAGCTTATTGTGCATTTTTCAGAGAAATCATGAGTGGTTTCATTATTTTTTACTAAAATTACGCCTAATTACACTAAATTCCAGGATTCGACCAAGGTGCCACATTCCCTTTAACACTGGTTCAATTGGTCCTTGTTAATTTTTTTTTTTTAATTTTTTAAAAATTATCCTTTTTTTTTTTTCTAAGGGGGGCCCCCCCCCGTCATCCGTGTTAATATCAAGTGCCTGTGAGATCTAGATCTTGATAGTTTGGAGAACTCTCTTGAGCATGATTAGAAATGATAACCATAAAAACAGCATTATGCTCATCTGATATGAATTAATTCTAAGCCATTAGTCTCCTTGCACCTATTGAGAGCTATTCCATATAATATAAGCCTGAGGCTATGCTTATATGTTTTATTCATCTAGATTTTGGGTGTGCTGAGTCAGTGCAGGTGAATGCAGTGAGACCTGTCCGAGGCAGACGAGTGGCCTGGCTTAGTATCTGCAGCGCGATGCTGGCTTAGGGCACCAGATTAGCGACGGGTCAGTAGGTCGCCGCCGGTGCCCGTCTTGCCGAGCATTGCTGTCGCATAAAAACGGATAGATGGACGTCTTCAGAGGACTGCAGCTCGATGTTTTGTCTCCAGATCAGTGGCACAAAACATGATGTGTCTTCAGCAGCGCTATAGACATCAATAGAAGTGAGTGACGTCGCCAGCGCTGGCTGAGGTAAATGATGACGCTGTTAGGGAGTTTGATTCAATATTGGAGTTCTCGTCGTGCGAGTTTGTCAAGACAGAATTATTGAGGTCGATGATACAATGATATTTTGCCTTGCATATGAAAAGCAAAGGTAAACACAATTAATTATCTAAACTCGGGCATAGCCCCTCTTGAGAACCCTGAAGATACAATGTGTGAAAGAGAACAGAGTCAGGTCAATGCATTATCGCCTACCTCGAAACGAGTTCGTTCTCAACCCCTTTACTTGTGAAATCCTTCAACATTTAACACGCGCATTGACGGAGGAGCGGGTACCTGCCCCCTCGGGTTTTTCAGAAATAGCATAAAAACAGCGGCGCGTAGCGCCGCCGTACTTTGCTTAGCTGTTCTCTTATAATTTTACAACTTTTGTGAAAATTTTAGGTTCAGGTCATCTCAGGTCAGGTCACCAGCACAGGTCAAGTGACCTGACCTCAAAAGTTTAAAATAACATAAGTCGGAACAGGGTGAACTTATCCGATTGAAACCCATATCACATAGTGGGCCTACCGAGTTATCTAAAATGTGTTCTGGTATTTTTTATATCGATGACCTAAGGTCAGGTATGAGCTATGACCTCTCCATTGGAAATACATAGGGAAAATTGTTTTAAGTGAATAACTTAGTAACAGATGGCGATAGGGCGTTTATTTTAACTGCATTAGATTTGTCTTGTCTTTGCGGTTCTAATGATATGCATTTGATATAATTTGACCTTGAGCTGACCTCAGGTCAGGTCAGATCTTTGATTTGACCTAGCAAGGCCATATTATATACCATGCCATTTGGCTTGCTGCGAAGATTCATATAGTTCAAATCGTTTTGCTCTATCTTTACTCGTTCAGATGTAATGACCGAAAACCTTCATTTACATGTTATCCCTATTACGGCATGTTTTGACCTCGAGTGACCTTAAATGTGACCTGACAAAAAATGGTCTAAACATTTTCGATGGAGAAGTGGATGGGCTGCTCAGCGCCGTTTACCGTTTTTCGCTACCTAGCGTGGTTCTCGAGATCTTAGGGGGTGGGTCCCCGCCACCCCCCGTCAAAGCGAAGGTGGCTCAGACCCCTGTTAATGCGCGTGTTAAGGTCGGGACGTCCCTCTGGTTGCTCCTAAACTTGGAATTCCACTCGCGACATGACAGGTGCTCACCAGAAGAGTTATGATAAACCGTTTGACCGTTATTTGATACATTTGATGCGTGCCTTTCAATGTAACTCGCCATAGTGGGTTAGTAATCAATAATAGTCTTAGCTCAACTAAAACGTCCGCCCAGCACGATGTAAGTGCCTAAATATCCTCACCATCACTCTGTGGCTGCTATGAGTTTAGCTGTAACGGAAGCGCGGGATGCTAATATCAACGAAAAAACTTATTTAGGATAATGGTAACGATGGGATGGTTGAAGAGGGACGGAAAAGGATTATTCTCGGAGAGAGTCGCCTCAATCATTGCTTCATATTAGGTAGACTTAAGTGCCCTGTCCTAACCTAGGCCTAGCTTCCTTCTCTTTCCATTTGATGTCATATAATCTTGCAGTTAAAGTGCTATAAAATTCCAAGTGAAGAAAGCGTTGGAAAACCAGAAGTAAAGATGATGCTAGAAGCAGGGCTATTGAGTCGATCGGAAACGCCAGGAGGCCTTTGAGGTAAACAAAAAGGTGAAAGCAATATCTCTAAAGCTTAGTTTGGTGCCGAAAAACCTATCTGGCATTGAAAAAGTAGAATTTGAGAAGAGTTTGAATCTGGGGAAATCTCTAGCATAAATGTTCACCAGAGTTGATGTTGGCATCCACATTGAGTCGACTCAGACCCCGAACTTTAATTCATTCCTTATCTCATCAGAGACAATTTAAAGGCCCTTAATTTGGAGCTGCTCGTCTTCGGCAGACAGTTATACTCTATTTACTTTAGTATCACTGTGAGTATTTAATCTAGACAAAATATCACCCGGGATCGATTCCAGAGTCGAAAACGGTTTCTTTAGCTCTTTTCAAAAGTATGTGTTGATGACTTAATACTTTCAGCAACTGACTGTAGACAAACAGGACGGTCACATACCAGCATTTCTGAAGATGACACCTGTAATTAACGTATACAAAAAAATATATATATATATATATATATATATATATATATATATATATATATATATATATATATATATATGATATATTGCACACTATACGGGCGTGACCAAACAATGTAAAAATGCCCCTCACCCTGTCGTTCCCAGAGTGTGGCTGCTAACGAAACGTTCCCATCCAAGAATAGCGGAATCGCCGCATCTTTATATTGGAGATTTATCAACGCCATCTCGGAGCTGCACGGACGTGTCTATCTTTGTACCTCGTATAATTTGATGATCCTGGTGCGTTTCTTCTTAGAAATGTCTTAGTAAAACCCTCAGGCTTTCTTCAACTAATGTGATTTTCTTTGCTTCAAGCGCACGTGCCTTGAAAAAGATATCCACGCCACGCTTCTGCTGTTCTTTCAAAGCACTCACACATCAGATATATCATCATGTTCAAACGAAAACGGGACATATAGGCGTATTTCGTCGTCATAAAAATCGGTGACATCCTGCCGAACCATCGCTGGGGTGGAATCATCAGGGCTCGCTGGCTGCATGCAGCATAGGTATCTTGGCCTGCGCGTGTGCGGGGACTGAGGTGGATCTTAACCAAATGTTTTGAGGGGGCCGAGGCCAAATCATGGAGAGCTATGTTTTTGATAGGCCAAAATTGACTAAAAGTGGGTATAATTTGACTGCTTTGCGGGGCTAATGGCCAAAATCCCTCCGGATCCACCCCTGTGCGGAAATATATTTTCTGCTGTAAACGCATGAAAGCTTTTGGATAATTCCTTACGTTTTTGAGGAGCGGGGATCGTAGATAGCCACTCTGCTTTCTGAAAAGGAACCGGTCAGCAGCTTCTCAAAACAATCACGGAGCGGGACCTCAGTTCCGTTCAGGAAGGCGGATAATACTTGAAGTATCGCTTTAGATCTGCGAAGCTTATCTTGTCTCATGGTGGAGGTAGAACAAAAATGTTTTGTATCGGAGTGATAGTGGAGATTGCCTACGCTACAAATTTAACGTTCATGATTCACTTCTAACATATCGTTAGAATGGGGATGAAGATGCTCTCTTCCCATTAATAATATTGCCTAAACTTTCAGAAACGCCTAAAAACTGGTTCTATCCGCTCCCTGAACCCCTGTGAGATTGTAAATAAAAATAAGAACAGGCTTAGACATAGCTTACAAAATATATCATAGCTGTTTTTGCCCATCTCAAGTCATGAGTAATTCTATCATTTATGTTGTTGTTATCAATGGTTAGTACATATTCCACTACCAGTACCCTGGAATGCTCCCGAGACTATTCTCTTGTGCGTTTCAATTCGGTTTCAGGTCTCCAGAAAGTTTTCTTTAGCTCTACCTCAAACGCCCCGACTGCACCAAGTAGATAACACTCATTTTATATATAGAGGCTTTATCCAGGACTGATAAACAACTTTTAACCTGATGTGGGAAACCCCACGAATTTAGCCTTACAAGCGATGCTATGCTGATGCGTTTATCTGAATATTTCATTCCCCTCTCATTCCCCGAGCTTACATGATGATTGCTATATGCCGTCTTGGTGTTTTCAAAGTGTCTGAAACAGGTGACTAACGCGTTAACTCCGCGACATAAACACCCCCCAGAAAAGCGGAAACGGCACGCACTCAGCTGTTTCATTGTACCTCCAGCGGCGGTTGCGTCGTGAACGCTATTTAGGGATCATGTCTGTCTGGGGTGGACAATTGCGGTATTGTGTTCAGGGGCCGGAAACGAAATTTCTTTGTCTGTTCTCATCGCTGGGCTTCGCCCAGTCCCCTTTCTTCAATTGCATGGATGTCCTTGAGCCTTGTCTATGACGCCGTACTCCTTCATTGTCACAGCCTCTGCCGTTTTTTGTTTCGTTTGGGAGAACCGGTGTGATCTGGGAAATGCTTGCGGGCATGTTCAACACATTTGCTGACGGAGTGTCAAACTTTGCAAGAAATCCTGCAAAAATGTGTACTGATACTCCGAGTGCATCGAACTACGTCGCTGTGTCACGACCATAAAAGCACCGTTCCACCGCGTCACGAGAGCGTGAGTCAGCGGTGTGGACGGCAGCTATGCACGTCTGTACGTGGCCGACCACCGTACCAGCACGGCTCGCCGTGTTGCATCATTGCAGATGATTCTTCGTCGCGGATGGCACGGTCAGGTAGCTGCTGTGGACGGCCGGCCCGACACGCTGGCGGTTGTGCCGCCGGGCCGCAGAGTGGCTGTCACGGGCCGGCGCGACCTTGGCGGCTTTGATCGTCGTGGTGTCCACGCTTGCGGCGCCTACGTCTCGGATTGTGGCGCCATGCGACTCTGGGGATGTTCTGCCGGGGCTGAGGGAGCTGGAGCGGATGCTGGTAGGGCTGTCGCCATTGCAGGGCCGGGGAGGCCTGGTCTCGCCGCTTCGGAAAAGTTGGATGCCTCCACCAATTTTACTAAAAGTGTAGTTCTCAAATTGATATTTTGCTGTAAAAGCGTTAATGGGCGTTTTATGGCTGCATTGGCTTACACGCCCCTAAACCCAAATAACAAACACTATAAAATGATGTAT
This sequence comes from Lepas anatifera, assembly GCA_034440635.1. Classification (NCBI taxonomy): domain Eukaryota; kingdom Metazoa; phylum Arthropoda; class Thecostraca; family Lepadidae; genus Lepas; species Lepas anatifera. The sequence goes on along the minus strand of JAOTON010000709.1, from coordinate 2,024,462 downwards.
TTGTCTTATATATATATATATATATATACATATTTTATATGCCCTATGTTGAAGGCATAGTTCTTATCAAACCGAACCTAACACCCGCATGGTATCTCCGATACGTGGATGACTGCATTTTAGATGTAAAGGATGTTCAGCACCTCCAGAAACTAGTTGAGGAATTTGAGAATAACTCTGTGCTTCATTTTACATATGATCTAAGCAGGGATAATGTCATACCCTTCCCAGACGTGCTTGTAGAAACTGGTGATAGAGCGTTCAAAACCAGCGTGTACCGAAAACCGACAAACAACGGGAGCACTCTTAATGCCGATAGTGAGTGTCCTGAGAGGTATAAAGCTAGTGTCATCAGAGCATTTGTAAAAAGAGCCGTGAAAACCAGCTCTACTTATCAAAGTATGCACAATGAGTTCGCTAGGCTTAAACAGCTATTGGTCAACAATGGCTTTTGTAACAGAGGCATCGATACTGAGATCAAACGTCAACTTAGTAAGATAGAGACAGAGACAAACACAACTGAGCCCAGCGTGGTAAAACTGTACTATCGCAACTACATGAACACTGAATATGCAACCGATGAGGTAATCCTACAACACATTCTTAAGAAAAACATCAAGTGTAACGACAATAACAAGTTCCGCATCATAATCTACTACCAGAACACTAAGACACGACACCTAATCATGCGCAACAATCCTGTCAAGACAGAGATGTTGAAGCGCACCAACGTAGTGTATGAGTTTAAATGCCCAGACGAAGATTGCAGGCTTCGTGGACACAGCTACATTGGTGTTACTTCAACAACTCTGTCGAGGCGTTTAACTATGCATCTCAGGGAGGGTGGACCCAAACAACACATGACACAACAACACAACACAACACTCACACGACAAATGCTAGTCCATAGCACTCACATCATCGCTGCCACACCAGACACCAGAAGACTAGCTGTACTCGAATCACTCTACATTCACGAACAATCACCACACATCAACCTCCAAACAAACACACACATATCTTTGGCACTGTGTGGAGAAGGCGTGTCATAATGTGATAAAAGGTAGCAATCGTGCAATGTGTAGTGTTAATTGAGCTATGTATGTATCTGCTTTATGACGTTAGTGTAATGGGTGTGTCTAATGGGTAATAGTACTAATGGGTACACTAATGGGTGTTAGTGTATAAGTGTCTTTATTATTGTATTCTAATATTGTGCCTTGGAAATGTTACAGAATTGAAAGCAATAAGTTTAGGAGGAATTTCTTACAGGAGGAACTGTCAATATTGTCGCTTGTTCAAATAATTTGACTTGAATGTTTTTCAAAACCTATAGAAAAGTGGAAAACCTAGGAGCACTGTTCTTAACCCGATGATGAGTTAGTTAAAATAAACTCGAAAAGCGTCGTAATCAAGTGACTTCATATGAGTATCGGAGAGTTGATATTCGGACAACCAGTTGAAAGTAAAAATATAATTAACAACATTATCAAACATAAGAAGAAGCTATCAAAAAGTGAAAATGCCATCTTATTCAATTCAGTGTGCCTAAAGGAAGATTTACCGCCGAAGTATATATATATATATATATATATATATATATATATATATATATATATATATATATATATATATGTAATGCTATATAGGCCCAGCCCCCGCCCGAAAATCCCTGGCGATGTCCATGGGTGTCCAACATCCCAAATGGATTGCAACATTTCAGGCACCACGGGATGGGACTGGCACGTGTCAGTAGTACCATCCAATATAAACGCTCCTCTCTAAGGCACTCTTTATAATCATCTACCATTAAATGCAAGCGTGGTCCCGGGGTAAAATTGTGGCGATGCCAATTTTCTGAGCTCCAAATCGCTGAGGCTAGTGTTAAAGGTTTCAATTTTTCGCGACACAATCTTTTTCCCTGGGTAAGATGCTGCCATAATTTGACAGCTAATGTGGCAGGTGCTTGTCATCGGCTAAATTAAATGACATGCCAGGATATTAGCGTCTGACCCAATTCGTGGGGCGTCGCTAATCATGCGAGAAACTGCATTAGTCTCATCAAAACATGTTTTAATTCCAGCTAACGTAATTCACCGATGAAGGGAACTTCGCCTGAAATAGTCATATTCGTTGAAAGATTAGTAAATATGTTGCCACCAGGAATGATAAGCAATTCCCTTTACTTCCAGCAATTTATCGTCATACTATTTAAATCAGCCTAAAATTTCCTGCTCCATTAATTCTGACCAATCAACTCTCACAAAAAATCAGAGAGAAATTTGGTTATGCATTCAGCGGACGAGTTAAGAGACAGTTTAGAAAAAAGTGACAGATGCGTATAGAAAAACACGGCGAACCACCGCTGTGGTAGTCACTGTAAAGTTCGGTAAACAAACATGGAAACCTAATGCATTGCAGGTTCCTGACTCTGTACTGTAGCTCATTAGCGAGTGTTCCGAAACACGACGTGTACAGGGGTGGCTCGCTAGATATCCCTGAGAGGCAGACATGAGAGCTGACATCTCTGAGAGTCAGACATGGCCCTTCTCGGGCCGCTGTCGTAATACCGTGGATTAATCAGAAGTGATCGCGTCATTAAAGCTTCTCAACCCGACTGCAGCTAATGTGAACCGGGCCGCTCAGTTGCTGTGTGGTTTCCAGAAAAGGCATAGTGTTGTTTGAAAGCTCCTGATCGCATCTCCTTCGCTTTGTTCTGTGACAATGTTTTGTATATGGGCACGTGACACTGTGCTGTGACATGAATTATTATGTAATCGTCTATGTAGAAGTTTATGCAAATGCTTTACTCACGCTAAAGCTCTGCGCACAAGTTTCACTCAATATTCTGGAAATGTCGGTTTCATAACTTGTTAAAATTGTTATGCTTGAAGTGGCATATGGAAGAAGCTTCCTCGAGGTGAAAAGGTAAAAAAATACGCGTTGGCAAGTCTGAAGCCAAATAGCTTTACTATAACGTACAATGCTTGAATATGCTGTGGTAGTTATGATGGCAAAGGGGCATCACTGATAGGCAATGGAGGATATGGAAATAAGTAGTTGAGTGCAGACCTATGATCCTAGCAACGGGGCCCCAGCAGATTCATTGCTAAGAATGACCATACGTATACCTATCTATAAATAGGCACATACACACATACTCATACACATACACATAAACAAACCAAGTTATATATTTATGCAATTTGATTCAACCGCCAGCCGATAAAAGTCCACCGACAGACGAACTCAAAGGATAAAACGCCTATTTGTAATATAACCAGCAAAACAGGCAGCATCCTTAAAAACAGTGGATCTGACAATTCAAAATCTAGATAGTCAAGAAATAGATGGCAGTCGAAAGACACACCCGGTACCAGACATTTACTTTATTTAGAACGAATGTTCCGAATGTGTTAGCAGCATCGTAAAAGAAGTAAGCACTAGAAACTGGCAGGAGCTCACTCATCTTTCTTGGTACCTACAGAAAAGGCTCTGCTGACAGGGCTCATATCTGCAGATTTATCAACTTGGATCGTTCACTGTCTATCACTGCTCACTGCACTGCCTATTAGATCAGTGATCCGCAGTAACTAATTATTTGCTGGGCAGAGCGAAGGTCAATCGACAGCATGTTATTATCTACTTCATCTGTATATATTTCCTTGTGTGCAATGAGAATAATACACAAATTACCTACTCCTGAACTTTCAGAAAATATTGCTCAGCCATGTGTAAAGTGTCAGGGTTCTCTAAAACAATTTTCTTTTACCTGACATCAGTCTTATGAAGTAAATTCCCATAGCAAAGCAGCCCTCGGAGTCAAGACCTTGTTTAGAAATTCAGGGCTTTTGGAGGCGAGAGGAAACACACTTCCTGTCACAAATTAAAAGCACGAACCCCTAAATGCATGCATTCACGTCGACATTTTCCCTCCAGTACTTAAGGTTATGCGGAGGTCATAAGAAAACACAATCCGCTACCGTGACTGTCCGCTGATCCCTCCGTTGACCGCCGTTTACCACCGCTATCAGCGCCGTTCCAACTCGCCTGTCGCCTCTCCAACAGCGGTGCGTGCTGGTCCATTCTCGGCCTGTGCCGGGCCACCAACAGTCGGGCTTTCACCCCCGGTGCCGGGCGGCCTTGACATTGACCGGAGGCGCAGGAACCGTTACCCTGCCGCTCTGGAGGGAGCGGCACGCTCCCGGCACCGCCGGATCGTGAGTGAAAGATGCGTTGCAAGTGTGACAGTCTAAAGGTCAGATGACTGCTGGCTGGGTTCAACTGCCTGCGACGAATCATGGTTCTTGTCTCGATGCTCGGCGCGCGGTGTTCCATCTTGCGAAGTTTTGAAGAGCGCGCTACACGATAGATATCTCCCTGATAATTCTGAGCGCTGCTTTGATCTGGTTTGTGAAAGTGAGACGATGCTGATGGTAGCATACTACAAAGAGAAGTTCGTTCCGCGTCTCTGGCTGTTCCCTGGGCTGTTGTTTTGAAACATGCCTGCCATGCAGGAGAATACCATTGCAAAAGTTTGTTGCAAGCTTCTGCACTGCTGCGGCGGGTCACGACCAAGACGATCAGATGGTTTCAGCCACACGCGGCAATTCTCCGACGAGGAACTCGGTTTAGCCGATGGGTTCTGTGTTCGGCACTCACGCTCAAATGTCTGGCTTGTACGCGGCGTATACCGGGAATGCCAGTTATGCTGGGGTAACGGACTTGCAGCAGCCGTACGCAGGAGCTGCATACCGTCTGGCCGTTGGGGGAGGGCGGGTGGCATGCTCGCCTGCCTAGCGCGAAGCCAATGTTTATCGCCAATGCAACGTGTAATACCAGGTGTTGACAGATAGGCTGGGATAGAAAGGATGAAACCACCATATATTTAAATAGCTCGCTTGAAGATGGGTTTTCTTTACAATCAGAACTTATTTCAGGATATATCAGAAAGTGTGACTTGTTCCCCGGTAATGCCTTTGACGAAATGCTTCCAAGACTGTTTCGAATCATCCTTCCTTTTAGGTATGAAATAAACTTTCACATTCTTGTTTTCGTCATCTCAAGATCCACCCGTGTGATTATTGTTGTATTATCTCTCATTGACCCTAATTCCTATGGTGCTCGTTAAGTAATACCCGGCATTGCTTTCGTTTGTTGCAGCAAGGCGAAGCTCTGCTTCTGCGACGAAAATATATCGTATATCAGGTGTGTATCTTAACCCGGCGCCATCTAGTCTCCTTTTGCACCCACCGGCGCCTGGGGGTCCGATCGGAACCCCCCCCTACGATCTCGGGAACCGTAAGTGATACAGAAAAACCTGAGAAGGTGCTGGAATCGCCCTAACACACTCTACTCTCAGGCCGAGTTTGAATCATATCCGTGGACTCGTGACGTCATAGAGGGCTAAAATGGGTCAAATTTTGACACATTTAGGAAATCCGTTATAACTCGGGAACGATAAGACCGCGAACAAATCCAAAGGCTTCAATGTGTTTCACGTGACCCAAGGATTTCAATGGTATTTTGGTCATAAGTTTTCAAATTAAACATCCTAGAAGTGTGCAAGGTGGCGTGCCTCTCATTTAATCGGCTCGCAGTCATTCGTGAAAAATCTAGGGGGGGTTCTACAGGACCCCCCACCGACGGTGGAGGCTTAAATAGCAGGCGAAGTGGAGAAAGCAGAGCTTATAACTGAGCCTTCTAAGTGCTGGATAGCTTGTATGCATTTGCAAGCGAAAGGTGACGCCCCAAGGTAGAAGGTCTTCGATGGGTAGAAAAGACTTATGGACACGAAGCCACATCGTATTCTAAAGCTTCTAAAGCGCATGCCTGGAGTCGTTAGTTCACTTCATCTGCAGTCACCCACCGGGGGGGAGGCAAAACCAAGCAAACTCAATCCATCGTTGATGAAGACATCATTCAGTAAGTGGAGACTGCCATTCTAATGATGAGCGCCTCGTAAGTGTTTGACAGACATCACAGATAAACGTGTAGTGCGTTAGGAACAATTATGTAAGTACTGTAACTTGAACATGTCAAGTTGTCTATTCCATGACATGTGGAACACTCGCACCTCTCCGATTGGGCGAGAAAGAACAGCAGTCACCTATACAGAGGCTTAGATGGGTGGTGCTCTGCTGACACTGTCTTGGCACGCTAGCACATACCTCCGCGCCCCGCCCTTCCTTGCAGTACAATGGCCTCTTGGTGAGTGTGATGGGTTTCATGTGAGTACCTACGCTAGGTCTCTCGATGGAATCTGGCGGTTACCATGACACATTCAATGGGATCTGGTGGAGGATATGACTCATTGCTGCGCTCAGTCAGCTTCATCTCCACCTTGACCATGTTTGCTTCCTTGTCCCAAGCAAGGACCGCCTGAAAGGATCATGACACCGCTATCTGGACAGATAATTGTGATTGCTTTTGAGGGTAAGCAACATACCAACTGCTGAGGTCGTATGGTTTCACTATTTCCCTTTTGGAAGGGATGCCATGGACTGCCAGGAGACGGGAGAGCCTGACTGTCCCCTCAATAAGATGAGAGTGGCCATGGTATTAAAGACATAGCTATCATCAGGACAGTGGCGGATATAGGATTCTACCAGGAGGCAAAACTCCAGAGGAGCACCCAGGTGGCACTTGGGTGTATCTGTTGTACATACCGAGGGGCATCTTCCTTAGGCCGTTATTGAGTGATCCTTTTATTTTTAGGTATGTAGCCATTCCAAAAGTTTGATCGGGAGGTAACGGATGGGATTTGGCCAGAGGGGTGACCTTGTTTGGAGAGGAGTGACCAAATAGGTGAAGGGCGAAAAAATAGGTGTACCGTGTGGTCTCGACATTTTGCAGACATTTCGTGGCTCATTTAGAGCACCAGACGTGGGAAGGAGGCACTCCCCGAACCTCAGTGTAGCAACTGTCCATTTTACTCCCGGTCGGATATCTTCCTAGTAAGATAATGTGAGCTTACCACCCAGCCTTAATTCTGAGAAGTCATAAAACATAGGCTCAGCCGTCAGCATCCTTCATTACGCTACTGCTGTCAATTTTGGCCGGTGACGTCCCATCATCCTTATCTCGGATCCAGACGACGGTTATAAGAAGGGAAACATAAACGACCGCTGATGATTGTTCCCAGGAGGACTAAATGATTTAGTTATTTTTGTTTTATATCTATCCATGTTTTCTACATTTATGTATCTTTACGGATGTGAAAGTTAAACTCTGTTCGCGTGAAATGAATTGATTTGTAGTCCCCCCCCCCGCCACCACCCCCGCCGCTCCGAGTGTAAAGATGATTGCATTATCGGGTGAAAATGTCATATGACATATTTGTGACAGTTTTGTACATAATATTTTTTCGTTTTTTACGTCTCCCGTGTCGTGCCGTGTTATTCCACAGCCTATGTGGGTACCGGCAATAATTATGCAACACAAATGGCAGCACTCCGGCATCAAGTGAGCTGGAAGACCATCAGAACACCTTCCCAAAGCTCTATGAACTTCTGTGACACTTCAAACATGTGTAATCTTGGCGCAGCGTCAAATCCCACGCTCCTCCTTTCAACACCGCTCAGCTTGCTTAAAGAGCTCTCGAAGGCCGCTGTTCAAATTACAAGTCGCGTTTGAGTGTCACTGCTGTTGGTCTGTCCACCTCAATCTGGGCAAACAGTGCCACTTGTCCGGTCATGCTGGTTGGGCCTGGTCTGCGCGTGACCCCCAGCAGACGTGATGCCTGCCGTGTACGATCGTCGGGCGCGACGTTGGCTGGAGGTCTTAGACGCCGGCGCAGCGGCCGACGCTTATTAAACAAGTTGGCGAATGGACGGGCGCGCGCTTCCGACGGAAAGTTGGGACAAAGTCTCCGCGCGCTGCCTATGGCTTGTAGACAGCCTTGATTCTGTTGAGTTGATATCTGAATACAGACTTTAAAAGCATTGGAACGTGATTTAGGGTACACTCATTTCCACCAACGCGCGCTTTGTGAGGCTGTGTGGATTCTGTTTTCTGTCTACCACACCTGAGCTTTTTTACTGAGCTCCAGGCTATTTATGAGTGGCAGCCTTGTGTGAGGATGATCCTTACGGAGGAATATCCCTGGAAAACGGCGTTCGGCAGTACGTGGCGGGAATAGTTGATGGCGACTATATTTGTTCGTAAAGGGCCACGCCGGAATTTGCATTTTGTCTTGTTTTCTCCGCGAAATACAATGAAACTTGGCATTAGTAAACGTGGCTAAGGAAGTGGTTACGGTCATCTGCGTAAACATGCCTCTAGAGCTGAAATGGGCGTTGATAAAAGAACTAACAAATATTATTAGATAATTTCTTTTTACAACTTATGCGTTGCCAGGGGCTTAGTGAAGCAGAGCCTGGGTTGATATATTTCAGTGGAAAAGGAGAAAATTTGATGTGAAAAGTCCCCGCCGGGAAAATTACCGGGGCAGCCCCGAAGATCTGGTATTTTATCATTAATTAGTATGGTGTTCTCGGAGGTGAATCTTGGCACGATGTTAGGGAAAAATATAAAATTATGAAATCGTATTAAAAAAGCTAGTCCAGGTAGGCAATTTCCAATATTTTCTGACATAGATTTCCTCTTCGGATAATTCCACGACTGGTGACCAATCAGAGTTCTGTGACGTGAATGAAGATAAACCGACTTATCCAAAACATATAGTGCGAAGCATATGGATGGAGCACGTAGGCATTGGATGTTATAGCTGCAGTCAGTTAAAGTAAACCCTTTCTTTATTTCAAATTTTCTTCCGGTAACGATGACTGCTATACATACATTATATATATTACTAAAGACACATAGAAAATATGTATATAGAGAAGATATATATATATATATATATATATATTTAATATATACTGAGTCCTAAATCAGTGAAAATTTTTCGGAACTGAAAAAGCGTCCGATGAGGTCAGACACTGTAGAACTGATATAACATAGGCGTAGGAACCGGGGGCGCCAGGGGGCCACTGGCCCCCCACTTTTCTGGGATGGGCCCCTGCAACGGAGATAAGAATATCAACAACTGTAATATCAAGCAAGAAACTCAAACTGTCCCGATAGCTTGCCCCGGAACCCCGTTAAACTTACCTGTGCCCCTAAACTAAGTTGAAGTCCTATGAGTTGATTTTAAGTTCCCCTAAGCTTCTCGGGGCCCCTGAACTGGCCTCTGATGCCATACGAGCTAATCTGGGCCCTTTGAGCTGAACTGAGCGCCCCTGAGATGGTTTGGGCAGCAGAGGTGCAGAAAGTATACTGGCTGTCACAAACTCAATGCGACATATGCCTCCTCTGTCACACAAAGCTGGAAATGATAATTTTATACTTGAATACTATTTCCAATATGCTGAATGTCATCTACCTGTCTCTTACTTTTTGCAACTGACAAGGTTCAAGCACCAAGCCATTACCGCATGAAAGTATTAAACTGTGTTTTCATTTTTAGATCATGTTTATGTTTTGGAAGGAAAATTTCCAATTATGGATCATTGTTTTCAGTGCTGGGATCATAATTATTATTGGCAACTCTGACTGCAGTTTCCCCCCAATGACATGCATTTCCCTTTTTGAAGAAGTTTCCATTTTTGGAAGGAGTGTTTCCAATTATGGTACATTTCCCCATGATTAAATGTGGCAATTATCATGAAAATTATTATTGGAAACTAATCTATAAATGGGAGCGTACACCTACACACAATTGGGAACCCTGATCACAGCTTCCCCCCCATCCCCCACTGAACTTCCATCTCACATATCAACAAAAGGGACAAAAATGTCAATGTCAACATAGGATTTGGATCTACCTAAAATGTGTTGGTAAAGTGGACCTTAGGTAGCATTTTTATAGCCAGATCAAATGCTTAAAATTTCCCCCAACACCTGATTATCACCTGCCTGGTCGTTCCTTCTTGCAGTAAAAACTCTGAGGCAGCTACCCTGCATAGATGTAAAATTATGTCTATTGGCCTAATAGGTACAGAGGTATTGGAAGTCTCATACCAAAGAAAGATCCAGTGTATAAGTCAAAATCCTGCTTTAACTCCAGGCAGTTCAGGTCCTGTGTGTTGCTTACTACCACTGGTAGTAAGCAACACACCCCCAACCAGCGTTTTTCAAAGTCTCTTTCTTTCTGAGATTTTCTGTGATTTTCTGAGATGAGAAGGGGGTCTACTAGGCCCCCCTCTAGTGCACGTTAGTGCCAGGCCCCTCTCCAGTGTGTGTTTTAACACTTTGTGGAGGACTGCATTGGCACACATTTGCTATCTGTACAATATTGACATGATAATTTGATAATGAAACCTCACCTGAATTACTGTTGTTGCCAGTCTGCTGCTGGCGCCAACTCTCCCAACTTCCTCCAGCTCCAAATCTACCTAACCAATCTTGATCTAGGGCACAAATAAGGTAAGGCACAAGCAAGCTAAGGAATGAAAAACCAAGTTTGATGTGTGAAAGTGCATCAGAATCAAAGTAGCCTACATTCATCTTAGATTAGCCATGGGCAGCACTATTTATTCCAGCTAGTTTTAGCCTGCACCTATCTCAGATATACCTAATAAATATGCCCTCAACAGAAGTAGCTTCCCACTTGTTCAAATTTTTTTGGCAGGCTCTACATCACACAAACATTGCGAATTTGTGTTGTCGCTGTTGCGTTGTTTAGGTAGAATTGCTGCCCAGCTATGTTTATTTCTTTCACTCATTTAGTACTTTTCCTAGTAGCTTTTAGGCGTACTTGATACTAAATTCAAAGAAATAGGGACCGCTAAATCGAAGATACTCAAACTTTAAATATTATTTAACCTGACAAAATAGACAGGAAGTACTTGATAACGTATCTGCGTTATCTTTAATGCCTTAAATATGCCCACAATCATGTATTTCTCGAAAAAATTGACTGTCACATTTCCGGCATCTAGGCGGCAACTTTCTGGCAACTACTAACAATCGGCGCCATTGGGCTGCATGTTAAAATCTGGCAACTGTGACAGCGGTTTCCGGGTTTTCTGCAGCGGGGGTCTCTCGTTTTAGTAGAAACTGAACACAGTACCAATATTGTACCACTGATGGTACGCTGTGCAATTGAAGAACAGAGTTGCTAAATTAAAATATTCGCTACACGCTTCATTCTGTATTTCGAAAATGTGTGGTTTGATTTTGAACCATACTGTCACGATCGCTATTTTGTCACACTTATGCACCTCAACTATCATAAATGTGTCACAAACTCCAGTAGCCGAGTTGGCAAGTTTCTGCACCTCTGTTGGGCAGCATGAACTGTTCTAGGATGCCTAAACTGAGCTAGGAGCCGTAACCTTAAACAGGGCCCCGTGAGTTGGCCAGAACCTATATCCACCGACCTGGGGGCCCCTGAGCTGAGCTGGGACCGTAAAGTTAATATTGCCCTTGAGCTAATCTAGATCCCCTGTGATAAACAGAAGACCCTAAACTTATCTGAGGCCCCTGCACAGGAATAGGGCCACTGCTCTGAAATTTGGTTATAAGCTTTAATTGAAACCCTGAACTGTTCTGAAGCCCCAAATATGCCGACAAGGGGCCCTGGATGAGCCGGGCCCTTAAGTTTATCTGGTCATCAGAGCTAATATGGGCCTCTGTGTTGAACTGAGGGCCCCTGAGATGGTCTGGGACCCCTATAAGGCTTTACAGCCACTGACCGGGCGGCCGAGAGCTTGAATGGCCCCTTGAGATGTTCTGACAGTGGTGTAGCCAGGGGAGGGGGTCTCAGGGGTCCGCGGACCCCCTTAGGCTGACCTTATGCACTAAAAACACAAAAATTGATTTCGGGGGCCCCTGAGCTTGGTCTCGGGGGGGCCTCCCGAGCTTGGTCTCAGGAGGCCCCCGATAATCGGTATCGAGGGCTCCAGAGTACCGAATATTGATCTTGGGGACCCCTGTGCTCAGTCTTAGGGGTCCCGAGCTTGGCCTCAGGGCCCCCGAGCTTGGTCTCAGGGCCCCTCCCCCGAGCTCGGTCTCACGGGCCTTTCGATCTTGGTCTCACGGGAATTAAGATTTTGGTCTCAGGGGCCCCGAGCTTGGTCTCAGAGGCCCCGAGCTTAGTGTCTGGGGCCCTCCGAGCTTGGTCTCAGGGAGCTCCCGAGCTTGGTGTCAGGGAACCATCCGAGCTTGGTCTTAGATAACCCCGAGCTTGGTCTCAGGCCCCCGAGCTTGGTCTCAGGGGACCCCCGAGCTTGGTCTCAGGGAGCTCCCGAGCTTGGTCTCAGGGGGCCCTTCGAGTTTGGTCTCAGGGCCCCCGAGCTTGGTCTCAGGGGCCCCCGAGCTTGGTGTCAGGGAACCATCCGAGCTTGGTCTCAGATAACCCCGAGCTTGGTCTCAGGCCCCCGAGCTTGGTCTCAGGGGACCCCCGAGCTTGGTCTCAGGGAGCTCCCGAGCTTGGTCTCAGGGGGCCCTTCGAGTTTGGTCTCAGGGTCTCCGAGCTTGGTCTCAGGGGCCCCCCGAGCTTGGTGTCAGGGAGCCCTCCGAGCTTGGTCTCAGATAACCCCGAGCTTGGTCTCAGGGCCCCTGAGCTTGGTCTCAGGGGACCCCCGAGCTTGGTCTCAGGGATGCCCCCAAGCTTAGTCTCAGGCCCCCCTCTCCCCGAGCTTAGTGTCAGGGGCCCTCGAGCTTGGTCTCAGGGAGGCATCCGAGGGCATCTGATGCATAAGGCTGACCGTATGCACTGGAAAACACGAGCATTGGTCTCGGGGGCCCTGATCTTGGTCTCAGGGGGCCACCGAGCTTGGTCTCAGCGCCCCCCGAGCTTTGTCTCAGAGGCCCCGAGCTCGGTGTCAGGGGCCCTCCGAGCTCGGTGTCAGGGGCCCTCCGAGCTTGGTCTCAGGGAACGCCCGAGCTTGGTCTCAGGGGACCCCCGAGCTTGGTCTCAGGGGCCCCTGATCATCGGTATCGAGGGTTCCAGAGTACCTAACATTGATCTCGGGGGCCCCTGAGTTCGGAAAGGACCCCGATCATTGGTATCGAGGGCTCTGGAATACCGAATATTGATCTCGGGGGCCCATGAGCCTGGTCTCAGGGGCCCTCGAGCTTGGTCTCAGGGGACAACCGAGCTTGGTCTTAGGGGGAGGCAAGCTTGGTCTCATGGGCCTTTCGATGTTTGGTCTCATGGGCCTTTGGATCTTGGTCTCACGGGGTCTCGAGCTTGGTCTCAGGGAACCCCCGAGCTTGGTGTCAGGGGGCCCTCGAGCTTGGTCTCAGGGAGCATCCGAGCCTGGTCTCAGGGTCCCCTCGAGCTTGGTCTCAGGGGTCCCGAGCTTGGTCTCAGGGGTTCAGGGCCCCCCTCGGGGTGCCCCCGACTATTGATATCGAGGGACTCATGAGTGAGGCACGAGCATTGACCTCATGAGACCCAGAGTTTGGTCCCAGGGGCCCCCAGGCCTGGGTTCAGGACCCCCGAGCATTGGCATCGAGGGGCTCCAGAGCACCGAGCATTAGTCTTGGGGGGGCTCGAAATATTGATCATGAGGGCCCCGGAACATCGGTGTCGAGTTACTCCTGAAAAAAAGCGCGAGCATGGGTCTAAGGGTGCCCCTGAGCCTGATCTAAGTGGGACCCCGAGCTTAGTCTTAGGACCCCCGGGCATCAGCATCAAGGGGCTCCGGAGTATTGGTCTAGGGGGAGCAATTATTTTAGGGGCCTCCAAATGGTGATTTCAGAGGGCCCCCGAAAGTTTGGATGCAGTGGTGTAGCCAAGGAGTCCCTAGGCGTCCGCAGACCCCCACCCCTTGGGCCAATCTGAACCACTGCAAAGGATTCTCTGATCACGGGACCCCCAGAGTCAGTCTCAGGGGCCCCTGAAGATTCGTTCTCAGGGCGTCCCGAGTCGGCCTCACGGCCCCCGCCCTGAGAGTCGGTCTCAAGGCCCCCCGAAAGTAGATTTTAGGGGTCCCAGAGGGTTGGTCTCAGGGGCCCCAAAATTCGGTATCAGGGGCCCCGGAAGTCTGTCTCAGGGGAGGGGCCGAGCTAGTCTCAGGGGCCCCCAGAGAGTGGTTCTCAGGGCCCTGCAACATAGTCTATTTCATGCTAACATAGTCTATTTCAAGATCGAATTAGCATTATGCAACAATGCTAATCTGGCACCCTGTGCGAATCTGGAACTCCCCTGTGATGAGCTTCTAGGGGTCCTGTGCTTATGTAGGGTCCCTTGATAAGCTGGTCCCGAGGCAAATGCACTGGTCTAGGCCCTTGAGCTGACTGATCTGGGTTCCTGAGCCATGGTCTGGACCTTGGGGCCCTCCGAGATAATTTAGTGGTCCCTGGGTGGCATAGGAATAGGAACCGGGGGTCAGGGAGATACTGCCCCCCCTTTGAGGTGGGCCCCCGCAACGAATATACAACTATCAGCAACAGTAATATAGAACAAGAAACCCAAACGGGCCCGATAGCTTGTCAGGGAACGTTCAAGTTCGGTAGTACGCTGCCTGCAAGCCCCCTGGAGGAGGAGCGCTTCGTAAAAAGCCAAGGCACCTACTACCCGAGGTTGCCAAATGAGTCCCGAGAACTGGGCCCAATCAAACTCCATCCCAATCCCAACACAAAATATGAATCGGACACAGACCCCGCACCAAATGCCGATTAACAGTCGTCCCTGAGCCATCGAAAGGCGCGACGTCTTTCGATGCCAGGGTTATATGGCGTCGCCAACTCTTTCCCTGTTGGAGGGGTTTCTTGGGAGTCAAATCGCTCCTTGCACAAGGAATCTGCCGTGCCTTAAACCTGAGTTGGTTGCGTGGAAAGCAAGGATGTTAACCACTATAACACCACGCCCACACCTCCTCGGCATCACAAAGCTGGCCATCAAGTACCTACATTGCACTTGCAGTCATGCTGGAACTCTGCATTTTAGGCATCGAAATATAGCTAGGCGTATTTATTGTGATCAGGCTTCACCTAAATCAATCTCTAATGATGGCAAGAATAGATCTGTAATAATATATTTAAATGTTCCCATTTTCGTCATCGAATAAGAAAATACAAGTTGATTAGGCATAGCGAAGTGAGGCTATTTGGTATCAAAGCATTGTCTGTAGTTTTCTAAACAGTTCCTAATTTTGTAAATGTGATGAAAAGTTTTGTAGATGTGATGTGTACTTAGCCGCGCCAATTTGTTTCAGTAACAAAATTGTCCAATTTTTTGCTCAATGGCTAAGTATCCTTGGACACCATGCAAACGTCACAAGCTTGCTTATGGTCTTGCGTGATGTCCAAGGAGATACCTGATTTAATGCTGAAGGTAGGAGGATGCCCTTTGTTCATAAGCGTAATTAAATTAAAAAAAAAAAAAAAAAAAGAAAAAGGCCTAAACATCTGTAAATATATGAAACGCGCTCACGGTAAAAAAATGATTGAAATCCTCCAAAAAGCTTAAAAATGTATTTCGTATTTGAAATGGGTCTTGGTAAAAAACAAAAATGTTTTTTTGGCGTTTTACTATGAGTTGGTGTCAAATAGGTACAACTCGAAATCATAGGGCAAAATTTAATTTCTCAATTTTTCATATATTGACATCCTTGTGTGCATGCGTGCCTTATTGACACCAAACGAGCTAACTATTTTTTATAATTATGGGCCCCCGTGGACTGGGGCCCCCCTTGAGGTGGGTCCCCTCTAAGGTTGCCCCCCCCCACTTTTCAAACCGTTCCTACGCCCCTGTGATATAATATCATGGTTTTTCAGAGGTTTCTTGGCAGAGTATCCGTACTGGTTACACATTGTAGTCAGTGTCCTTGTCTTCATGGAACAAGCTACGCCGTCGCATACCATCATGCAGGAAACAGATATGAAAATATACTGCAGTAATATGAGATATCCTGGTGCTTTGCCACCGAGCCTCCTCCACCCAATCCGCTAGGCGTAACCAGGAAGGGGTATGTATCCCACAGCAGCCGCCACTCATATTTCTAGGCGAGAAGAGACTAGGTAATTTGTAGTGTCTGAGCAGTAGCTCTGGGATATTTGCGATTGCGCTGAGTCTGGCTGTCCCAGTCACCGCTTTTGCACACCTCGTTGATGATACTTGTTACTGGTTCTGCAACGCCTTTGTGGTGCTGCTGGCTTTGAGCCGGTTCATAGCTGTCCGGTATACCAGCTTACCCTTATCAAGGCCGGAATGGCGAATGAGACTAGGTCTCATGGGCTGGGGCTGTACAAAGTGGTGCTAATATCTAGTGTTCTGTCGTGAAACTAGGCAATTAGAATAGGCCATGAACTGTACTTTTCCGTACGACTGGTAAAAGCTTTCGAGTAACTCGATGCAAAGCCATAACTTAGCGCCTAAGGTAAAAACAGCATCATGAGTCGAGGTCATCCTCCAAAGTGTGTGCTAAACGCCAGCCGGTGATGGTAATTTCGTTGTCTCTGCCTACCAGATGAGCTGGTGTCCATTCCAGCGGTAATCCGCACCACCGGCAGTCCCCGTACCAGCTGGCCTCGTTCCACCATCAGGTTTGATAAGGACACGGTGCCCCGGAGGGCGGCTCGGCCGGTCCTGACGTGAGGGGGCGCCAGCTGCCCCCGGGGCTGGATGCTAAAGACGAGTCATTGCTCATTCACAAGTCACGGTAAGCCCTGCCGGGCGGCTGCACCTCTCCCCCTGCCTCGTAAGCTAATGGTGTCACGCTTGCTCCGCGCTCAGTTAGCACAGACAAGGTGATGCTGCATTCCAGGCTGACAAGCTGTGCAGGTGGTTGCTAAGTTGGTAGTCACGACCTTGTTGCGAACCCATTTTTGAAATGACGCTGGAGATATTTCGGTTTAATCACAGACCAGTCTGACATAAGCTGTCAGCATAATAGGCTCGGTCGTTAAATGTCAGACACTGTTCTGGAAGCACCATTCTCCCACGCATTCCCAAATAAGTTCCTGAAAGGCTGCACATCAAAGCCGGAGCGAGTGCTGATTGGCGGGCAGTGTTCACTATATTTTCGGTCGGATTCAACAGTCGACTGGAGGTCGTCAGAGAGCCGGCCGGAAACACGCCCCAAGTTAGCCGCCGATGACAAGTACCGGTGTCAGATCGAGATCCGCCGGAAATCGGCCTCGCAGACTGCGAGATTCCAGCCTGCGATACGGAGCTAAGGTCTTGCAAACTGCGAGACTCCAGCCTGCGATAGGGGCAAAAGGACTGCATGATGAAGACTCTGAAATGCATGACTGGGGAAATTTGTGAAGTGAAAATATAGCTGTGGATACAAACGGGCAAGGGATGTTTTGTGACTTTTCGTTTAAAATCCGAGCTTTCAAGTGTCATTGACCGATTTTGGTCAGCGAAAGGCCTGAGTTGAGAAGTGTTTCCAAATGAAGTTGTGTGCTGGAGGGGCCTTTGGCGGCCCCCGTCAGGCACGTTAGTGCCAGATCCCCTTCCGATGTTAAAGGAAAAGTTATTATGGGCGCCACGTGACCTTAGCTGCCGGAGCACGCTAAAACCCGATACGATAATCGAACAGTGGTTACATGTTGTTTTTGTAACGGTTAATTTTATTTCAGAGAAGAGTTTATAAGTCAATGCAAAGTTATGGTTCCAATCTGAAAGCATTTGTTTCACAAACCTCGTCTCCGACGGCTAGAAAATGAATTGGAAGTGTATATTTACGCTTCCAACATCAGAAAACGACATACTCCCGCTGATTAGAAGCCAAGCATTTCCAGTTTTATAATTACGCCAAAATACTTCGTGGGGCGCGTGCCCCTCTTGCCTCCTGGCTCTGCCTGTAGTACGGAACCGTTTAATTTTGTAGGTACTTATGTTCGTAAGCGCCAATATTCGTAAGCCTACCTGTTTAGCATTGGAACCCCTTTTTCAGTTGTGAGAATGCACGCTTGTCGGCAAAAGAAGCCCAGTAATAGGTCAGTGAGGTCTGTCCGACGACTTAAATGGCGTGAGGGACCCCATTTAAGGCAGAGGTATCATCGTTGTCATTGACACGTATTCTACTTACATTGCAGCCCCCTGAAATGCGCTGGTGGCCCCCTGACTGACCAAGGCTACTCACTAACGGTGAGGAATGCTCTTGGGCCGCCAGCCACAGAGGGTGGTATTTTATAAATTTTAAATCCAGGACTCTGAACGTGTCAGGCTGGTCCAATCCAGGCAACCCAGCGGTAAGTGGGGGCTTCATTTAGAGCAGAGGAGACCCCTGTGTCATCGAGGCGTGCTTCAGTCGTATTTAAGGCCACTGACATCTATAGGAGTCCCCTTGACTAAAAATGAGCCCTTTTAACTCGCAGAGGATTCTCTTTGGTCAGCCATACAAGCTAAGCTGTCCAGTGTTTCATGGGTGGACCTCTGAAACAGGCTAAGGAAACCTTATCCGACGAGGTAGGTGGCAGCCTGCACTTAATCGGGTTCGGGGTCTCAATTTTTGCAAATGAAGTTGTTAACGCCACTGATACATTACTGCACGTTTAATTAAGGTCCCTGGATGCACCAGAGGCCCCTGACTGAAAAGGGAGCTCCGCTTAGATGGAACAGGATGCTTTTATGTCCGCCACACTCCAGAATTTTGGGGTCAAGCTATTTAGCATGTAAACAAACTCGTCCGAAGCATAAAATGACATGCGTCCTGTCTCAGGGGAGGCCCAAGCAAAATCTAACTTACTTTTTATGTTTAGGCCCCTTGTATACATCGGTGGACCCCTGTTAAAGGAAGTTATCAAACAACACACAATTATTGACTACAGTGGTATATAAAACAAAATTAAATGTCTGGCCCGCTCAAGTTTGGAGGCCCCCTCGGGATCAGGGATGAAAGGCCCTTTGGAATTTGGCCTCATGGAAAGAAGTTCGTAGGTACACTCCTGCTAGCACTTTCATCTGTACATATGTCATCAGTCACTGCATGAAACACCTTTTGTGGTTTTGTTTCGCTTGAAATGCGGTGCTGTGCTGAGTATTGTACGCCCTGGAACAGGGGACAATGCTATGGAATGACGCGCCAGCTCAGAGCCGCCAAGGACATGTAGATAAGCAGCTTTGTATTCTGGTGGCTCGCGATCCATCACCACAAGAAGATTCGATCCCGGTGTAATCCGCGGTGAGAGTGGGGATATCCGTCGAGTAAGATCTGCCGTGGTCCAACGATCACCAGTGACGTCACAGCTCATCCTGTGACGTCACCAAGCCATGGCTTTAACGCAAAGGTCAGCGGTGGTGGCGAGACCGCCCTGGCGACTATGATCGCTCCCGATCCGGCGCTGGGTTCCTGATTCGGCGCCGATTGTCGGCGGTGGTTTAATTTTGGCGGGCGGTGACGGATCTGATGCCGGTGACCGGACGACGCCGGCTATTGCCGTACTCCTTCGGCTGATCCGTCATCCGACAGACGCCGACGTATCCGAGTGTGGGGGCGGCGCTGTTACCGTCGGCTCGGACGCACGGCGCCCACGCGAGGCTCGCTTCCGGCGCCGCTGCTACTAACGGGGAACTTGGCTGTGCGGAACAGGGCCAGAGTTGTTCCGTACTGTCGTGGTTTCTTGTTCTTTTCAGGATTTGTTCTGGGATCAACTTCTCCGCAGATATGTATTTTCCCAATGCCAAAATCTCATCGTGGGATCGGCTACATTTGAGGCAAATAAACCGAAGCTTTTACGACCCATGCTGTTTCAGCTCATGTCAAAAACAGGCAGAAACATGCGAGTGACTTATCTGCCAAAGTGCCTAATAGTGGTGAATCGGGGGTGTCACCACCAAATTTTTACTGGGGTGATAAGGCTCTGACTGGCGATAACCGAGGGTGGGAGGCAAATTTGGAGCATATTGGCTGCCTGAAAATGGAACCGAAGATGCACTTCAACAGCACCTTTACCTAAGTCCACGCAGGTGCCTAATGGGGAGAAAATGCAAAAAAAAACAGGTCGAGTTCCATAATTCTTGGGGGACGTCAGCCCCTGAATCGTGAGCTGGGGTGGGGGGGACGCGTCCACCGTCCCCATCGCCCATGTGCCGAATGGATACTTTTTGCAGCAGTGCTGTTCGTGCGGGTATTCGGCGGGACTGTTTCACCTTAAGCCTCTTGCACCACACCCAAGTGCTAGTCTGTTTGGTATGCGAACTTTCTTGTGAAGATCGCTGGGCAGAGGCGGGCACTTACTCCGAGGTGGCTTGGAAGCTGCCTCCTCCACCCACACTATCGATGATGCAAAGTATGCCGGCGAAACAGCCGCCCTCGGTATGTCCAAAGCCAGACTTGAAGCTGACATTTCGTTGCATGCAAAGGAAATGATGGACTTTATCTCACCGGAATGAATAGGTTAAGACTGTCCTCAGTCGCAGAACATGACGTCTTGAAGGTGGAAATCTGCCCACGGGACGTTTGCGCAAGATAAGGTGTCACTTAAAGGGAATGTGGCACCTCGGTCGAATCCTGGAATTTAGTGCAATTACGCGTACTTTTAGCCGAAAATAATGAAACCACTCATCATTTCTCTGAAAAATGTACAATAAGCTCGATATTTGGATTTTTAAAATACTCCTCTAGAAACAGAAATAAATATCAGTCTGTGGATGATGTCACGATCAGGCAACCACTACCATACTTGAAACGCTTCAAGGGCTTCGATTGGCTGATGCTCATCGTGACGTCAGCATATGTCGTCACACCAGCAGCTCACAACAATGGCCGCCCGGCGACGGGCTGATGAGGGGGTTGGTGTCAGGTAGGTTTTAGCATTTTTCTACGGAGATATCAAGTTCCAAGACAAATGACAAATGGAGCACCGGATTTTCCTCCCTGCTTTACAACTTGGCTATCTCAGTTAAAATCACGTTATGAAGGTGCCACACTCCCTTTAAAGCTATTGAGAGAAACGTTTTTTTTATTATTTGATACCTTGTTTTTTCATGGACTTTGAATTGAGTATTTTCGGGACTAGTTATTCTTCTCGCAAGTATCGAAATAATTTAAAATTCATGTAGTTCATACGAAAATATTTTTAGGCTGATTTAAGGCACCTAGCCTATAATTTCACTTCCCGTCAGTTAATGATAATCATGAATTATTATACGGATGAAAGGGTTTGGTAGTGTACCGTGGAATCGTGTAGCTATTTAGTGAAGTGTTTAGCTCGCCAGCTGTGAATGCAGCTGACCTGGCGCCAGGCTGAGCAAATTTTTTGTACGGGGGTTGATTTGCCTTCTCCCTGTCTCAAGCTTCAAATGGAGAAAAAGTCGGCTATTACATATTATCGTAATAATTGGTGCTTCGGTAAGGCCCGTCGCCTTGCCCAAAATGACTAAATCACATTTTTATATCTGTTTATGTTATGCATTTATTTTATTAGGGGCAATCCCAAGAGGTACACTTGCCCAATTATATAGTTTCAATGTGCCCAGTATGATATCAGTTTCGAACTTTCACAATATGATGAGGTCCTTAGGGACTAAAAATATGTTATTCCGGAATGTTCATATTGTTAGCCTAAGATTGAGGTGTATTTTTGGGTCACCCCACTATAAGGCTACGGTGAAATATAGGTAGGGCACGTTTTAAGTAAATACTGGATATATTAACTTGAAAGTCTTCATACTGTGTATTCTTGCCCCGATAGTAACCTTAAAGTTGAGTTTGTGACCATCTGACCTCTCTAAGGTGATATGAAGTCACATGAGCATACAGTGATTATTTGGCCCATCATTTCGCACTGAAATGAGATAATGCCTCCATTTTACCTGCATTGTGTTTATGTTGTCACGGGGAATCAATTAACATGCAACATGACCATGCCAGGTCACCATGTCACTTTGACTTAGCTCGATGTCAGGTCAGTTTCACCATTTAACCTAGCAAGGTCATGTTATACATATTTTGATTCATTACGGTGGGAGGACTCCAATAAGGTCTTAAGACAAGTTCTGGCTCCACTGAGTAAAAATCTATAGGGAAAATGTACAGTGGCCTGTTGTAAGCCTATGGAGCTTTCCTTGGCCTCTGCTGACCTCATTATTGACCGGACATAAAAATAATAACTATAATTTATATCCGTCTCATCAAGAGCTTTCGAACGCGGTACGTGATTTTTATTTAACTTTTCCGAGACATAAGATACGGAGGGGAAAAATACACCCCCGGTGGGGTGCTTCATGCCAGGAAACCCGGCGGGGCGCGTGTTAATCGCCGGGACGCGCCTGTCCGGTTTCACCGCCTGTTCTCCCCATGCAGTCTCCCTGACCTGCGGCACAGTCTAACCTTAAACCATCAGGCGCCTGCGGCCTCGGCCTGAAACCGCCGCCCGGCGCGGAAGGGCTTGGAGTAGGTACGGCCTGGGTTTGCCAGGTGAACAATGCTCGGGATTACTAAACTTTAGAAAGGGCTCGGAAATGTCGATGCTATTGGATTTGGGAATACTGGTTATTGCATTCCAGTTCGCGACCAAACACTGCGTGAGGCACAAACCACTGCGGTGTGGTATTCTGATATTTTCAAGGACGAAAATGAAAAGCCTGTCATAATGAACGGACGATTGCACAGCTCTTAGATCGAATTACCGTAGGAACCAGAAGAAACAACTCTTAAAGAGAATATGACACCTTGATGGGATTTCAACTCTGATCAGTTACGCACAGCACACCGAAAAGTATAAGGTTTTAAATTGTGTTATCTCAGAGTTTGCCTTTAACGGTAACACTGCTTCATAAAGGGACTATTTTTTAGCGCACTGGCATTTACATACTCGTAAGCTTAGTCCCTTCCCTTCCTATGGGACAGAATGCTGGCGGCGACGGCCTAAGCATGGGGGCAGGGCCACGCAGAGGAGATTGGACATAATGGGGTTTGTAAACCCTCGAAATCCGCGTTCAAACCTGCGGTTTTCCTGTACTCTCTATCATATGTTGATCTCAGTTCCAATCCCATTATAAATGCTTCACGTTCCGTTTGAGTTAGGCTGCCGTAATTTGAAAAGTTTTGATCTGACGGAACTGCATTCATCTGACCCGCATATAGTGTGGAACCGGTGAAATCCCCCATTGGTAATCGAGTTCTTCCGGAACGTCTTACTTTTGATAAGCAAAAGTATCTTCCATTGCGGTGGGTATGATAATACAGTTAAGGTATTGTGGAATGGTATGGTGTACCGTGGACCAAAGTATCTACCACCAGCATATGACACCAAAACTGGGAAGTATATCGTGGTATGAAACATTAAATGCAATTGTTAATTATAGTCACCGGTGTTGAAAATATGTGCATAAAATGGTATTGTGGACTTCAAGATGGTAAGCAATTGTACACAATTCCCAATGCAACAGTCATACACTCCCCCATACGTCAAGGCTTATGAAAGTAGAATCATGGGAATCATTTACTATTACGTTATCTTTAAATGCCAAGAGTGTGTGCAAGATCCGGAGGAATAGTTTGCGTGTCTGTGTTTAAATGGATGAGTGCAGAACTGAAACTTGTGGAGAATGAATATGCGATGTGAACAGAATATAGGGCACCGGCAGACGCCTCCCTGAAACACCACCTTTGGCGGTGGAATGTATTCACTATCGACCTTGTGCTCCGTGAAAACCGGTCGTGGGCTCGGCTTCCAACCGGCTTGACACTAATCGCTTCATGAAAGGTAAATTAATACCCCAGCTCCGCATGGATACACTTAACATCACTTCTTGTATTCTCTCAATCTTAATAATCCCCTGCGAAGGGGCGCTCCGCCATGGGTTTTAAGTTGGGGAGGGGAGGGGACAAGTTCAAGGAAAGGCTTCAGGTAAGGGATGTCTTTCCTTTTGGGGTTAAGCCTTATTTACGTGTTATCTTTTCTGGGTTTTAGACGCATCAACCTATCTTGTTGTGGGCCGCTAATAAGAGCCATAGGGCTCTTTACGCTGGCCCGGATGCCTCGTGCGTCTTCCTCATAGCCCCATGAACGACTTTTTAGGTCTCTTATTCGTCGTGGAGGTCTTCTGCGTGGTGGAGGGAGCCTCATATGCATACTTTATATGAAACGTTAGTTTGCGAACCTTCGGAGGAAACCCAGGGCCGCCCTTGGCGTCTTGCCCGGAAGTTTTCCACTATTGTTGCAGAGGCATCCACAAAAGTTTGACGCGGGTATTGTCCACCATCGCCAAAGTTGGCGGAGCACATCTCCCCGTCCCCTAGTGGCGGGGTGGATTTCCCGGTTACGCATTACTTTGTCGCTGATTTCAGAGCTTTAACACGCGCATTGACGAGGGGGCGGGTACCCGCCCCCTTCGGGTTTTTCGGAGATAGCAGAAAAACTGCGGCACTATGCGCCGCCGTACTTGGCATACCTTTTCCCTCATCATTTTTACAACTTTTGTGAAAATTTTAAGGTTAGGTCATCTCAGGTCAGGTCACCAGTAAAGGTCAAGTGACCCGACCTCAAAAAAAGTTTAAGATAGCATAAGTCGGAGCAGGGTGAACGTATCCGGTTGAAACTCATATCACATAATGGCCCCACCGAGTTCTCTAGAATATGTTCGGGTATTTTTGATATCGATGGCCTAAGGTCAGGTACGAGGCATGACCTCACCATTGGAAATACATAGGGAAAATGTTTTTTACGGTATAACTCAGTAACGGATGGTGATAAAACATTTATTTTAGCTGCATTAGACTCGCCTGGGCTTTGCGGTTCTAATGATATGCATTTTATATAATTTGACCCTGACCTGACCTCAGGTCAGGTCAAATCTTTGATTTGACCTAGCAAGGTCAAATTATATATCATTCGATTTGGCTTGCTGAGAGGCTTTATATAGTTCAAGTCGTTTTGCTCTATCTTTACTTGTTCAGATGTAATGGCCGAAAAACTGAATTTAGATGTTATCCTTATGACGGCATGTTTTGACCTCTCGTGACCTTAAATGTGACCTGACAAAAAATGGTTCATATGTTTTCTATGGAGAAGTGGATGGGCAGCCCGACGCCGTTTACCGTTTTTTTCGCTACCTACCGTGGTTCTCGAGATCTTAGGGGGGCGGGTACCCGCACCCCCCGTCAATGCGAAGGTGGCTTAGACCCCCGTCAATGCGCGTGTTAAACATGAAATTTGGAAAAAGCAGGACACTAAAGTTCTAACAATGGCACCCCTAGACCCAAGAGAACGGTTACGTCTTTTGATCTCCAGAAATTTGGTCGGTGCATACATAACTAGGAAAGGAGACTGCCCCATAAATCCTAGCCGTCAGACTCCATCATATCCGTGAACCCAGGTCTCCTGCGGACTCCCAGCGTGTTACACCATTTACCGGGTTTGTGTTCCAAATCTGTCAGAAATAAATCACTCCGATCACTTAATTTTTCACCTTCCTATTCAGTTTTGTGTTGCGGTTACTTTGAAGCTGTGTGATATCATAGACTTTTCCTTGGAACCGCTGTTGGATTTTTTCTCATGAATTGCTGTTTGAGGATTTATTGAGATCAAAACCGAGCATTAATTGGTGTCTCTTTCATGACCGTTATCAAAATATAAGTCCCTGTCAGTCTTGGTTAGAGGGAAAATGAGAAAAAAATTGCTGATAGACTAGTTTTATTTATCTACAAGATGACATTTCTTTTTGCATGAATACAAATAATTTGTAGGATTCAGATACTGTGTGAAACGTACCGTGTGCGCAGCGTGGCCATTGGCGTGGGAACTCTTATGATAAGAATCAATCGCATACGAAGACACCGTTCTATTTCACAGCTTTAATTGAAGATTATCCTAGATCACCAGCTCATGTATTAACTGAAGGTGCATCTTCTTCCTGCGGCAGGTGGCAGCCGAGTAATTAAGGACGACGATCAGTTGACCCTGGTGGGTAGCAGCTAGGCTAATGAGGAACGTTCACAGCTGGCGGCCAGGCGCTGGGGCAGCCAGTGCCACACCCGAGCTTTAGGCGTTTACACATGACTGGAAAATGTGTAGCAGCAGTGTTCACTCGTCTTTCGGTGTGCTATGAGTTCTTTACCAGGTACATGTACGGATTCTATTCGTATGCCAAGGAGAAAAGTAATTAGAGAAGAATCTCTCAGTTGCCGCTTGAAATCCTTGGAAGCATCCGCTATGCTTTGGCATATACAAACTAGGAAGAATTGAACACGATGTAGATTGTCTCGACGGATCTAGATATTCTATATCTCACGTCTATGATCTGTGTCATACTGGTTTGGAAGTCAGGGAATCTGTCTGACGTCACATGTTCTTGATTTATGCAGTGGTTGATAAATTAGACGGCTTGGCGCTGACAACTCCTGCGTGCTTAGCTAAGTGCTCGTCTAAATTCGGGTCCGGCTCCCTGAATAAAGCGTGATTTCTTTCCAGCATCCTCTATCCAATGAGTGAAAACTAGCGACCGTGGTAGCGCAGTAACGGCTTATTTGTCGTCCTACGTAGCTTAACTATGCGTGCCAATTTCAAACTATTGAGTCAAAGCAAAACAAACGATCAACCGGTTTGGACTGGAAAATTTGAAACTGGAAGTTGTGTTCCAAATAGCGTTAACTACGGATATAACGAAGCTAAAACGGGGATGCGTGGCTCAGTCGTAGAGTACCTGCATTCTGAGCCACAGGTCCTTGGTGTATGTCTCGGCAGAGCCTTTGAATAAGTTGATAGGATCCCACAAATACCTCTCAGCAGGGTGAAAGTTGGTGATGGCCTATGAGCCTGGCATTTTGTGTATCGTTAAACCCGAACAATTACCTATCACGGAGCTCAGATGACACTGTGATGTGTCTGATAATCAGACGGCGACGGTACGTCACAACAGTGCGACCTTCGAAGTCTAGATGGATCGAATATAACAATTCCTGCTGAATGTATGAACGCACTGATTCAGCTAGCGATAAATATGCATGCAAGCATTTTGAGGCATGAATTTAATTATGCATGAATATCCAGCTCTCATCCCTGGGATGGAAAATTTCAATCTATTGATACAATATTATTTGACTTTTCTGCTCTGATGCGGGAGGAAAATCGGTCAAATTAGTGACAGACTGATTCATTAACCCGGATTATCCTCGATTCGAAGGGAAAGACGAAATAATTTCTGCACCTTTTTATGTTTCAATGTCTCAATAACAAATAATATAAATTCACAACTTTCAAATACATAGACACATGACGCATTCCCGTGGCTGTATACATAGGCTTTCATAAAATTATACTCAAGCAACTTCTCTGGCGAAATAATATCTTATCTAGTTATAATCATGTTCCTCCCTGCAGCACAGCAGAGTCTATATATAGATTCTGTAAGCCTTACTATATCCAAGAACCTCGGCAGTGCAAATGATTTTCGGTAAAGCCGCTTTAGCCGAGACTATCCATGTAAACGGATGTTTACAAGGCACGGACAGCTGACATCATAACCAAACTGCGCCATGCTCCCACCCCTGGGTCTGGTCTATGGTGTACATGAATTATCAGGTGTTGCATGATGGGTGAAATAGTTGTGGAAATATTTTCTGGCAGGTTAAAGGTTGTTCTGTTTAGTGGCATCGGTAATTCAGTATTTGCTTTGACAAATACGACTGCTTTCTAAAATCTATATATTTCGGGAAAAGTAATCTAATTATACTTTTTCGGACTCCGAGGCATAACATAAATTATTAAATCCGTCTTCGGATGTTCATTGTCCACATCACATGATAGACAATGAGCATATTTAGAAAAGTGCAAGTTGTGTCCTCGAATGAGATAGCATCATCTCTAGTAATACATCCCTTCGAGCATGCTTACTGCTCTGTTCACGTGCCTGGGAGCGGCCTAGGCAGCGGTTTCTGAGGAGCTGACGCCGCGCCCCCTGTCGCCAGGGTAGCTGAGATGGCATGACCGGCGGTAGCCGTGGCTCCGCGCCGCACCGCCGCCGCCGCCGACACCAGCTGACTGCCATGTTTGTGACGTCATCGGTGCTGGCGCTCGCCGCCCTGACCGCGGCCACTCCCGTGGCACAGGTGAGGCCAGACCTTAAGGGCCTCGGGGCCTTTAGTCTTTAGGGCCAGACGAGCCACTGGGAAGGATTTGCACCAGTATATGTGGCAATCTGTGGGGGTTGAGCATGTTTGCAATATATATATATATATATATATATATATATATATATATATATATATATATATATATATATTTCTGTGATTATTATTTATATATTTATTTTAAATTCCCCCCCCCAACAGTGTTTCTTTGATCCTCCAGAACAATTGCATCAACAGTTCAAGTTCACGGCTTGTTATCTGCCTGGTTTGTTGCTTGCCTGAGTCAGGCAGTATTTCACTGTTTAGTCCGCGTTTATGGTTGCTTTTGAGTGCGTTTTCTAGGTGAAGCACCAGAGCTGCGGTGCAGAACAGGAATTGGTGAGCTTATCAATGAGTGGTGACCAGCACAGTGCTTACGAGACGCGCGTGCCGTTGATGTCGGGGACTGAGGAATGAGTCACGCCCCCGCCCACTGCATAGGCGGATTCACGAGAGGAGGCAACTCACTCTGATCGACCCTTGGCGCACCTTCTGCAGTGGTCACGGCGCCCCTTTGAAAGGGAGATGGCGCCCACCTGATAGGTTTTTTCCCTCGGAAGTTTCACTGCTTGGTCCGGATGCCCCCCCCGACCACGCGCTCCCTCCCCCTTTCAGCGATCCTGGATCTGCAAGTGGTCCACTGCCGTTGCAACAAGCGCCTATGGGATCTTTCCGCTAATACTTACCTTAAACGCCAACAGACCTTGGCAGGGGGATATAAATGGCCAAGCACCAAATATGTTTAGAGGTGGTGCTCTTCCAGGATGCGGTTAGCAGTGTAGCGCTCTGCCCACCCCTGTCCGTCTCAGTCTTCGTGAAAGAATGGTGATAATCTAGCGCCCACTAGAGTGATTTGCGCTCGTTAGAACAGGAATAAAGATCACGGAACGCCGTGTTTTGAAGAAAAAAATCGTTGCAAGTCACTGGAGCGAAGATGAGTTAGAGACCAAGCCCGGAATTCATATTCATTTAATTCATTTAATTATGCCACATGATTAAATCACTGAAGTGTTGCACCGACTTTGCGCTAAACGTAAACAATAATTAGCTTTAATAGCTTAAGCAAGTTTGGACTGCTAAACACGAGGGAGAACTGCTGGTAAATTGAGATGTGTCGTAGGTTTTCTAATCTCTCCTTGAAATGAAAATAAAGGAATGGTGAGGTTCAGCTTAATTGATCTTGCCTCTCAAACTGGTTTGTCCTAATCTCCAGATAAAAAAATGGGAGAGTCTGTACGGTGACTGTGTTTCTCTTTTTGTTTGCCACCGTGGAAAACTAACTGGTATTTTAGGACACCACCCGGCCAATTTCCTTATAATTCGCAAACCATTACACGTCGAACAAAGCCAAAGGAATCAATGTGTTCGTCATAACCCAATGATTCAAACGATATGTGACATGACCAAGTAAGGTAACATTGTTTGGGTCAATGGTTTGGGTTAGGTCACCTTTTAGGGTCATGCTGCATATCATTGGAATCCTTTATTCATGGTCGTTACTATGATACCAAATTTATTGCTGTATTTTATTTCGTTCAAAAGTCACAAAAATTAAAGAAAGACACAAAAATCTTTGAAAACCGTAACCATTGGTGATATCTGGTGGCTTTGTTATTGGTCTGACCTCAAATGGAGGAGTGCGTGCAAATTTTTCATCTCTAAAGCTTTGCATGATGTTGAGGAACTTTTTCTACGTCTTTTAGAAGCTTACTTACACCCTGGTTTTGTCAGTCTTATTTTAAAAGAACCGAATCGTCTTACACTGGTTTAGAAATGTCGTTATAAGTCGTTGATTCGCAAATGGCCTGACGGCGTTTTTTGGTCGTAACTTGTCAAAATGATCACCATAGAGGTAGGCAAAGCGACGCGCGTCTCTTTTAATCAGTTCGGAACCATGTTAGAAAAACTGAGGGTATCTGATCGAACCCCTAGGTGATGAAGAGTTAATCGCGACGCAGTTATGAATGTGTCTAACCACGAATTGACCAGGCCTTCTCCGTATCCTTTGACCTGTCACTTTAAACTCTGAACTTTATTTATTCCATTACATGAGCAACCGGCTCTGGACGCCCAGATGCAGCTCAGGTCGACACGGTGCATCAAACATACATAAGAATACATCCTTACAGCTTGGTTGAGCCTCTTATATAAAATATGTACATATATCGATTACTGTGACTTAAATTCAAAATATTAAAAAGTAACGCGCGTAAAAAGTGTACAAATAAGACCTAAAAGTGGAACCATATACAGCAGCAATGTGTCAACGAGAGCACATCGATAAAATATAACAGAATATCTAAAAAATGATCCTGTTTTACATAAATAACATGTATTGTATTCAACTTGTATTGTATTTAAAACTTGGAAGTGGTGATCACTGTTTTGCACGCGCGATTTTTGCTAGCGGGACTTCGCTGTGGCATGCACGAGTTCTACGTTCTGACATCACTGGTTCGGCCCTGATATTCAGGATACCGACCTGAGTGAGTGTTCTAGATAACGGCCAGGACATCGACTGCATTGAGATTTTACTCCCTGGCATTGAGCGTGCTGTACGTTTCGTTATCTGGCTGGTGAAGACAGGCGGAGAGTTCCTGTCTGCGTTACTAGGTCAAGAATAGATCAGCAGAGGTTAAGCTAAGCTCAGATCGCTGGCGGCGGTACCAGTTGAGGATGACGTCAGGCAAGGCCTGCGGAGAGCTTACCGGGAGACTGGGGGTGTGCTGTGGTCGGATGAGACCAGGTGCTTATCACGGGCTGATGCGCATGCGTGGCCACGTGATCTGTCTGGCTTAGGTCAGGGAGCTGCCAGGTGGAAAGGCGAAACATACAGGATTATATTTCCATGTCAGACATTCCTTTGTGGTATGAGGTGCAGCACCATTCTGTTGACACACAAAAAGCCGTATCCAGGATGTCGGAGCTTTCGGCAGCAAAGCATCTTCAACAACTTCAGCTAATGATTCGTGGTCTGGGTTGTCGTGCTGGTGTTTGAATGCTGGAAGACCAGAGAGAGGGCCAACAATACATCTGGCACTGGCTCTAAGTTCACTCCAAACCATCACCTAGCCGCTTTACCGCGACCTGGGCAGCATGAAGGCTCCAGTCATGGACTCGGCCATTTTGACTTTTGGCCCTCCCGTTCAGCACTAATAAGTGTGCTTCGTTGCGAAACCTGCAGTTGTCAGAAAATCTGGAGCTTTCATCCAAGCTCCGGCTCAGCTCTGCAAAAAAAAACAAAACAAAAACAAAAAAACAGTTGTTCGTGGAAATCGACCACCTAGAAGCTCCTGTGCATGTTAATCTTGTAGGATTTCCATTTAAGATCGATGGGGAGAATCATTCTCATTGCTGAGTGACTGGAGGTACACACCTTCGGGTAAACTTCCCTGATTATTTTTCCTTAATGGTGAGCCACACCGTTTCGATTTTATCCTTGTCGACTATTTTCCACATTTTCTGCCTTCCTGAATGTTTTGAACGGTCCGTCTGGCCGGGATGTCGTATAAGAATTGCCTCACTGTGCTGGCATCAGGCTCAGATTTGGTACTGATGTGGTGGTATGCGCGCTTGGCAGAGGCGACTACTTTTTTAAATCAGCTTCAATTCCCCAGCTTTGCCGTTCAGTCACAGCTTTGCTTGTTCAGTCGGGACAAGGCCAGTTTCGAAAAAAATGGATGTCAATTTTGTATGATTACGTGCCCATCATTTTGTTAAAACTATCGTTATTTACCAATTTTGGCCCTTTGATAGACGTATTAAATCAGTGAGTTTCCTTTGCCACCCTGCATATACGTATATACCTGCACAAGAACTCTCCAGTGCTTTATCTTCAACTGCTATGTTAGCCACTGCCTCTTTTCCATAAGTTCTATTTAATAATCTTATGTACTCAAACATTTTGAGGAGCTAAAAAATCAGCTGCGACTGCTCATTTCACTGGCCTCCATTCTCGCCATGTGTTAACTCGTCGCATTCCCCAACCAGTCATTAGGTTTACTGCCTACGTGCTTTCGTGCATGCATAAATATCTAGCCGTAAAACCTTGGCAGTTGGCGCGTTGTTACCCACCCACTCCCCGCATTAATATCTAGGTAATCATTTTGTTATTGGTGACCAATGTTTATATGCAATCCCTGTCGTGTGGCTGGAAATTACAAAAATTGTCCCATCGGAAATCGTGGATCCGCCTGTACTGGCGAGTGGAACGGAGCTGCAGCCAATTATCACGCAAATACACCGAGAACAGTTGGCTTCCGCAGAGAGCACTCACGTGTAGCAAATTAGTGGAGGGTCACCTCACAAATACACCGAGAAAAGTCGGCCTCCGGAGAAAATATTCGCATGTAGCTAATTGAGTGACTGTCAATTCAAATTTATCCACACAAGCCGAGTGTGAGATTACATAAGCTTCACCACCGGCAAAAACGTGAAGGGGCCAGTCAAACTTCAACTTGATGCTGACAACAAACCTTCCACGTTAATACCAAAAACTGTTCGAGTCTAGGCTCCTCGTTGCCTTCCGCAGCGGTTGGTTATACAAACATGCAGCTTTCTCCCATTGTGAGTGAGGTCAGGAAATTTTTGGCTAAAAGTGGGGGACCAGGCCCCTCTGCCCCCCCCCTTACGACGTTTAAGAGTGAAAATGCAGAATACAGCGTGACAGATATAGCACAATAAATATGTGCATCCTGGCAAACTTACCATAGCTTCGTGTCGGGTGTTACATAATGGTGTATCGCCCAGGGAGGGGGGGGTGCGCTGTAACTCATTTACTGGCATGACGTTGCCAGACCTTAAATGCCAGGTATTTCTGTGAAAGTTGCATAATACGTGTGCTCCATTCAATCCCGCGATACGTTTCTGTGCCGTTCGGTGCTGTCACGCACCACCCGGTCCCGCACGTGTAAGACCATATATGTAACCATGACGACCCCGTTTGTGACTTTAAGTGACCATGACAAACCTGTTTGCGGCTTTGAGTGGCCACAACGACCCCGTGTGACTGTAAGTGACCAGTGACCGAAATGTCTCATGTGTGTCCAAGTGTGACAATGGCGGTCCAATATGGAGGAGTTTGTGGCATGGATATGGGAACGTCCAGAGTATCTGACGTGGGAGAGAGTGCAAAACATGTTTGCGCTATCTATTTCCATGTACTGCAATGAGTTAATAGGTCGGCCCCGGAATATTAGGGAGAGGCTATGACCCCTGGCCAGCCTGTTCCTATGCCTAAGGATTATGACCATACTAACCCCATGTGGGACCACATGTGACCGTAACGACCCCATGTGGGACCGCGTGTGACCATAGCCCTTTCCCATGTGGTCATGAGTGATGTTGAGAGCCCCGTGTGACCCCGTGTAATGACCGCAGGCAGCGGACCGGGTTTGGCTAACGTCCCTGCCAGCCAACATCAGCTTCAGCTGCGAGGGTCGCATCTCAGGATACTACGCTGACGTTGATACTGGATGCCAGGTGAGCGATTGTGGCCCTTCCCCAGGTGCGAACCCCCGGCACTGTCGGCCGGAGCCGGGCACAGGGCCGTTGTTAATGCCGCCCACAAGGCTGGTCAACTGTCCGAAGCCCAATGTCTTCCTTGGAATTGGCGTGTATTTACACGCCAGCTCGGTCTGCTTGTATGAAGTCCCGTGTCCGCCGGCACTGCTTGTAAATATAGGGAGCATTAAATACATAAAATGTAAATATATAGAATTCTAACACAGGGTGATCCTCCTCCCCTCCCCCCAAAAAAAAACTGGGCCCGAACCATGGCCATCACGTTAAGGTTTTAGTCCGATTTGAGTGAATCTTTGGTTATAAATTATATATGCTTAAAGTGCATATCATAACATAATAAATACGTCTT
The DNA here is from genome assembly GCA_034440635.1 of Lepas anatifera. Classification (NCBI taxonomy): domain Eukaryota; kingdom Metazoa; phylum Arthropoda; class Thecostraca; family Lepadidae; genus Lepas; species Lepas anatifera. Next base: position 1,990,571 of record JAOTON010000709.1, on the reverse strand, counting down.
AGCCTGAAAATAAGACACAACAGAAATTAACAAACAGGCAGCTGCACTAAATATACATACAACACAACAGACAAAACATTGCATTACACTAACTTACTTCTTCCGTACAGGCGACATCCATCATACTACCACTCAAGACATAGCCTGCGATGACCTGCAGCTCCCTATTTAGGCTCCGTTGCATGGAGATGACAGGAGCTGTCTTCCCCGGAGGTTCCAGCATCACCTGAGAGATGCCGAACTGTCTCCTCTCGATCGAACTTCCATTAGGAACTGGAACGATGCAGCCCTGTTTTGGATGGCGTATCTGTCTGCATCTGACAGGAAACCAGCCAGCCGATTGTTGGTCGATGCAAAGAGCGGGAATTTTCCCAGGACGTTGAAATATTTTCATACATCACCGCAACGCGCATACTCTCACCTCCCAGGAGCTTTTTTTGAATCGTCCTTCACGACGACGAGGTGAGAGTCTAGCAGTTGAGCGAGGTAGGACGGGCTGGCGCAGCTCATGCTGTGCAACATTGTAGGACATAAAGGCTCTAGCGGTGAGTGCAGTGCCAGCGTCTTCCCTTAAGTGGTCTAGCCAAAAAAGTAAGATATTCACCTTAAACAGAAAATATTCACACATATGACTGCCGCCCAGACAAAATATGGGTATCGAGAGCTTTTAAGGCCGAAAAGATCATATTTTCTTTGGTAAGATGTATTTTTTTGAGAATTTCTTCTGAGACGGGCAGCCATACTGTTCTATCAACGGCAAAAATAAAGTGTGCATTTTTAGGGAGTTTTGTGTATATTTCGAGGTCGCTCAACGAGGTTAAAGTTTGCATTTTCGGGGAAAAATGGTTATTTGTCCGTAATTTGTCTTCAATGTTTCTTATTCTAAATTTGTCATTTGTACTAATGAATAGCTCCACACTCGACATAAACAGCATATATTCAACTCTCTTGGTTCCAGCTACACCCCTATTCCCTAGTAATACCCGCTCAAAAAGCGGCAGGGGTCTCATATTTGCTCAGCTTTCACTCATTTTCTCCTAGTTTGCAGTCACAGTGGACTTGCTGGCGTTCGGAAAGCTGCGCCTATGCTCCTCGACGACCTTTAGCAGGAACTGCTTCTGGCCCTCGTCCTTGATGAGGGCCATGTTGATCTCCTGCATCAGGGCGACGCCCCGCCCCGCGAAGTCGTTGACGACACGGAGTGATTTGACGCAGCGAGAGGCAGTGTTGTAGGAGGGTTCCTGCTCCCAGCAGGCTGGATCCTTGTCGAGGAAGCTTGTCTCCAGGCTGAGAAGGGTGAAGAAGTTGGCAGAGCCAGTTATGACGAAATTGCCACCGTCTTCTTGGAGACCGACGCCGCGGTGAGCTCAGCTTGGGCTCGGCGAGGGGATCCTCGGGTCCCTCCTCTTCGCGTAACGCTATGGCCATTTCTCGCTTGGTCGCGAGCGTCACGCCCTCGTCGAAGAAGGCGAGCGCGACCAGTTGCTCGCTCAGATAGCAGAGGTGACGGCCGAAGACGGCGGCTGTAGCCATGGACACTGGCTTGTCCTGGTGCTTTCTTACTGAGTAAATGACCTTGGCCATCCAGCGCTCCCGGTGCAGTGTACCGGGGAGTGCGATCCTCACACCTCGCTTCCTTCGCTTGGGACGCCGCCCAGGGCGATCGTGGCCAGCTCCAGCAGTTCGCGATAATCATCGCGTGGGTACTGGTTGTCGAGGAGGTGGTCGAAATGCGCAAGGAGTTTGTTGCGGCTGTCGTGCAGGTGTGGCGGCATATCGCAGTCGAAGGTCTCCGGTGCCGTCCTATCCAACGATGCACAAATTGTCTGGAAGCGATGGAATAAAGGAACGTCCGGGCCGCTAGGCAGGCCGAGAAAGACGGTGAGTGCCTTCTCCAGGACAAGATCATAAACATGGTGGCGGCAGGCAAGGTGGAGCATGTCCTGGCCGAGCCGTTGCTCGATTATCGGAAAGGCCCTGGCCCTGAGGCCAGTGTTAGAGGCATCGAAACTGAGCGCCCTCACTCGGTCGTTCACCTCCCAGTCATCGAGCACCACAACGAAAGCAGCAGCGGCAGCCTATCCGGCACAGATAGGACGCTTCGGTATGTTCAGGACCTTCGGCACGCCGTCAGCGGAGAGGAGGACTGGAAGTTGGTCTACGGCTGGTCCTCTGCCCGTGCCTGGAAATATTTTTCCATCCGAATGGGCTGTGAGAGGGACGGTCGGTGCAAAGGCGGTTTTGATCTCGGCAGCCCTTGCCTTCCGGAACTGTATCTGAGAACTGCCAAATGACTCACGGTTGATGACCAGCTCTTCAGGTTTGTGTCCCAGACTTAGAGCCGTCGTCGGTAGGACGTAGACACCATCGCAGTGGGACATATTTGTTCGAACCATCGCGGTTGCTAGCTCTGTGCTGATGAGCTTTGTTTTTGCACACCGACGCTTGGGCGGTAAACAAGTTGCTGTAGAAGTCGATGGACCAGGCGAGTCGTCGCCGTCGCGCTCTTGGTGGACAGAGCGAGTGGGGCTTCTGACGGCGCTAGAGGTGCTGGGAGAGGTCAGCTGCGCAGTCTCGTCGAGAGTTTGTCGCTCCATCTCAGCCGTCTCTCGATATCGCTGGGTCGCCTCCTCCTTCTACCGCTTCCGGTTTTTGAGGGAGGCCATCCTTCATCGCCATGCAGCCGCGCCGCCCCTTCTCGCGCTGGCCCTAGAGGAACTCCTTGTCCTCGTTGATCGTCATCATCGCCAGAGCGTCCTGATGCGCGATGTCAAAGAGACCGGTCGCCGACTCGGAAAACTCTTTCTCCTCCGTCTCCTACATCTTGATCCGCCCCTTCTTGTCTTTTGAGCGTCTCTCACTTCTCGTGCAGGCGGATCACCTGTTCCAGCGCGCGCTGCCTCTTCTGCATCGGCATATGCGCGCGCTCCCAGAAGGTTATTACGGCGGTCATTGTCTCCACCGGTCATTAGCCTCACCTGAATGTTGACGTTCCATATGCGCCAGGACACGACCTACGAGCATCGCAACGTCCCTATGACTGAGCACAAGTCAAAAGAACACGAAACGTTTTAAAATGACCCGATGAAGCAAGTCGCTCTTACACCCGTCGTGGTGAAATGTTTTACGTTCCTAAGCAGAGCCAGAAGGAAGGTGCCCAGAATCACAAGTGTTCAGTAGAATATGTTATTTAGCTCAAATATGATTTGATCAATGCAAAATAGTTCCTCCCCCCCCCCCCCCCCCCCCTTTTTTTAATTTTTTTTTTTTTTTTCCCCCCTTTTTTTCTTTTTTTTTTTTTTTTTTTTTTTTTTTTTTTTTTTTTTTTTTTTTTACCTTTTTTAAATTATTATTATTAATAGTACAGATCGTTGATGGGAATGCTTCTTGTTCCCGAAAAAAAGAACTTTTTTTCGCAAAAATAGCAACTTTAACCTCCTTGAGCGACCTGTAAATATAAATATTTTTCAATAAAAATTTACACAAGTTGTTTTTGCCAGGGGTAGAACAGATCGGCTGCCCGGCCCAGTGGAAATTCAAAATTTCGAAAATAAGTGCCACCCTAAACACCACCCGAGCACAACCCTGGAAGGAGGATGTGATCGAATGAAGCGGCTGGCATTCTGGTACTCAGAAAGCATCAATTAATGAACGTTAGGTTAGATTATGTCGGAGATCTATACCTGTTCAAGTCGTCCATGTAAATGTTATTGTGAAAGAAAACCGAACTAAAAAGAGACGGAGCTGATTATGCCAGCTCCAGAGAATGCGAGTTTGTGTATCATCAAATTATAGACCAGCAATACATATTTTGGGGTGGAGAAATACTAGGTGGAATGAGTTGCACAGTGGATAGCTTTCTTGCCTCATAAGTGAAAGACCGTGGGACCAAGTGTAGCGGTTTCTCTAAATATGTGTAGCCTGACCCCAAAACCACTCCTAACAGGCTGGAGCTAGCGGCAGCGATTAAGCTTAGAATACAATTCCATCAAAATTTGCTAAAGAAATTCCAAATCAATGCAGAATGTGTGCATCTGAAAAATTACAACGAGAGACGACGGCAACTGCATTATCTCAAGAATAAGTTCCCGTTTTCACACGCTATTTGCGTGTCTGCAGGAAGCAGTGGGTGTCCCCAGCTTCCGTCCCACGGCTTCTCTGACGTCACTGGTTCAAGCGGTGCCGTTATGTGACCGTGTCACGTTACCCATTATCTGGCAACACGGCTGATGGGTGAGGAGTGTGAGCCGCACATGCAGGATGTATAGCCGTGTCAGCTGCCTAACCATAAACACACGTAATTATATATATGTCACGCGTACTCAGAGCCGTATAGCGTCCTCAGAGCCGTATAGCGTCCTCAGAGCCGTATAGCGTCCTCAGAGCCGAATAGTAGAAATTCCTACTTCAAGAGGTGCAACGGGGAATTGTGTATTCGGCTCTGGTGATCTGGTGGCTCAGCTCTAACCCGCGCCCCGCCTCTGGTCAGAGAGTCTTATGCAGTGCTGTGGGAGAGTTCCGGCACCCCTCGATTTTGGGTCATACGCAGGCTGGTGGAAAATGCGAGCTCTATGCGGTATTTTGTGAAAATCAATCTCTAGCTTATTACACCAAAAATATACCGCCGTAAACTGAAAGAGTACCTTAGTCGAACATTTAACTCGGTTGTCTTCTTCTGTTTCACCAAAAACTACTTAGGTAAAAAACTAGGTATAACGCATAGGTAAAACACATCTAGGTAGATCTTTTACGAGGACATGGAACAGAATCTGTCCTCACCGCATGAAAAACTACCTAGGTAAACTTAAAAGAAATACCTATATATTTTTCCAGGTAGCTGTTTTCTGCTCGTGCGTTGATGCAACAGAGTTCAGGCAAAACATGTTTTACCTAGGAAGCTTTTTTTGTTGCAATGGTTACAGAGGTCAAAGAAGGTTCCATGGGCCTACATCAGCACTTTGCAGATGTTCCCTTATACATTTTTTACAGAGCAGAGCTAGGGAAAAGCTGTAGGCATAATAAGAGTCGTCTCATCGTGGCGAATTGACTGATGTATAATACGACCATACTGGGTCAGTCCTGACCTCGAGTCAGGTCAGGGTTACATGGTCACCTGGTATGGTCATGCTGCACATCACTTGACTTCCTCTGAGAGGACAAGCACAGTGAAGTCAAAATTGGAGCCCTATCTCAATTCAGAGCGTGCTTATTGATAAAAAATTACACTCTGCTCGAGTTGACTCAGACTATCTCTGAGAGGCCGCATCCTCTAACACTTAACTTGATGGTCAGAAACGTACAAAAAACATGGTATGAGGACTTCCAACGTGATTTATCAATTATTTACTAACACCTAGCTCTTTCCATTTGTCAAAATAGACTTAAAATGAGGTGACTAAACCCATAGTAGGTCAACAATATGATAATTCCGAGACAGCAGATTTTAGGCCACAATGACCACATCAACATGTTACAGTTTGGAAATTCTCCCGGTCGGCAGGTTTTCCTTCGTCTCGACTTAAAACTTGTGATTTGGGGTTTTATGGTCAGGTTGCACGCCCTTGAAGAGCTCCTTGACCTCACATGAACTGTCCTAAACAATCAAAATGCCTGCAATTGACGATGGATAGTGTGCTGCTAGTTTCATTGCTAAGCTTCGCTTAGTTTTCCCCTTATTCAGGGAAAATCAGGAGGGGGCATGTGAACTTCGTACCCTCCCCCTCCAGCGGGTCTCGTGTCAACATTGTTAGTGGTCCATGAATACGGTTTGACCGTGGCATTTTGAATGGCTGGGAGGGCGAACGCCCTTTCAAAGGCGTCAAAGCCATGGATGCTAAACACACGTAATAACGAGAATGCAGCCACCAGCACAAATGATAAATGACACCTACTGCATGACCTTACAGTGAAAATAGTCCACTGCTTACGTTTCAAAGAACACCAATATTTAAAGAACACCATCGGGAGGCTTAACCCTTTAAAAGGTTATGATTCTGGTTATCGCGTTGTCAGTCATCCAATTGGTCACCGAGCAATTTCCATTTGAGTGTCTGTTCATAAATTGCGTCACGTTCCGGAGGGGGGGTCGGCCGAAACGTGACGTGCCGTGATCTGGGGAGGGGCGGTAGCCAAAGGCTACGTCCGATCACACTGGGTGGTCTTTTCCCACTGGAATTTTTGGGGTTTTGTTTTTACTGTGAAGTTGTGGTTTGGTAAATTATCTACATTCATTAGAAAACTTTGATGGTAATATTACTGTGGTTTGTACACAAAAACCTGGTAAATAGCCAGTAAAAGTGGCCAGAGTGGGGAAATTGGCCGTGAATGGAAAGATCAGGACTTTGACCCGACCTGGAAGGTGACCTGATGGCCTAAGGTCATGGAACTATACATCAAAGGGGTCGCAATAACCCCCCACTAAGTCCTGAAGCTGCAAAAACAGACTAGGGGAAACCGGGGCAACTCGGACACGGTTGGTAAGGCGGACACCCCCTGTCTGAGACGAACTGACGGCGCCACGACCGGGAAAGGCGTATAGTAGACTTCTTTTTACGCGCGTTGGTCGGAGGGTCACGTTGGGTCGGATAAGCCCGCCAGATTTTATATAATTTACATAAAAGTAAAAGCGACAATATATTTTCTCTTTTCAAAACTGACTTCGCGAAGTCATTGCATGGATGTCTATATAGATATTTCAATGGGGATAAGTAAAAAAGCTCTTAAAAATGTGGCATTTCGTTCACCGCAGTCACTGACCGTGCAGTCACGATGGCGTTCAATTCATGTCTAAGTTTGTTTAGGAACAGTAAAGAGTCACTGAGTTAAGTGCACGGACACAGGTCTTGCTCCTTAAAAATATTAGTTCAGGAATATCATACTGCCATTATACGCTGTTTGAGTATGAAAATTAAAGACACCTCACCTTTTTGCGGTGGGCCAGCGGTTTCCAAATTCGGGTTTGGGTGGACATTTCAGGAAACTTTTTTGGACATTGGTGGACACCGGAGATTAGGTGGACATTTCTTGTCCACCTAAACAAAAGGCAGCTATCCACGTTTCTGGGGATGCTTATTCATATACCAAGAGATGGCGTTAGGGTGGACATCAAAATACGTCCCCCGAAACAGCCGGAATTTCCATCAAAAATTTTTTGACGGAATTTAGTACCGATCGGTGCCACCACGTGGCGATGCAATCGAAAAATCAGCTGACGGTGCGCGCGCGCCGCACGAGCGCAGCGTTCTTGAATGTGGGAAAATGTTGTTTCAGTCGTTGTATGGCATCTGAAGCGGGGGCGGATCCAGGATTTTGCTAGGGGGCATGGGCGGATCCAGGGTCACCGATCGGGGGGAGGGGTGACACATTGCTGTGGAGGACCAAGGAACCGTCCTATGGGGTGCCATTTTCGACCGGCAAACTCTATCAGGTGTCCGCCAAATTCTACCCCAGGGCGCCGATTTTAGCATCCTCGGGGGGGTGGTGGAAAACGACATTTCAGGGGCGCTATCGATCCTTCAAAGGAGCGCCGTGACTATTTTAAGGCGTGCCAAGGCTTGATCGGGAGGAGCACCTCCCCCTTTGCCCCTGTGGATCCGCCTATGGGGGGGGCAAAGACTCGGGGAGCGGCCAGTTGACCAGCTGAGGGGTGGCCCTTGGAGTTTTATAAAGGGTGCTTTTGTGACACTAATTTTCCTGTTGCCGATGTCATTTCAAACAGCGCTGACAAAAAAGCCAGGGAAGGGCAGAGTTTCTGACGTTGTTTCTGTTAAAACAAATCCAAATGATACAGGGCGTCCTTCTATGGACTACTTTTGGCAATTGAACTCGCGCAAGGACGGCCACTGGTTATTTTCAGGACCACTTTCTCTCCCCAATTCGGCCGATCTGCGCCTATTGAATAGTGATACATCCACAATATTATATGTGAGGGAGAATTTGTTGGACTTTATGATCCATTTGTAGGGGACGCAAGCAAAATCATGTTGGGAAATTTCCTGCCGAGCTTTCAATATTTTTCTCACAGATAACGTAGGAATTTTCAATTTTATTCTGGACCCAACATTTCTTTAGTTGCAAAGCGAAAAAAAAACATCCGCAAGACTAGTAAATGATGCAAGGCTTAATACATCATACAGAGCTATCAATAGATTCGGAATATTTCTTAAAAAATAAGGGATATTTGTAATCATGCTCAAACTCTGCTCCATAGGAAACGTGATATTACCAGCTCGCTATACTGCATCGTAGCATGTTGTCGTTCCAATAGATACCAAAGCCACATATTGGGCGGGCACACAACCATATATGTGGCGGGCATGAGTGTGGCATGGGAGATCCTGAGTGATATCTGAAGATCTGGGCAAAATATAACACCGATCGATATACAAGGCAAACACTAAAATGAACTCGAGGAACTTTTACCACTGAAAGCTGAGGGCGGTCTATGTTGCAGTGGAGCGATCTAAGGCTAAAAGGGTGAAGTAGGGGCACCCAACCACAAAGTAGAGGACATCCGGAGGTGAATGCCTTAAGGAGCAGAAAATGGTGGAATGATAACAAGTGTTCGGTTTTAACGATGCAAAAACCACCAGGGATATACGCGTCACCAACTCTTATCCTGTTGCGAGCCATTTGGGGGACTATAAAAACTTATCCAGAGGTCCCACCGGGACTTGAACCCAGGATCCATGGCTCACAGTACAATTACGCTATCCACCGAGCCACGCATCCCCTAACAATGGTGGAAAGGGGGCGGGCAATCATGGAGGACCGTCCAGAGAGGATGAGAAGGATGCGTTTTGTGGTGGGCCGCTCGAGGGCTGAAAATGATCGATTGATTATGAAATAATGGCGCCAACCACAAACCAGAGGGCGACCGGAGGGGGATGAGGACGGTTCACGTCGAAGTGCCACACCGATAGCTCAGTAGGTAGAGTGTTGTGCCCCACCCCACTGCTCAGGAACATGCAGAGACAGTAAATGTGCAGGTTTGGGATCGGTTTCCCTCAGACGCTCCGGCGCTCTATGTTTACCCGACGCAGGTCGGCTGGCAGCTAACTGGTGATAAGATGACCTTAGCAGGGCAGCTGTCCCTGTGCTTTGGGGAACGTCAAAATTTGGCTTCTAATTAATCATTCATTGTGGGAGTTGCTCGTTATGATGTTAGGGTCGAGGTCTCCGTGACAAGTCCATTGATGATTTAAGGGAGATTCCGGCTCCAAGAACCGAACTTGAAACGACTTGAAAAAAATTGTATTCACCCTCGCCCCACCGGGGCCATCGATGCCCCCTAAGGTTTTTTCAGGATAGCAGGAAAACGACGAGACGCAGGACCGTGGTTGAGGTCTCAATCTCTTACCCTATCATTTTCTCACCATCCCTGCAATTTTTTACCCCGGGTCACCCACGGTCAGGTCACCAGGAGCTACGTTTCTCAGTCGATCGATTTGAAACTTCCTACACTTCATGGCCACGCCAGGGTCTACAAGGTGTATATCTGGGATTTTTTCGATTTCGTGACCTGAGATCAGGTCACGAGGTGACTTCTCCCATTGAAAAAAACATGGGAAAAAGCTGTCTTATGATCTAAAAGCCACAAAAGCGATTGCAAATGCTTGGCTTGCTCAGAAAAGCTTGGACACCCTTTCACGGATACCGGGGGTCATATTTGCCCTTTGATCTCTCTGAGGTCATCCAAGGTCAACCAGGGTCAAAAACAGTATTTTAGCAATAACTTTTGACCTGATTAAACTAGAGCACTGAATCAAACACCATTCGTGTATGTCTCATCCTTAGCATCCATTTGATATACGGCAAGGTCACTTTCTGACTTTAAGTGGCCTAGGGTCATATGAGGTCACGCGGTGACATCTGGAGGTCAAACCACTGGCGGGAGGTCATTACATTCCAAAAGCAGGAAAAGGTCTGGCATTTTGCTATCCAATGTAGTTAACCAGATTTCAATAGCTCTAATGGCATAAGAGTTACGCCCAGTTTTCTAAAGCACTGCATATTTGAGTGAAAATAGCCTATCGTGACCTAACTTGACCTCTGGAGGTCAAACCATTGACCTCAGCGCTTAAACATGTGAAGTAATTTCTTACTGAATTCACGCGAGCTTTCTAATGCACTTTGCATATTTGCGCTAACCACCATATTTTCGAAGTTATTGTTGGCATCGATGGCCCCCGATCGATGGGGCGCAGGTGGCGCCGGACCCCCAGTGGGGCGCGGGTTAACAAGTAGAGGTGTTCAAAAGTAACAAATGGTTCTAAAGAGCAACAACTGCTGGAAAAGGTGCGCCAAATCATGCATAAGAGGGTGGCTTAGAGTGGATGAGTGCGATCTTTTGTACAATGGAGCACCTTAGGGCTGAAAAGGGTCGGAAAATTGTCAAAACCGGGCGCCCAACTGCGAAGTTGAGGACAGACAGAAATGAGCGCGGTCCATGTTGAAGTGGGGCGGCCTAGGGCTGTCAAATAGCGGTGAAGGGTGAAGAAGGAGGGCTCAGTCATGCACTGGAGAGACACAACAGTAGCCCGCCCAAGGGCTGAAAGGGGTGGTCAATCTTGAAATAGAAGGCTCCGAACCACAAAATAGAGACCGACCGGAGGTGGGTAACGGCATCCACCATGAAGTGGGGAGTCTAAGGGCTGCAAAAGAGTGGCCAGTGGTAGAGAAGGGACGAAAAATCATAAAAGGGGCGGCTAAAAGTACACGAGGGCGGTGTATATTACAGTGGGGTGTCCAAGGCCTGAAAATGGTGGCCAAACATGAAATAGGGGCACCCAACCCCAAAACCGAGGGCGACTGGAGGTGAGTGAGGGTCGCTCACGTCGAAGTGGGGAGAGTTAGGGATGGAAAAGGGCGGCTGATAATGGAGAAGAGGTGAGCACTCATCGACGCCCCACTACAACATGGACCGCACTCGTCTACTTTTTGGCCGCCCTCTTCTGCATGATGGTTCGTCCCAACTATTGGCCGCTCTTTTGCAGTCCTGGGGCTCCCTACTCCAACGTGAACCGCCCTCACACATCTCCCGCCACTCTCCATCTTGTAGTTGGGCGTATGAAAAATATAGGGACCCGCACAACTTCAGATGGGGCCCGTACCCTATCAGGGCGGCACACAACGGGGACCTATGCAGCCTAGGAGTTAAAAACATATCAATCAGTTCAAAAGACCCGCAAAAGTCTGGGTGGGAACTGCAAGCAGAATTTTTCCAGCCTTACCATAGGAATTTCAAACCAAACTTGTTTAACCAGGAATATTGGGACTTGGCACCAACGGGCAATTATTTTCCAGAAGCACTGAGTCCTTTTGAATCTTAAATAGCATATCGGCAGACTACGCGTTAACTTTTGACGCTGATGTGTGCACAAGCTTGCCTATATTTTGTTCACCGACGTGATCGACTAGTGTTACCAACATTGTTGGCAAGTTGGAAGATTTTTCGAACTCTGACTGTAAGATTGAGGAGTGTACACTGAAAAAAACAACACCTGGAGCGTAGAATTTCAATCTGTCTAGTCCTAAACGTATCCCATTTTCGAGCATTTGTTTAGAATTCTTAATAAATTCATTCTGACAACTAGCTTAATTTTAGAATTAAAAGTGTAAATTACAAGCGTGTGGTAATTTAATATCTGTGCTATTTTAGCACAGGGCAGTTCCATTCGTGCTAAAAATGCAAAGGGGTAAATTTATCCGTACATGTACTCTGTATAGTATTTCTATGGAACTCGCAAACTGCCTCAAGAATAGTCTTACTCTCCTGTGGTGAAACAATTCTGCCAATAGATTAAAACGAGATATTTGTTGATTTAACTACGCTTAATGAATGTTTTAATTCTTCTTATCTTCATTTGAGTGTGTTTCTATGATATAAGAAGGTATTTTTTACTACAGTTGACACGTGGGTGGAATGCTGCCATTTTGTTTTCGCTTCAGTTCTGAGCTTGAATCACCGCATTGCAGTTCTGCATCCCATAAAGTGTTGATCTTGACGCGTGGAGGTTAGTCTAGCCGTGGAGAAGAAACGAAGACTAAATCATTCTAGCTAAGTGCAGCAAATAGCAAAGAGCTGTTGAATTTGCCTCAATGGGCCTGAATGAATCGTTTATATACATATCTTTGTCTGGCATCCAGGACGTTGTCAAGGATTTTCTACAAGAGGCCCGGATCCACAGTGGTGAGCTAGTGATAACCCATATTTTCACTTGAATTAAGCATATACAATAATATTCCAGGAAAGATATCGAATGTATCCGTTTCCGAACAGTATAGTGGTTTCAACCCCCCCCCCCCAATAGTGATGCTTTTGTTAGCCACTCTCGGGACATAGATGAGTCATTCTAGGAAAAATCGTCCAGGTAGGCACGAAAAAGTCCAACATGACCCACTTCTCGGATTTCCACCAAACTTTTACCCAAGGCTCTCCATACAAAATAACAAGTTGGGCCCATTTTCAGGACCAAAGGTGAAAGAGGTCACCAGATAGAGGTCATGAAATTTCCAAGGCTAACACGAACATTGAATCAGAAATAATTTTGTATCTTAAAAGTTGCTGATCTGAATTAATTTCTATGAATATTGCTGGATAGAAGATACAAAGGTTCAGATAAGAAAACTAAAAAACTTTGACTTCAGGTCAGGTTTTGACCTCGTGACCTTGTGAACTCCTCTTTAGATATAAAATTAAAAAAGAATCATATTCCGATTTTTCACTGGGTGCTCCTCAGGGTATAAGCTAACCAATGGTGGGTGACCTATGTTTAAATCAGATTTAGTAACAGGTCACAGAGGCCATTACCTAGGTAAAGTTATCGTTTTTGGCCATGAACGGTTCTCCGGCCACCTCGGAAAAAGTGGGGCTGGCCTCCGAGATCCCCTTCAGTGCGCGTGTTAAGAACGCTGTGCAGCGCCTCAGAGGTGATTTGCGGTGATGAGCGAAAAATATGTAGTGATAAGCGGATATAAAAGAGGAAAATTTGGGCAGTGTAAAAAGCAGAAGCCTAAGACAAAAACCATATACCTAATGATGTTTGTGCAAAGAGGAACTAAATAATTTTAGTGATTGAAGGTCGATTTAAATACTGTTCCAGATTATAGTGCAAATTAGAGGTATTTATGTAGATTATTAGAAATGGGTATGAAAACAAATGATTTAAACTCTCCGTTGCGTTGTGTATGTTTATCAGAGTGTATATTAATCAGCCTAATCAGACTAAAATGACCTCAAACGCTCCATGAGAATAAACTGGGTCGTTTTTTTAATCGGTGTTTCTTTTCTGCAGCAACGTAATATTGAACGCGGGCTCATTTTGCACCTTGCAAATATTTTTCTACGCCAGGAATTTCACATTTTAATATATTTTTACCCCCTCACTTCCAGTTTACACACTTCCGGTTTAACTGATAATCTTTTTACTCCAGTGGTATAATAATATTCCCTCAAAACACATGCATTTTTGCATTACACCGGGGTAAAATGGGTTGCGGAATAATGCTGGAAAGAGGAGTTGATTTTGGCACCGTAGAAATAATACTAAAAGTGGCGTACTTTTTGGTAGCTGATATTTTCACACCCCACGGGCTGGGGTTGTATAATTCTTGTTTCATGGCATTTTACGCTTCTCAATCTAAAAATATCGGGTGTAACATATTCACGGAAAGAAGAGTGGATTTTGGCACCGTAGAAAAAATTCAATTTCTGGCGTACTTTTTTCAGTGTATAACAGTGGATGACAGCTATTAATACTTAAACCAACACAGCAGGCAGATGAACGCGTTTCGACAAAAATTGTCTTCTTCAGCATCTATGGTAGGAGGGATAAGGAACTCGCCATCAAGACATGCAGCAGTTTCATCGTTTAGATTTTTGTGCAAAATTATCGTGCGACAGAACTATAAAGGCACCGTTTTTTGAGGATATTCTAATAACGCTTTTTGAACTATTCTAAAATGTATACAAGGAAGCTTCGAGACATTCTAGACTTATCATTGTTCTAAATAATGTTCTATTTTTATTTTATCATCATTATTGTTTTTGTTATTATTATATAAACTATTATTATTTCTCTCTCTTTGCTTAACCAACTCCTAATACAGCCGCAGATTTTGCCCATTTCATGAAGCCTGGCCTAAGGTTAAAAGTATCATTTTTAGCTATATGTGCTGCTTCAGTAGCTCTCCTATTATCTTTGTTTTTACAAACTGCTATAATTTTAGCTCTATCCCAGTTTGGTAGATGATTTGTTTTCATGGAATGTATGACAAATACACTGAATTCTGGATTGTTTCGAAGGTCTCTTCTATGTTATTTTAATCTTGTTTTTAGACCCCTTCCTGTTTTGTTTCGAAGGTCTCTTCTATGTTATTTTAATCTCGTTTTTAGACCCCTTCCTGGTTCACCTATGTACGATTTCGTGCACGACCCGCACGGCAACTGATACACTACACTTTTTGGTTCTGGGTCATCGGATCTTTATTTTTTTCGCTAAGATGCTGCTAAGTTTTTTACCGGAACAAAATGCTTCTTTGCAACCCGTTTCTTCAAGTTTGTTTGCAATAATTTCAGCTGGTTTGGAGTAAGGTATCGTAACACATCGTATCTGTTCCTTGTTGTTGGATTTCGTGGATCGCTTTCTTATATCTAGAGCTTTCTTGTTCATATTTATCAGAAATCCTCTTGGATATTTTCGTTTCGTGAACGAGGTCATAATATGTTCTATCTCTTCTTGCAGGTATTCATCAGTACAAATACGGAAGGCCTATCACTGTGACCTGAGTAATAATGTACATACATAGCATTCCTTGTTCGTTGGCTTTCGATATACTTTGAATTTAACTTCGGCATTCCTAACAATCTCTGTGTCAAGGAAAGCTAGAGTTCATTTTTTGCATTTTTTAAGCACTCAGGTCAATGGTTTGACCTCCAGAGGTCAAGTTAGGTCACATTAGGCTATTTTCACTCAAATATGCAATGCTTAAGAAATCTGAGCATAACTCTTATGCCATTAGAGCTATTGATATCTGCTAAAGTATATTTGGTAGAAAAATGCCAGAACTTTTTCTGCTATGTGAAACGTAATGGCCTCCCGTCACTGGTTTGACCACCAGAGGTCACCTCGTGACCTAATATGGCCTAAGGTTACGAAAGCTTAAAAAGTGACCTTGCCGTATATCAAATGAAAGCCAGTGATGTGACATACACAATGGTGTTTGATTCAGCGCTCTAGCTTAATTAGGTCAAAAGTTATTTTCAAAATACTGTTTTTGACCCTGGTGACCTTGGATGACCTTAGAGAGGTCAAAGGGTAAATATGGCCCCTGGGATCCGTGAAAAGGTGTTCAAGAATGCTTTTCTGAGCAATCCGAATATTTTCAATCGTTTTTCTGACTTTTAGATCATAAGATAGCTTTTCCCCACGTTTTTTTCAGTGGGAGAGGTCACCCCGTGACCTGGCCTCAGGTCAAAAAAATAAAAAATCCCGGACATACATCTTGTAGACCCTGAAGGGGTCACAATGTGTAGGAAGTTTCAAATGTGTCGAGTTCGAACTGTAGCTCTTATAGAGCTCAGAAGTTGAAGTGAGATGACCTTGGTTGGCCTCGCCTAGTGACCTGACCTTGGGTGATCCGGGGTAAAAAATTTCAGGGATGGTGGGAAAATGATGGGGTGAGAGGTAAAGCTCTCGACCGAGGTGCTGCACTTCGTCATTTTCCTGCTATCCCGGAAAAAAACCTTAGGGGCGACATCGATGGCCCCCTGTGGGGCGAGGGTTAAAAATAAAAGCACGTGTCTACCCGAACCAGCACTCACTGCACCTTACTATACCGCAGCACTAGATGTGCCATAGCACACCTAGTTCAAGTTGTAAAAATGATCAGCGAGAAGGTGTACAAATTACGCTGGAGCTACGCGCGGCCGTTTTATTATACCTCCGAAAAAAACCGAGGAAAGGCGGATACCTGCCCTTCCCCGTCAATGCACGTGTAAATTTACCATGAGATCGGTGATTTGTGCATTCGAAATTACTTGAGAAATGTCTGCCAAGTACAAAATGACCAGTCATATGGAACGCGGCATTTGGTTCACATGCTCACATCATTGATAAGAGCCACATTTGTCCTTATCTACCTTACCTTCAGGTAAGTAAGCCTTTATAACAGTGTGGTGCTCCTACCATCCGATTACAGTAAAAATTCATGCCACTCTGGCAATGATTAGAATATTAACTTGGTCCACCATAACTTAATATTAAGAACGTTTAAATGTCCCTGAAACGTACTTGGTAAGAAAATTAGAGTCCACCATAACTAGGTTTTTCCAGCGTAGAAATGTCCCCGAAAACGTTTACAATCAGAAAAAATTAAGTCCACCATAACCTAATTTCAACGACATAAAATGTCCCCCTAAAGCTTTTTTGATGACAAACTTTCACCTCACCGTACGGTCCACCCATAGTTGCAATGTGGTACAACAGCAGATATGTTAAAGATGGCGCCCACATCTATCAAGCCTTGCTGGTTTTGACGTCGTGGGATGCATGGTTTCCAAGTCCATGCAAACCTGTAAAGATGAAATGTCCCCCGATACCCGATTTGGGAAAATGGGTGTTTTTCGCGCTCAGTAACACGGTTCTACGACAAACGATGATATTTTGACATCCTTCATAAATCTTCAGAAAAGGTCCGATCCCCTTTGTCAGAAAGTCTGGAAATGCTGGACCCGTGATCATCTTAAGTAAAGCCTGTGATATGCGCATAAAAATGCCGTAAATTAGCGATCCTCTTTGCACTGGCTTCTTTCAAAACGGTATGACCGTCTTGCCCCATGGGGTAACCATGTTTCCCCATAGCATTGGCGGATCCAAGAGGGGGCCAAAGGGGCTGTGGCCCCCACCAAAGCCTATAGTAACATGTTTTGCCTTTCCTTCCAAAATTACCAGATTTTGGATGTTTTTTTCTAAAAATACTATGTTCCCGCGATTCTTTCTTGATTTAGCCTCCCCCTTCAAACGTTGGTTTGGCCTCAACCAAAAGCTCCTCCTGGATCCACCAATGCTCCATAGGGCGCGGTGAGATATACTTTTGTTACTTTGTTCTTAACTCAAAGCAAATTCTAATATAATACCTGCAGGCACATGGCTACTTATACAGCTGCAGATAAATGTCTGTAGTAATTCCAGAGCAAAGTGGGGACGATACACGTTCATTAGGCCATTACAAACCCAGTAGATCGTAGGGTGTCCATGTTGCCCCGAATTCTTCTAGGTGAGAGGTTTATTAACCCGCGCCCCACCGGGGGTCCAGCGCCACCTTCGCCCCACCGGGGGCCATCGATGCCCCCCCTCTAACTCGGAAAATGTGGGCGTTAGCGCAAATCTGCAAAGTGCAATAGAACGCTCGCGTGAATTCAGTAAGAAATTACTTCATATGTTTTAGTGCTCAGTTTTATGGTTTGACCTCCAGAGGTCAAATTAGGTCAAGATCGGTTATTTTCACTCAAATATGCAATGCTTTAGCAAACTAGGCATAACTCTTATGCCATTAGAGCTCTTGAGGTCTGGTAAAGTACATTTGGTAGGAAATTTTCAGTTCTTTTTCCGGTATGTGAAACGTAAAGACCTCCCGCCAGTGGTTTGACCTCCAGAGGTCACCTCGTGACCTAAGATGACCTGAGGTCACGAAAGGTCAAAAAGTGACCTTGCCGTATATAAAATGAAAGCCAGTGACAAGACAAACACGATGGTGTTTGTTTCATTGCTCTAGCTGCTTAATTAGGTCAAACGTTATTGTCAAAATACTGTTTTTGACCCCTAGTGACCTTGGATGACCTTGGAGAGGTCAAAGGGCAAATATGGCCCCTGGAATCCGTGAAAGGGTGTCTAAGAACGCTTTTCGGATCAAGCTGAGCATTTTCAATCGCTTTTGTGACTTTTAGATCATAAGGCAGCTTTTCCCCATGCTTTTTCAATGGGAGAGGTCACCTCGTGACCTGACCTCAGGGCACGAAATAGAAAAATCCCGGATATACACGTTGTAGACCCTGGAAGGGTCATGAAGTGTAGGAAGTTTCAAATTGATCGACTTCGAAATGTAGCTCTTAAAGAGCTCTAAAGTTGAAGTGAGGTGACCTTGGTTTAACCTCGTCTGGTGACCTGACCTTGGGTGACCCGGGGTAAGAAATTTCAGGGATAGTGGGAAAATGATGCAGTGAGAGGTAGAGCCCTTAACCGCGGCACTGCGCCTCTTTGTTTTTCTGTTATCCCGGAAAAACCTTAGAGGGGGGCCATCGATGGCCCCCCGGTGGGGCGAGGGTTAACACGCGCATTGACGGGGGTCTGAACCACCTTCGCTTTGACGGGGGGCGGGTACCCGCCCCTTACCCATAAGATCTCGAAAACCATGGTAGGTAGCGAAAAACGGTAAACGACGTTGGGTAGTCCATCCGCTTATCCATCGAAAATATTTGAACTATTTTTTGTCAGGTCACATTTAAGGTCACGAGAAGTCAAAACATGCCGTCATAGGGATAGATGTAAATTAAGGTTTTCGATCATTACACCTGAACAAGGAAAGATAGAGCAAAACGACTTAAACTATATGAGTCCTCGCAGCAAGCCAAATCGAATGATATATAATTTGACCTTGCTAGGTCAAAACAAGGATTTGACCTGACCTCAGGTCAGGTCAAGGTCAAATTGTATAAAATGCATATCATTAGACCCGCAAAGACAAAGCGAGTCTAATGCAGCTAAAATAAACGCTCTATCACCATCCGTTACTGAGTTATGCAGTAAAACCGTTTTCCCCATGTATTTCCAATGGAGAGGTCATGCCTTGAACCTGACCTTAGGTCATCGATATCAAAAATACCGGAACATATTTTAGAGAGCGCGGTGGGTCCATTATGTGATATGAGTTTCAATCGGATAAGTTCGCCCTGTTCCGACTTATGCTATCTTAAACTTTTTTGAGGTCAGGTCACTTGACCTGTACTGGTGACCTGACCTGAGATGCCCTAACCTTAAAATTTTCACAGCAGTTGTAAAAATGATGAGAAAAAGGTATGCTAAGTACGGCGGCGGTACGCACCGCCGTTTTTCTGCTATCTTTGAAAAACCCGAGGTGGGAGCGGGTACCCGTCCCCCGTCAATGCGCGTGTAAGTGACACCATGACATGGAGGGGGTCCGTCAAAAAGTGATGGTACTTGTCATGGGGGGCGGGGGAAGGGTCGATAGCACATTGAAAAATAGGAGCCAATTTTTTGTTCATCCATCACGTCACCCTCCGATGCGGGGGAGTTGGCCGAAACGTGACTTGCCGTGACGTGGGGGGGGTCGAAAACACATAAAATTGTGACGCAAGTTACAAAAGACGCCTAATTTAGGGCGATACCATCGATCCCCACCACAGATGATAACTGCATTTGATTGTTTTTCCTTTTCCCTCCGATGCTCAAATGCTAACCTCTCTTGGTGTATGCTGTTAGCCATTTCTATTCGCTCATTCCAATGACTCCCACACTTTGATGCACCACCTTTGACCTTTCGCTGGCCCGTGAGGCACATTCCCCACCCCCGCTCCTGTCACAAGCACCTGACCTCTCACATCACCTTCACGTACCGCGAAGTCTGAAAAAACCGATACACCAGAACGGTAATAAAGAAGACGCTGCTGTGCAGTAAGTTGTAGGTAGCTTTTCGCATGTAATGACCTGATTAGCGGCGTTCAAAGGAGCACGTTAATGCCGCTAATGACCTTTGTCCCTGTACCTAGAATTTTGGGGTAAAAATTTTTAATTGCCAGTTTTGAAGTGAGGCCGAAAATAGGAATTGCCCTCGGTACTTCGAAGCTGCTTTATTTAAAAGACAACTAATCGGACGTCCCGCCGCTGCTAGTCACCTCCGCCTGCAGCGCACTATCACGCTGCGGGTGGGTAACCTATTTCTGGCTTTGCTGGCTGGCTATATGAATCCTGCAGTAGAAAGCAGTGTCCGGCTAAAGTTATTGGTAATCCTTTTTGAAGAACGCATATTGTGAAATTTCGGAAAGATATAGGCCAGGGTTTTACAGCTTCGTGTGTGAGTTCCACTCGTATACGACTCAGGCTGTTATCATCGATTGAAAATTGTTTGTGCGGGTGAAGGCCATGGAGAGCGGACCTTGATGGAGAGGACACCACTGACTGATCTATGCCCTTGCGCTTGTGCTCTGTGGAAGTTAAAACGAATGCTCTTGGAAATGTTGCGGACATATAAGCGTTTCGTATTTATGTGTTTTGCACTTGATGTAAATCGGTCGTGATTGCGTGAGCCGGTATCGCGTGAGTGCTGTGAAAATACGAGCGTCCCGAAGCGGTGGCTGGCTGTGCTCGAATCCCCTTCCAGACTCCCCGCCTGCGGTCTGACAGTGGTGCCCGGCTCTCCCTCGCAGATGTACCACATGTGCGACCCGCAGCTGCGTCGCTACAGCTACCTGTGCCCGGCCCTCACCGCCTTCGACCAGTTCTACATGACGTGCGTTCACCACCAGCGCGTCAACTGCTCCACCTCCAGAGACTTCTACCACATGAACGAGATGATTGGGAAGCCGCGTATGAAGTTTCACAGCCGCCACAGCCAAGGTGCGTGGGCCGGCGGCGTGGGCCGTGCTGGTTTTTGTGCCGGGTTGAATGTCGGGTGCGTTGCGTGGCAAGGTGTTGAAATGATGGTCCATAAACGAGACAGCTGAGCACTGTCGGGCTTGTGCGTGATGCCGGTCACGTCAGCCGCAACGCTCGGTATCGAACAGTGGATTTATAGCCAAAACAAATACGGCTCTGTTCTTGAAAATTGGCAGTGGCTAACAACAATGCAAACATTTGAGCAGCAAAACACAAACCGTGGCAGCCGAGTTAGAAACAATCATTCCTGGAGGATCCCCTAATCCGCTTAGAGAGCGCGCGGGCGGTCTGAGAGAGCACGATTGAAGCTCGCGGCTGCCATTAGGCGACTCGAGCTCGACGGGAGCCACACGCAACAATAATGGCCAGCTACCGGGCGCTGCTCGCTCCCCTGACATTCCCTCCCTCAGCAGTGTAATTGGTGGCACATGGTCGATCCAGTTGACTGCACCCGCTTTGTGCGGCAATAGGCACGAGTCCAAGACTCCTGCTGCCTCGACTTTTGTAAATTATGTTTCCATCAGGTTTTTGTGTAATCAGTTTTATAGCGATCAGCCTCTGTCTTCACTTTGTGTTTCAGAGTGCATGGACTACGTTCGTCATTTTGCGTCCATGCATTGATTAAAATGTGTTTGCACTACTGCTGGTGTAGGCGTAGAAAAAAGCTAAGCATATTTTTTAAATATTTATAAATATAGTATATATAATTGATATAACGTATAATTTTATTAGGATATATATATATATATATATATATATATATATATTTGTATGTAAAGATACATATATATATATATATATATCTTTATTATATATTTAATTTTATACTATATGTTATATGATTTATACAATATATAATATATTTTACAGTTTTTGGTTATATTTTCATTTCAAAACTGCTTAGCCGGGTACCACCTGGGCTAATTTCATACCCATCACCGCCTGGGGAGTCCGATCTGACCCCCTCTCCCACCCCCCATATGATCTCGAAAACCAGATGTGATACGGAAAAAATTAAACCGGCGCTGCAAGATCCTTACCGTGTTCTACTTTGGAGCCGAGTTTGGGAACCATACCTGTTGACCCGTGACGTCACAGTAGTCCAAAATGTGTCAAATTAAAATTTAGACTTATTTAGAAAATTCCTTATATGCGGGAACCATGGGAAGTAGACAAAAACAAATTACATCAATGTGTTCTGCTTCACTCAAGGATTCGAATTATATTCAACGTGACACTGTAAGGTCAAATGATGACCTTGACCTTTGGTCATACTCAAATAATGACCTCTCCAAGATCATGCTTCATATCACTAAAATACATAGGTCATGATTATTACAATAATACCAAATTTAAGACTGTTTCACTTTCTTTGCAAAAGTTATGGACGCAAAAATTTAGACAACCGTGACCTTTGGTGACCTTGGTACTGACTTGACCTCAAAATGAAATGTCAGCATGCAGATTAGCAGTTTCAAGAGCTTTCGAAGGATAGCTAGAAACTTGATCTAAGCTCCTCTAAAAGCCGAGTTTCAGCCTGCTTTTGTCAGCCTCATTTAATTTTTTCAGAATAACAGAAAAATGACGAGGCACAGCACCGTGGTTGATGGCTCTTCCTCTCACCCCATCATTTTCCCACCATCCCTGACATTGTTTACCCCGGGCCACACTTCGTTTCGTCTCGTCAAGAGCCTTCGAGCGATGTCCATAATTTTCCTTTAGCTTTCCTGGAAAACGATATACGGAAGGGGGCGATATTTGCCCCCAGGGGGCGCGTCATGCCAGGGACCCCAGCGGGGTGCGTGTTAATGGAATGTCTAGTCCACGGGATATTTCAATAAACTACAGCTGGCTTTAACATGAAAGCGCGTGCAAGACTGTTTGTGTTCTGAGCCTTTGGCAGCTTGAAAAGACTAAGGTTACCCAAAATCTCGTACACCACTGTGTAATTCTTTTCTTCCTTTTCTTGCTCCCAACTCTGCGTTGCTGCGCTTTTGGGTGGTCATTATAACTACCGGCGGACGAAATTCTAGATAAACAGTCATTTAAACTACTGCACCTCAGCCGTCGAAAACCGTCGCAGGGTCGCATAGAATAGCACTAACTTGCCCAGTATAATTAGCCCGAGAGGCGCAGTTTGGAAACAGCCCTTCCAGCGCCGCCGTCAGTCCTAACGAGCCTCTATTGGCCCGACTCAGAGCGAGGCTGACTTTCTACGCGGAGTTCCGAGTCCAACCACACAACACCCATATCGCGTGTCGAGGGTAGCTGGGGTTGGGACTCCCATTCCGTTTTTGAGGGGGGGCGTGGCACTAATGGGAGAATGGCCAGCAAAGGGCGGTGGTATTCACACTGAGAATCTCAGGGTCGGCGCGGGTAAATTGTGGCGGGAGTTGATGCGACTGGCGGCCGGTTGGGCCGCCCACGCGCCGTCGAAACTACTTGTAACACGAGCTTGACACAAGATTTGAATGCAAAATCAGGAGTTGAGTGCTGTGGTGAGAGTCACGCTGAAACAGAAGCCGCTGGCAGAAAAGACGGCGTAATTCCCATGATATAAATGAGATTTTCTTGGAAATCCAAGCGACAAGAGAAACAAATGACTCAGCATGCGGTATAGGAATCCAACATAGCTGTATCATCGACGAATGGAAAGCCAAAGGAAAGCTTGAAATGCAGTTATAAATACACGCTATCGCAGTGCTTCGCGTTTCCCAGGGGTACGGTGAAAGAAAATATAAGTCTTTGGTTGTTAGCCTTCAGACCCTTGTGCCAACGTCACTAACATTGTGTATGTTCGGATTCCGCTTTCTCCCATCTTGCGCGCGGCCATTCGGCCTCTGGCTTTTTACTAGTTTTCGGAACCTGCGCAACAATTCGTTGATCCTTGTTAACACGCGCATTGATGGGGTCTGAACCACCTTCGCTTTGTGAGGTCAAATCAGGTCAAATATGGAATTTGACCTGACATGAGGTCAGGTCAATATCAAATTAGGTAAAAGGCATATGATTAGAGCCGCCAGGACTAGGGAAATATAATGACGTTGGAATAAACGCTCTATCACCATCCATTAGGCACTAAGTTATTCAGTTAAAACAATTTTTCCCATATATTTCCAATGGACAGGTCATGACTCGTATCTGACCTTAGGTTATCGATATAAAAATATCGGAACACATTTTAGAGAACTCAGTGAGCTTATTATAGGTTAGGAGTTTCAATCGGATAAGTTCACCCTGTTCTGACTTAGTTGTTAAGATGTTCCCTGGCCTCTCCCCTCGAATCCGGAAATGTAAAAAACACTGAAGATTATATATTCGGGCACAGCCCTTCATCAGAATCGTGGAGTAAATATCAATAATTCTCAGTCCTAGTATAGCCAGACCTCTTAACAACTCATCATCATGTTCCTCGCCGCAGCACTTCAAAACTTATCAACTGTTCTGACTTATGTTGTCTTAAACTTTTTTGAGGTCAGGTCACTTGACCTTTACTAGTGACTTGACCTGAGATGACTTAACCATAAAATTGTGCAAAAGGTTTTAAAAATGATCAGGGAAATAGTACGTCAAGTACGGCGGCGCTACGTGCCGCCTTTTTGTGTTATCCCCAAAAAACACGAGGGACGGGTACCCGTCCCCCGTCAGTGCGTGTATTATGATCCACTTTGTTGATATTTTATCTTCCTTACTAATCCGTAGAATCTCCAGGGAATAGTTTCCAGTGATCGTATACACTTGGCTCTGCAAGGTACTTTTTGTCTGTTCTTCACAGGAAGTATTCTGTACAAAGACTGCAGAAGTAGCAGCAATAACGCCTGAAAAAGTGCGGGGAGCCAATTACAGCTGGCCAGTCGAAGTCCTGCAGCTGCAGTGTTGATAAGCGTGTCTGCAGGTACTCCTCATTGGTGCAATGCATAAAGTGGCCATACACGTTACCGCGGGAGGTGGGGCATCGACATTAAACCAAGTAAACTTTTCCTTAAACGTATGGTCTGAAAGAATTCCATCCTAGATACTAGTAATGCCCAGGAAAACGGAATCAGTTATTTTGAGCGAGTAGTTCGATCGTACTTTTTGTCGACCAACCATGTCAGGCAAGACAATTAAAAGACAGGGGCTAAACAAAACATAGCCCAAAGGTTCACGATTGCCGACAGGAAAGCTCTAATCGCAGTATCTTTAGGCGCGAGAAAAATATGAATGTTTTTAAAACTTAGTTTTTTTCGTATCGAACACACAGCTTGATAATTGTGAATTATAATTTATTGGAACATTTCAACAGCCCTAAATAAATCCAGCCGTACCTCACAGAAAGCTCTGAGATGAGAGCGGGAGGATTTCTTTTCATGTCCTTCTCAGCACATCATTCAGACTGTTTCTTATCGCTGGCGCCAGAATCTCGGGCCTGAGCGGGCAAAAATTAGTTTTTCATTTATTTCCGCAATGTTATGACCATTTTTAATGCATAACATGTGAATATTTACTTTGTTTGGCTTACACAGTTTGTTCACTGATTTCCAGGTACAGGCAATGTGGTGCCTCCACGTGGGTTTATTCCATGCATCAAAGTATTTGCTCTGTCCCTTGTTATCATTGGCACGGAGGTCGGCTGATCTTTCAGCTCAACAATGGTCGCCTGTTACAACATCCTTTAACAATGCAGATGGGACCAGTAACGTCTAACCATTTTTAATGTCTGTTTCAGGCACCACTGTCTCCAAGAAAAAGGACACTGAGGGCGTCGAGGCCTCCAACCATGTAGACATTCCCAGCGGTAAGCTGCTGTTCGAGTTCGAGACCAAGCTGGACAGGCCTGCCAAGCGGTTGCGACCCCGGCTGAGACCACGGCGACCTGTCAGCGGCTCCCGCGCAACGAACGTCTCTGCTGCTACTGAGAGAAAAACAGGAGCTCAGACGGCTCCGACGGGCTCCTCCAGACATTCTCCAGGGAGTGAGCATGCTAAATCAGGGTCTTCAAACGCCAGTGCCCGGCGGCGAGCCCCCAGCTCTACTCGTCTGCCACTGAAATCCCCACAGACGGGCTCAAAGTCGAGAAAACCCACCGCGCGGCCGACTGCTGCACCGAGGCGACCGTCCCTGCCGAAAACGCTGACGGGCCCGGCCCTGGCCCCGGCGAAGCCGACGGTGGCGCTAGCGCCGGCAGCCAGCTCCTCGTTGCGGGGAAACTCCACCGGCGCTCATGGTCCGAGGATGAAGCCGAGAGTGAGAGCCTCCGAACTGAGGACTGCTCCTACCACCCTGCCAGCTCAAAGGAAGCCCGCCACAACAAGACCAACGCTAAAGTCGCCAACTTCTCCAAAACCAAGGCAAGCCCTTCCGACACGTTTGACTCCAAGGCCTAATCAAACAACAACAAAGTCGCCACAGACGAGCCAGCGGACGAGGCCTTCGCCCAGGACAACTCGAAGGACAACTACCACTGCCAAGTCTGCGCGGCGAGGGGTCAGCCCTTCTTCTGTAGCTCCCAGAAGAACGGTGGTACCACCTGTGCCGAAAGTAATCCAGCAATTGCCACAGAATACTTATAAGACTGTGAGAGGACAGCCGGGAAGCTTCTCATTCGGGAGAGATGTGATGTCAAAGACAGACAACAAACCGGGTGAAGCTAAGCCATCCACCGTCAGCTCTGGCACTAGCACGGAGAAACCAAAGGCCACCTCGCCTCACACTATTCCAGCACCGGCTGTGACGCCAGGTGGCACCACCACAAAGGCGCCCAAGCAGCGGCCCCGACAGTCTACCACCGCGCGCGCTGGAAAGGTTCCCGCACTTGCTCCACGGCCTTCAGCGGCCCCCACAACACCACGAACCACAGCGGCCAGTGCAAAAACCACAGGAGGGACACAGAGGACAGCAACAGTGCCAACGACCCAGCAGCCCGCCGCGCGTGCGCCTACGAGGTCGCCAACGACAGGACCAAAAACAACAACACGATCGCGATCGACCGATCAGACCACGACCGCGCGGCGTGCGACCACGCTAGCGGCCATTACCAGGCCACAAGCCACGACGGCGCAGACAGCGGCAGAAACTACGGCAGGGTCAACCGCACGCCGGGTTGCCACCACCAATACCACCCAACCGACAACTACGGAAGAGCTTACCAGCGAGCAGCCGACAGAAACGGCCTCCTGGAAACTGATGGCACCACGCCACACTCTGAAACAGAGCCGGCCACCGAATCCACCGAGGTGGAAGATACGCCGATCCCAGTGCGTGTGTTGTTACGAGGGGGGTCAGAAGGTCGCGCCCCTGATGTTGACGTGGAGGCACTGAAGCTCTCTCTTACGCTTCAGCTGCCTCGGATTGTAGAGGAGGCGGACGGGCCACGCGAGCACGTCGACATGAAGGTGCGCGGCGAGCTCATCACCGGCGAGATGGCGCTGCGCAAGCTGATGGTGGACCAGCTGAAGCCCACCTACTTTCCGTCGCCGTCCGTGCCGCTGAACCTGCTACCGCCGCTGATGTCGCAGCAGCGTCTTCCGGATGGCAGCAGCACCACCACTCTGGCGCTGCCCTTCCGTAGCGGCCGTCCTACTGGGATCCAGATCCAGACTGGCTCTCCTGAGGACGGCTCGCTCCAGACGCTCGACTGGCTGCTACCTCCGGCCGGACAAACACTCACGTTGGAACCGCCGTCAGCGCCATCTACGGAGAAAACAACTGTAGCGCCATCCCCTCCCGCTGCGGCGGCGCCACCGACGCCCCGCCGAAGGCCGTCTCAAGAACCCAAAAAGGACTCAGAAAAGCTGACGATGAAGTTCGGAAAAACCAAAAAATCATTCCACACAAGTCACTCGCATGGCTCCAAAGATGATCCTTGTTATCCATGCATGAAGGCATTTATGACAGACGCTGCGAGCTGTCATCCCTGCGTGGTGATACGTTGAGCCTTTTCACGGACTCATCAGAACGTGAACATGACTACATGGGCTAAGACGCATCGTCAGTGCTAACCATGGACACAGCGTTGAGCTTGCAGTGGCGAACGTTACATAGAGTAAAAAAACGGAGTGTGGTATGCCCAGGCTATGTTCAAGTTTCGGTAATATGCGGTAACAAACCTGGTACCGATAATAAACGTGGCACCGGTAATAAACGTGGCACCGGTAATGAACGTGGCACCGGTAATAAACGTGGCACCGTTAATAAACGTGTACGGCTGACTGAGTTCATAATGACTGGGTTCATTTGGGAATCATAGGCTCTTTCCATTGTCCTGTTTTCTTGAGGTATGCATGCGGCGTTTGGTTTCATTTTTTAGCTTGGTTTAAGCGCCGTAAACAGGCAAAACGACGTAAAGTGGGCTGAGAACAATTGGTCAGAACCACAAGGGGCATTCCACAACGTTTAAGTACCAGCTGTGCACCCTTATGTCTCTGATTTTCTTTAAACTTTGTGCATTGGGTTATTGGCGAGTCAGAACACGCTTGTTACTTTTTAGTGTGCTAGTGAAACGGTTCAGGAGTTATAAATTCCGGCGATTTTACATTTTGTCCGCGCAGTAGTTCATTCTACAAACATTTCATCCAATCATAATAATAAGTATGTAAAATAGTACATATATATATATAGTAACCTTCGCCCATGGTGGGGGTCTTTTTAGACCCCCCCGGGTTTTTCCGAAGTGACCAAAAAACGGCGGCGCACAGCGCCGCCAAACTTAGTCTAGCTGTTCCTTCATCATTTTTACATCTTTTCTGAAAATTTTAGCTCAAGGTCATATCAGGTCAGGTCACCAGACCAGGTGAAAAGACCTCACCTCAAAAAATGCTTAGGAACATAACTAAAAGAAGGGTAAATCAATCAAGTTCAAACTCATACCACATATTGGGCCCACCAGGAGCTACAACATTTGTTCCTGGATTTTTTATATTGGTGACCTAAGGTCATGTGCAGAGCATGACCACTCCATTGTAAATACATGGGGAAAATCACGAAATGAGCTTTTATCAGTAAGTATAGATGGAATCAACTTCAAACATCGGTTACGACTTGCTCTTAGCCCATTTCTGAAGTTGATGCCAAACATTTTGACTTGTGACCTTTAAAAGGTCACCTGAGGTCAAATAAACAATTTTTGGTTTTTAATCTATACATTTTGAATAAACTAAGATATAACTTTTATTTTGTCACCGAAGTGTTTGTAACGTCACTGCAAGTCAAATGATACATATCATGACTATACCAGGTCAAGTTGTGTCAGACCGTTGACCTGGGTCAGGCCAAATTCTCAAATTTGACCTGGAATAGCAACATTATATACCATTCGATTCGTATTGAGGATTGCAATGGTGCATCAACTATGGCTGTATCTTGTTTGGTTTCGAATTTATTAGCGAAAAAGGAAACACCATTATGCATGGGTGGCTATGGACATTCCTAAGAATATGCCCAATATTCAGTGACCTGCAGCTCTCTAGGATTTGACCTGAGACAAAAATTAATGTCATTGTAATGAAATAGCAGCTCAAGTGCTTTCGAATGGTGTTAGAAAAATGTTTCTAGGTATCATATTTTCTGAGATATCTGAGGTTTTCTTAGTACACCTCATATGAGCGGTTTTGACCTATTTTGACCTCTGGTAACCTTGATATTGACCTGACAAGAAAAATGACCGAAGTATTTTCGATATAATTTTTAAAGAGCTTTCGATTGTCGTTTTGCGCTTTTTCTAGCTCTCTTAGTTTTTGAGATCGTGAGGGGTCTTTTTTAGCCCCCCACCAGGGCGAAGGTGGCTCGTACCCACCACGGGGGCAAGGGCTAATGGAATGAGCCATTGAACACAATGGTTATCTTTTTGAAATATTTCATTTGTAATTAAAACAAGTTTTATTTATGTTAAAAACTTAAATAGTTTTGAAAATACGTTCTTCGGGGTTGATTTCAAAACTAGCAGTCTTGCATAAAAGCACGTCTCAAAGTACTTAGATAAAATGAAAGTCGTGGGTATTTTCCTCTAAGCATGGAAAACTAAGGAACATATTACAGGTAAGCGCCGTTAGCGCACCCGCGCAGTGCGGGGAACACGTTCACCTGTGCATATACCCCAGGCACTGTGACCTTCACCTGCAAACTAATTTTTGTATTTTGGTGGAACAAGGGGATGTGCATTATACAAATACACCTGTTTTGTATCGATGTTTTTTTCTACTCCTTGCTTTTTTAATTGAAATTAGTGTCCTAAAATAGACGCAGTGGGGGAAGGTCGGAAAGTGCCCCTAAATATTTTTCCGTGGTGACTGGAGAACCGTTCGCAACCGGAAAACACTGCGGAAAGCGCTGCTTGGAAAACGCTGCTTAGAGAGAATCCATGAGCGCGTTGATTAAGGAGTTTTGAAGATCAGCCGATATTTTGTTACTTATAGGCGTTCAAAGTCAGACCTATATTTTGAGACCGTCTCAATCCCATTGACACCAGTTCGTTTGCACTGTAGACCGAGTGGTGACGAAATAACGTCATAAAATCGGGGTTATATGTCAAGGTCACCCCTCAGGAAGGTTTAGATAAAATATCACTGATCAAGGTCATTGGCCCCAGATTTCCAGTCAGATGACATTATACAGTATTATGTATGCTATGCTATGACTTCATAGTTAAGACTGCTTAATGTCAAGGTCAAGGTCAAAGGCCCCCTTTCAAGGTCAGCCCCTCATATTCACGCCCAAAGACTGCTATAGTGCCAGCTATATTGTACAATATTGCAAATATTTCTACTTTTGCGATGAATGATACGTAATTTTCCACATTAGGTTTTGTTCGTAATGTTTTATATATACCTATGTTACCGAAAAAGGTGAATTTTAACCCGTGCCCCACCGGGGGTCCGGCGCCACCTTCGCCCCACCGGGGGCCATCGATGGCCCCCTCTAACTCCGAAAATATGGGCGTTAGCGCAAAACTGGAAAGTGCATTAGAAAGCCCGCGTGAATTCAGCAAGAAATTACTCAGCATGCTTTAGCGCTCAGGTCAATGGTTTGACCTTCAAAGGTCAAATTAGGTCAAGATCGGCTATTTTCACTCAAATATGCAATGCTTAAGCAAACTGGCCATTAGAGCTATATGACATAGACTGTATGACTAATATGACATTAGAGCTATTATATGTGGTAAAGTACATTGGATGGGAAAATGACAGAAATTTTTCCACTATGTGGAACGTAATGACCTCCCGCCGGTGGTTTGATCTCCATAGGGGACCTTGTGACCTAATATGACCTGAGATCACGGAAGGTCAGAAGGTGACCTTGCCGTATATCAAACAAATGCTAGTGACAAGACATACACGATGGTGCTTGATTCAGTGCTCTAGCTTACATAGGTCAAAAGTTATTGTCAAAATACTGTTTTTGACCCCTGATGACCTTGGATGACCTCTGAGAGTTAAAAGGGCAAATATGGCCCCTGAAATCCGTCAAAGGATGTCCAAGAACGCTTTTCTGATCACGCCGAGCATTTTCAATCGTTTTTGTGACCTTTAGATCATAAGACAGCTTTTTCCCATACTGTTTCAATGGGAGAGGTCACCCCGTGACCTGACCTTAGGTCATGAAATCGAAAAATCCCGGACATAGACCTTGTAGATCCTGGAGAGGTCATAAAGTGTAGGAAGTTTCAAATCAATCGACTTCGAAATGTAGCTCTTACAGAGCTCTAAAGTTGAAGTGAGGTGTCCTTGGTTGACCTCACCTGGTGACCTGACCTTAGGTGACCCGGGGTAAAAAACTTCAGGGATGGTGGAAAAATGATGCAGTGAGAGGTAGAGCCTTCAACCGCGGTGCTGCGCCTCGTCGTTTTCTGCTATCCCGGAAAAACCTTAGGGGGGCCATCGATGGTCCCGGTGGGGCGAGGGTTAACCCTTGCCCCGGTGGCGGGTACGAGCCACCTTCGCCCTGGTGGGGGGGGCTAAAAAGACCCCCACGATCTCAAAAACTAAGAGAGCTAAAAAAAGCGCAAAACGGCAATCGAAAGCTCTTTGAAAATGATATCGAAAATACTTCGGTCATTTTTCTTGTCAGGTCAATATCAAGGTCACCAGAGGTCAAAATAGGTCAAAATCGCTAATATGAGGTGTACTAAGAAAACCTCATATATCTCAGAAACTATGATAGCTAGAAACATTTTTCTAACACCATTCGAAAGCTCTTGAAATGCGCTTTCATGACAGTGGCATTCATTTTCGTTTCAGGTCAAAGCCTAGAGAGCTACAGGTCACTAAATATTGGGCATATTCTTGGGAATGTCCATAGCCACCCATGCATAAGGGCGTTTACTTTTTCGCTAATACCTTCCAAACCAAACAAGATACAGCCATAGTTTATGCACCATTGCAATCCTCTCGTCAATACAAATCGAATGATATATGATATTGTTATGCCAGGTCAAATTTAAGAATTTGACCTGACCCAGGTCAACGGTCTGACCTAACTTGGCCTGGTATAGTCATGATGTATATCATTTGACTTCCAGTGACTATACAAACACTTTGGTGACAAAATAAAAGCTCTATCTTATTCTATTCAAAATTTATAGAGAAAAACACAAAAAAATGATTATTTGACCTAAGGTGACCTTTTAAAGGTCACAAGTCAAAAACTTTGGCATCAGCTTCAGAAATGGGCTAAGAGCAAGTCGCAACCGATGTTTAAAGTTGATTCCATTCATACTTACTGAGAAAAGCTCATTTCGTGATTTTCCCCATGTATTGACAATGGGGAGGTCATGCTCTGCACATGACCTTAGGTCACCAATATCAAAAATTCCGGAACAAATGTTGTAGCTCCTAGTGGGCCCAATATGTGGTATGAGTTTCAACTTGATCGATTAACCCTTCTTTTAGTTATGCGGTCCTAAGTATTTTTTTGAGGTGAGGTCACTTCACCTGGCCTAATGACCTGACCTAAAATGACCTTGAGCCAAAATTTTCAGGAAAGATGTAAAAATGATGAAGGAACAGCTAGACCAAGTTTGGCGGCGCTGCGTGCCGCCGTTTTTTTTGGTCACTTTGGAAAAACCCGAGGGGGTCTAAAAGACCCCCCGGGCGAAGGTTAAGAACGATGTGTAAGGTCAAAACGATGAATAAGCGCAGAAGTTAAAGTAGAATCATAAAATGAAGCAAAATTAGACTGCCAAAACAATAAAACACACGCAGTCCATGTTAATCAAACGCACAGTCATACACTCATACCCCACACACACTCACACTGAACTTAACCCCTCACTCACATCACAGCCAATCACTTGCTTCTCTGCACTTGAAGAGCTCAGAGCGATGGGCCTGCCGCCTTCGTCCTCCAGAGTCCGAAGAGCGTCCGAAGAGTGCGAGGAGTAGAAGAAGAAGCCCCAAAGATGAGTGCCCGTATCTGACAGTACTCGCCTATTTACTCCCTCCTTCCCCACCGCTCCTCCTCTGCCCTGCAGCGTCACCTGAGGCGAATTCTGCTGCCAGCCAGCGGCTGACAGCTGCACTGAGAGTTCAGGCGCAGCCAAGAGATAGCACTGGCTGCTCCAGAATAAGCTGCAGAGCGCTCGCTGCGACCGACGGGCGGTAAAAATCTCTCCGTCCAGAGTGCTCACTGCGCGCGTCGCTGACGGAGCGTGACCCGATCTGCATATCGTCACACAGGGGCGTAGCCAGGATTTCGCTCAGGGAGGGGCGGCGCCCCGAAAAGGGCCCCTGCGACAGCGCAAAAGGGACTTGATGGGTAAAAAGGGCCCTGCTTGTTACAGAATTGAGTGCTGAATAGGGCTTAAGAGGGCCCTGTCTGGTATAAAATGCCAAATTTGGCCACAGAGCATAGTGCGGGCGAGCCGCGCTTCGCGCGGCTCGTGTCCTCAGGGGGGCCCTTCGGGCCCTCAGGGAGGGGCGGCTGTCCCTGCCCCCCTTGGCTACGCTCCTGTCGTCACATGATCCAGACGCGCGGTTTTCTGGGATCACACGTCTCCTCCTGGCATCGCGCGTCTGGAACCTAAACAGGCGACAGCTTTCCGGCCCGTGAGAGCAATGGTTCTGGTCCCAGTGAAACAAAAACTAGAACCAGCGGTGATGGTGACGAAATAGCTCAAATTTTGAATTAAAACGGTAGATAGGTACGTATCAAACTAAAGATAGGATACAAAAGCAAATTGAGAAGAAATAAAAACATATAATTGTTTACTTATATCAACCTTAACCCTCGCCCCACCGGGGGCCATCGATGGCCACCCCTAAGGTTTTTCCGGGATAGCAGAAAAACGAGGAGGCGCAGCACCGCGGTTGAGGGCTCTACCTCTCACTGCATCATTTTCCCATCATTCCTGAAATTTTTTACCCCGGGTCACCCAAGGTCAGGTCACCAAACGAGGTCAACCAGGGTCACCTCACTTCAACTTTAGAGCTCTGTAAGAGCTACATTTCAAAATCGATCGATTTGAAACTTCCTACACTTCATGACCCCTCCCGGGTCTACAAGGTGTATATCCGGGATTTTTCGATTTCGTGCCCTGAGGTCAGGTCCCGAGGCGACCTCTCCCATTGGAAAAGCATGGGAAAAAGCTGTTTCATGATATAAAAGCCACAAAAATGATTTCAAATACTCAGACTGCTCAGAACAGTGTTTTTGGACACCCTTTCACGGATCCCAGGGGTCATATTTGCCCTTTGACTTTTCCAAGAACATCCAAGGTCACCAGAGGTCAAAAACAGTATTTTGACAATAACTTTTGACCTAATTAAGTTAGAGCGGTGAAACAAGCACCATCGTGTTTGTCTTGTCACTGGCGTTTATTTGATATACGGCAAGGTCACTTTTTAACCTTTCGTGACCTCAGGTCATATTAGGTCACGAGGTGACCTCTGGAGGTCAAACCACTGGCGGGAGGTCTTTATGTTTCACATAGCGGAAAAAGTACTGGCAATTTGCTATCAAATGTTTTTTACCAGGCCTCAATAGCTCTAATGACATAAGAGTTATGCCCAGTTTGCTTAACCATTGCATATTTGAGTGAAAATAGCCGATCTTGACCTAATTTGACCTCTGGAGGCCAAACCATTGACCTGAGCACTAAAACATGTAAAGTAATTTCTTACTGAATTCACGCGAGCTTTCTATTGCACTTTGCAGATTTGCGCTAACGCCCATATTTTCGGAGTTAGAGGGGGCCATCGATGGCCCCGGTGGGGCGAAGGTGGCGCCGGACCCCCGGTGGGGCGCGGGTTAACCCGCGCCCCGGTGGGCCTCCGAGCCACTTTCGCCGTGGTTGGGGGGCAGGGCATTTCTTAAAGGGATTTAGTGTAATTAGGCGTACTGTTAGTCAAAAATAATGAAACCACTCATGATTTCTCTGAAAAATGTACAATAAGCTCAAAATTTGGTTTTAAAAATACTCCTCTAGAAAAAGAAAGAAATATCAGCCTGTGGATGATGTCACGATCTGGCAACCACTACCATACTTGAAATGCTTCAAGGGCTTCGATTGGCTGATGCTAATCGTGACGTCAGCATATGTCGTCACACCAGTAGCTCACAACAATGGCCGCCGGTGACGGGGGGCTGAGGGGGGCTGGTGTCAGGTAGGTTTTAGCTTTTTTCTACGGAAATATCGAGTTCCAACACAAATGAAATATGGAGTACCGGGTTTTCCGACTTGCTTTACAACTTGGCTATCTCAGTTAAAATCACGTTGTGAAGGTGCCACATTCCCTTTAGGAAAAGTCAGTGGGGGGGGGCATTTCTTGTGCTGGCTAATATAGTGTCTTCAGGGGATCAAGACCCCATTTTGAGGGGGTCTAATAAAACTAAGACGCGTTGGTGTTTAACCCGTGCCCCACCGGGGGTCCGGCGCCACCTTCGCCCCAAAACGGGGGGCATCGATGGCCCCCCTCTAACTCCGAAAATATGGGCGTTAGCGAAAATCTGCAAAGTGCATTAGAAAGCTCGCGTGAATTCAATAAGAAATTACTTTGCATGTTTTAGCGCTCAGATCAATGGTTTGACCTTCAGAGGTCAAATTAAGTCAAGATCGGCTACTTTCACTCAAATATGCAATGCTTAAGCAAACTGGGCATAACTCTTATGCTATTAGAGCTATTGAGATGTGGTAAAGTCCATTGGATAGGAAAAGGCCAGACTTTTATACGCTATGCGGAACGTAATGACCTCCCGCCAGTGGTTTGACCTCCAGATGTCACCTCGTGACCTAATATGACCTGAGGTCACGAAAGGTCAGAAGGTGACCTTGCCTTAAATCAAACGAACGCCAGTGACAAGACAGACACGATGGTGTTTAATTTAGCGTTCTAGCTTATATAGGTCAAAAGTTATTGTCAAAATACTGTTTTTGACCCCTGGTGACCTTGTATGACCTTGGAGAGGTGAAAGGGCAAATATGGTCCCTGGAATCCGTGAAAGAGTGTCAAGGAACGCTTTTCTGATCAAACCGAGCGTTTTCAATCGTTTTTGCGACTTTAAGATCATAAGCCAGCTTTTCCCCATGCTTTTCAATGGGAGAGGTCACATCGTGACCTGACACCAGGTCACGAAATCGAAAAATCCCGGATATACACCTTGTAGACCCTGGAAGGGTCATGAAGTGTAGAGAGTTTCAAATTGATTAACTTCGAAATGTAGCTCTTAAAGAGCTCTAAATTTGAAGTGAGGTGACCTTGGTTGATCTCGTCTGGTGACCTGACCTTGGGTGACCCAGAGTAAAAAAATTTCAGGGATGGTGGGAAAATGATGCAGTGAGAGGTAGAGCCCTCAATCGCGGTGCTGCGCCTCGTCGTTTTTCTGCTATCCCGGAAAAACCTTAGGGGCCCATCGATGGCCCCGGTGGGACGAGGGTTAAAAATGTTTCTAAATTTTTGTCTTTTTCCATGTTATTCCAGATTATAGATGCTGTCCAGGGCTGTCAAGTTTTTTCCCGCGGTAAAGGTCAAACCGAGTTAGAAAAAGGGCCAAAGAGGGGCAAAACGTTATTTTCACTAAAACAGCCAAATAAATACCACAAAAACTAGACTTGAGGCTTAAGCAGCCTCTTGCGGTAGACATAACCCCACAGAAAAACTACTTATATCACTGTTAAAAACTAATTGTTGACAGTTTGATATCGACTTGACGCGATATTATTTTAGCACAATACTGATTTAATAGGAAGCCGGAGTTGCCCTTCCAGTCCCGTGTGACCATCAAATGATTTTATCCACATAACCAGAACATTTATTATTGATCATGATTATTTTATTGTTGATCATGGTCATGATTATTATTGATCATTGATCATGTTGGCCGCATCCACTCCCCGCTAACATTTTCAATGTTTTCTCTGTTTTCCAACTATGCATTTTTTGCTGTTAATTAGTGGTGGATCTAGGATATTGGTAAGTGGGGGGAGTGCGGAGCCTCAGAGGCCGAACTTTTTCATCAACTTTTCACCCAAAGGGTTCCTATAGTATCGCATCCTTTGCGTCCGGTTTTCGGTGGTCATCATTTTTCTGGATCGTGTTTTTAACAAAGTTCTGTTCCTCCCTCCCAACACCAGACCAGTTTGTCTGCTGCCCTGCTGCTTTTTCGGTGTCAGAATATCGTATTAAAGAGCGGAAGAGGTAAAAAAATAATATTTATACAAGGGACAAGCCAGAAATAGCTTAGGTGCCAGCTGCTTGAAAAGGGGGCAAAAAAGGCCAGATTCCAAGAAAGGGCCAACTGAAAAAATCGCAGGGGCCAAACACGACAAAAAGACCCAATTCGAGATATTTGGCCACAAAATGGCCAACCTGGCAGCCCTGACGCTGCCATAATGTATTCCAAATGAAAAGGTTATTTTCTTATTTTTCTTGATGATTGTGGCAAGGTAAGCAAATTCCTAAAGTATCGAACACAAGTGGTTTATGGGCTAAATCGAGACAAGTTTTTACGTACATACCTACTATGATGTGTGGTTGTTGCTGTCAAAATCATCTAGAGAATGTAGTACAAAAACCAGTCAATATTTGTTTAGGCTTACCGACGCACCAACTGTCAGGGTTATATGGCGTCGCCAACTCTTTCCCTGTTGGAAGGGTTTCTCGAGGGCCAGTTGAATGATTCTGACGAAGGGCTGTGGCCAAATATATAATCTCTCCCAATTTTCAACATCGGGGAATCGATGAGAAAGGCCAGCTAACAACTTATCTACTTTACAGAACAAATTGATGCAGTTATTTAACTATAAATTTCACGTATGCTAAAACACACAAAAAGCATCTGAAAAGAGGGACCAGCGGGCCTGCCCACCCCCCCCTCCCACCCACTTTTTGATCAGCAATTTTCTGATATCAGTCAAAATGGGAGAAAACCGGAAATTTGTATTACCAGCCGCTGCGGAAGGCAACGAGGAGGGGCGCGGTAGTGGAGTGGTCAGCGTAGCTGGTTTCCACGCGGCCGACCCGGGTTCAAGGCCCGGCGGCTTCCCTGAACAAGGAGCAAGCT
Organism: Lepas anatifera; assembly: GCA_034440635.1. Taxonomy (NCBI): domain Eukaryota; kingdom Metazoa; phylum Arthropoda; class Thecostraca; family Lepadidae; genus Lepas; species Lepas anatifera. The sequence continues at coordinate 1,952,427 of JAOTON010000709.1, read as the reverse complement.
GGCTCCCGAGAAACCCTTCCAACAGGGAAAGAGTTGGCGACGCCATATGACCCTGGCAGTTGGTGCGTCGATAAGCCCAAAAAAGGCAACGAGGACCCCAAATTCGAAGAGTTTTTGGTACGAAAGCGGTAAGTTTGTTGTCAGTATCAGGTTGAAGTTTGGCTGGCCCCCTCACTTTTTTGCCGGTGGTGACGTTTATGTATGCTACCACCACAATAATAAATAAAAAGGCTAAGCACTTCACACCGCCACACCCGCGACCAGTCTTACGCGCTTTGACTACACCGTGTCCCGTCTAATCCACGAACGATCAATGCACAACTGACCGCGAGTGAAATGAGAGCATCATACAATCTGACGATTCTGGCTGGGGTATGGGCTTCCGGTCGGATAGAACATGATGTTTGATTGGTTGTAGGCCAGCGTTCATTTCCAGCCTTGTGATTAGCTGATGCTGAGGCTGCTTTCGCCGGGATTTGCCGTAACTACGCAGTTTGTTTCGTCTTCGCACGACGGAGGAGACAGCCACGAATGAACATTTTTTAACACAATTTTTGTGAATTGCCAATTTGGCACCAGCAACAAAACGAAATTATTATTATCGGGTGGTGTACTGTCTTATTCTCGTTAGGTGAGTTTGCACTTGTCGAAGCTTAAGTCATCTCCTGTCTATTTCACTGGGGGCCCATTTCCGGGCACTGGGGGCATTTCGGCCGACTGGGGGGGCAAATGGCCCCCCGTTAACATGTAAAAAATGGCCTGTTGGGGGTGTTTGAACACCTCCTCGAACTCGGTCCTTCGCGGGATAGCGAACAAACTCGAACGCTCGTTGATGGCTCATAAAAATTAATGAAGAAACTATATCTGTCACTCGGCTCAGGTTAACATTGAGGTCATGGCAGGTCAAAGAAAGTGGGATGTTGAGTAGAGCTTTTGGCTCTAGCGTCTGACAGAGTTGAGTTAAAATCATTTTAGACACTATTCGCTTCCTGTCGTCATGTCAAATCGAATGCTGTATAATATGATCATACTAGGTCAAAACACAAAAGTAACCTGACCTCAGGTGAGATCAAGGTCACTTTTTAAGCCAGCATAGTCAATATGTATATCACTCGACTCGCAAACGCAATCCAAACACAATGATATCAAAATAAAAGCTGCGTCATCATTTCGTGCAAAGTTATTGACCTAAGTCTGAGAACTGCTTAAATAGCCCCAGATGACCTCTCAGAAGTCACAGATCGAAACTTGCAACATGAGCCTGGAAAAGGGCAGAATAATACGATTTGCAGAATATGAAGGTATTCTCAGCTGTATCTGCACAAACACAGCCAAATTTATGTTTTTCCCATGTATTTTCAATGGAGAAGTCATGGTCTGTACTTGACCTTAGGTCATCGATATGAAAAAATCCAGGAATATATGTTGTAGTACGCGGTGGGCCCATTATGTGGTATGAGCTTCAACCCCATAGGTTCATGCATTTCTTACTTATGCCACCTTACACATTTTTTTAGGTGAGGTTACTTGACCTACGCTAGTGACCTGACCTGAGATAACACAACTGCAATATTTTGGGTAAAGTTGCGGAATTGATCAATGATAAGGTGTGCCAAGTACGGCGGCGCTTCGTGCCGCCGGTTTTTCGTGCCGCCGGGAAAAAACCCGAGGGAACGTTCAAACTCTAGCATGACCCTGGCAACCCTGGCATGTCCTAGGCATGACGCGCCCCGCTAGAAGGGGCGTTTTTCGCCTCCCCGCTTTTGTATCTCATTTTCCAGAAAAGCTAGATAAAAATTACGGACGGCCAGGCCCCAAAAAAGTTTCAGTGTGTCACCACTGAAAATGTAAAACCATAAATGTAGCACCAGCCCAGACTGCAGAATGTATCATGTTTTGCGTTATTAGGAAACCAATGGACACTTACAGACCATGCTAATTGTTGAAAAACGTTGCAAGTTCAAATAAAAGGTACAAATCTCGGTGATTTGTTCCCTTATGTGTTTGGAATAAACATGTCGGCTAATTTTTGTCACCTAACCCACCTTGGGATGTCACCATTTAGAATGACAAAATGCAAGATTTTCGACCCCTTGTGGACGGCACTCGAAAGCTCTTGACGAGACGAAGATAATTTATACGAAGTATTTTTATGCCAGGTCAATATTGAGGTCAGTATAGGTCAAATAAGGTTCCTTAGGTTTACAGCAGGGTAGGGTACGTTTCCCCCTTTATATTTTTACTCAGTGAAGCTAGAGCAAATATCCATGCACCATTGGACTCATATCATCGTGGCGAACAGAATGATATATAATATGACCTTGCTAGGTCAAATTGTGAAAATAACCTGACATCGAGCAAGTTCAGGGTTACAGAGGCACCTGGTATACTCGTATTGTATATCAATCGACTCCCCGTAACAATATAAGCACAATGCAAGCAAAATAGGAGTTTGATCTCAATTCAGTGAACATTTATTGGAAACACGATCACTGTATGCTCCTGTGACCTGACATGACCTTTGAAAGTTCAGATGGTAAAAAACTTAGCTTTATGATCAAGATCATCGTAAGAATACACGGTTTGAGGATTTTCAGCTTTATCTATCCAGTACTCACTTAAAACGAGCCTTTTCTATTTTTCATCATAGACTAATAATGGGGTGACCAAAACATTGACCCATCTTAGGTCAACAATATAAAAATTCTGAGATAACAGATTTGTAGACCCTAATGACTTAATCACATTGTGAAAGTTTCAGACTGATCGGTTGGCTGATGTTCCTTAGGCGCCACTTCAAACTCGTGATTTTAGGTTTCGAGAATGGGTCACTTGACTTTGAATAGCTTACTGGCCTGACATGACCTGACCTAAAAATGGTCAGATGCGTAAAAATTATGAGGGATAAGGTAACGCAAGTGTCGTTTTTCTGCGTCTCTTCCTTTTTGCGTTATCTGGGAAAAACAGAAGAGGGCGAATTTGGCCCTCCATCTGGGCGCATATTAACGATAAGTCCCCAGACTAACAAATAAACTAGCTAAACACATTGACCTCAAAACCCAGCAGCAGTCCAAGCTGGAAGTTCCAGCAGTCGTCAAGCTGGAAGGAAACAAGTTAGTACAACACCTTTTCTTTTAATGTTAAAAATTATTATAAAGTTAATCCTTGGAGTTAAACTCCTAAGGAACTCTTTGCAATCCTAATATTTATTCTCAGTTCCCATATCATAAGCGAGTGCGTTTTGAATTCAATATGAATTATTGTCAAACCTAAATTACATTTCGTCGAGTAGGCTTTATATATTTACGGGAAACCCACCGCATCATGTACCATGGGTGGAGATCCCGGGGGTGGGGGTCAGGACCCCCACTGATTTGGAAACCGATAGAACGTGGGGGTCAGTCCGGGTCCTACAGCTTCTGTTCTCACAAGATATTTTCCAACCCATAGGCAATAATAATTTGATTCACGCCATTTGTGGGATCGGCTGAGTTAGTTAGTTAGTTAAGGGCTTTTATAAGGCGTTCTGTGCAAAGCACCTTTGCCCGCCTCTGAGTCATAATTTGACCTATATGTCCCTTTCTACTCCTTTGTAGAGGAGTCGAGGACCAGTGGCGGCACCACGGCTTTCCGTCACGACTCTACGTCAGGAAGAGCACGGACCCCTGAGCTGGTCTAAGGTCCCTCAGCTGAACTAAGCAGCACTCTAAGTCTGTCTTTCACAGAGGGTACCTGATATAGTGTTGGGCCATGTGCCCTTACCTTAACACGCGCAGTGGAGAAGGGTCTGGCGTCAACGTGCAGTGAAGGATCCTGAAGTGCCCACCCTGATATTTCGAAAACCAAGAGGGTTAGAAATCACCCATTTGGAGGTGCGTGAGGACGATGGTTGTTCATGTCATGGCTAAGTTTCAGTGACCTAGCTCAGTATCTTTAAGGTCAAATGAGGTTGTAAGGGTCACATATGAACTGTGCTGAAAACCTATTGTGAATTCTGCGATTACGCAGAAAAAAACGATAATACACTGCAAGTGAACTAAGGTCATAGAGAGAAGGTCCCACTCAATGTCCTCCGAAGGTTTGAGGTCAAGGTCAATCAAGGTTAATGACCTAGTATTAACAAAACCTATTCACACTAACCTACAATATAACCCCGGTCTGCGACATGGGTTAACGCCCCACCGGCACCGGCGCAGGAGAGCCGCATGACAATGTGCTGAAATCAAACCATCTTTTGTTTTCAATGAATCTCTTCATAAGCCTGGAGGTCAGTGTTATCATTCTTTTCTTTGAAATAACTAATAAAGAGCGCGCGGTCAACCCCGCATTCGAACCGACCACCTCTGACCATTAGACAATGCCTCTAACCACTAAACCACCTCACCACACTGTCCACCCTCCAACTAGCCCTACAGCTGTGACCCGTCAGGAGGTCACACTGGCCGCTATCTCTCAACCGAGGATAGCGCCGTGGCCTGGCACCGGGTGCTGTGTTCGTACAGAAAAGGCACGGTATAAAGCTGTTTCTAGAATACGAATCTAACACTATTTTGGCTTAGAATTACTTGTATCGGTGACCCAGGACCCTACGCTATCTTCATGCCAAATTGCATCCACTTCCATTCATTTTAAGGACTTGAAACCATGGTGAGAAGCAAACATGTTCCGAGAAATTTAGCTCCTTGAAATACTCTTTCGGACGAATTACTCGAAAGCCGTTGGTGATAGGTGGGTAGTGTAAATGAATGAAATGACCGCAGTCGATTTTCCTATTCAGCTATTTTGATTCTGAGCTTGTGAGTGAGACCTGCTCGGAACCGAGAAGCTACAAATAAAAGGTTTTCTTCTAAAATTATATGTATATGTTACGGCCCGTATGGAAAATCGGCCCGTTTGCAAACGAGCCGGCCCATTTGTAAACGGGCCAAATAGCTGGCCCGTATGCAAACGGGCCAGCAAATTGGCCCGTTTGCAAATGAGCCGGCTCGTTTGCAAACGGGCCGGCCTTTCAAACGAGCCGGCCCATTTGTAAACGGGCCAAATAGCTGGCCCGTATGCAAACGGGCCAGCAAATTGGCCCGTTTGCAAATGAGCCGGCCCGTTTGCATAACGTCCGGCCCGTTTGCAAACGGGCCGGACTTTTTGTAAACGGGCCAAAGCTGGTAAATATGTGTGTAGCTGATAGTGACAAGTTGACTTAGTTGATGGTATGTCGGTTAGGAGAAAAAATTGTCAATCGCGAGGTGCAAGTGAGTGACATGTCAACCATGTCAATAATAATTTGAATAAGAGAAATACGCCATCAATGATTTGAAAGTATTTTGGGAAATAGCTTTCGTCATGACACTGCCCTGTGTCTATCAATAGCTGTCATGACACCGTTAAATATTTACTGATAGCTATATATCCTTCTGAAAACGCCTAAGCATAAGCGATCCCTGTTTTAGTTAAATCTTAACTGTCACACTAGGTAAGTATGCACTTTGATTGAGTTACTAGTCATTCTAAATACTTGTTAAATATGTTTGCAGTCAAATTCAAGATAATTTATGACAAACAAATTGCGTTTTTGTCTTTATTCACCCCTTTGACATACAGTTTGTTGTACTGCAGCCCACATCAGAGCAACGAGATCCAAAGAACAGTGGATTTAAGCAACAGTGCATTTAATACAATTTTTGGACCAGCTCCGCGCAAACTGCAACATCATCCCTAATAAAACTTACTTACAGAATGTTGGGGGCTCAAAGATACAGAAAATGTCAACTAGGTTGTATGCCATCTCTTCTGCTGACTTTGTTCTGAGTGGACGCAACACTACGAATTTGGTGAGGTGGTCCTGACAATTTAGTATATAGGCATATCCATCCTTCCTCTCACTGTGCCAATCGATGAGGCCGACTTGAGCACGTCTGGTCATGTAAAAAATAAAAATCAGTAATAATTAGGAGAGACACTACCGTATTCTGTGGTCGTGTCTTCTTCGTCTCGCATATTTTGCAGGCTTCCAGGTAAAGCTCCTGCTCGACAGTCGCACAACTAATGTTGGCGTAGTTGATCTTTACTGCATTAACCCTCGCCTTTGTGGGGGTGTTTGAACACCCTCTCTCGGGTTTTTCCGGCGGCACGAAAAATGGCCGCGCGAAGCGCCGCCATACTTGGCACACCTTACCCTTGATCAATTCCACAACTTTACCCAAATTTTTTGGGCTGGGTCATCTCAGGTCAGGTCACCAGTGCAGGTCAAGTGACCTCACCTGAAAAAATGTTTAAGGTGGTATAAGAAATAAATTGGTAAATCTATCGGATTGAAACTTATACCACATAATGGGTTCACCAAGTGGTGCAACATATATTCCGGGATTTTTAATATCGATGACCTCAGGCTAAGTACGCGCCATGACCTTTCCATTGGAAATACATGGAAGTACAGAAATTGGTCTCTATTTGTGTAGATACAGCTGAGAATACCTTCATATTCTCAAAATCGTAGTATCCTGGGTCCCTTTCCAGGTTTATGCTGCAATTTTTTACCTATGACCTCTGACAGGTCATCTGAGGTTATTTAAGCAGTTTTCAGACTTAGGTCAATTACTTTGCATGAAATGAAGATACAGCGTTTATTTTTATATAATTGCGTTTGAATTGCTATTGCGAGTCGATTGATATGCCTGCTTTTGTTGATCAACTTGTGCTCTCCTGCAATTGTAATTATATCATAATTTTTGAAGCGCGAGTAGTGTGTCACTAAGTACAGCTTTCCATGAACCTTAGGGTCCCCTAAGTCTTTGACGATCTCATCATAAGTGGACTTCGGTACCGACTGCGTGTTCATTGCTTTCTTATCTTTCGCAGCAACAAATTTCGCATAGAACTCCTCTTGCGGCATAGTTCCTGATGACAATCATAGTTGGTAACTTGAAGCAAGAGAATGGGTTCGAGACGAGGTTTAAGTCAACACGCACATTGGAAATAATATGACCGCATTCCCTTTTCAGGGAAAATGACGCTGCCATACGTGATCATGTTCCGACAGTGGTGCTGCGTCGCAAATTTCCTCCGTGGTTTGACGCTGATGTCCGGCAGGCTTTGCGTGAAAAGGAGGCCGCTTTTAAACGCAAGAAGCATAACAGAACACCAGACGCAGAGAGGGATTTCCGGGAGAAACGTAGATATTTTAAAGATGTTTCGTGCAGAAAGTATTTTAGCTATATCAAAGGTATGATTGGGGACTTCAAGTCGAATCCTAAACGTTTTTGGTCTTTTTTAAAATGTACCAAGGGCACGAAAAGCCAGCTCCCTGTACTTTTAGATGGCGACAGAGTGTTGAATAGTGATGTCGAGCGGGCGAATCTGCTAAATACGACATTCGCAAGTAGGTTTACTGATCCCACCATACAGGATTATCCTGAAGCACCCATTTACGACCTGAGCTCACTCAATCACTTTGTGATTACTGAACCATGTGTTCGCAACTCCTTGAATACTCTCCAGTGCATAAGGCCTGTGGGCCTGATAACATTAGTGCACGAATTATGAAGGAGTGCAGTGACCAGCTGTCGGTCCCGTTGACTGTACTTTTTAGGATGTCAGTGTCTCAAGGTGTCTTTCCGAGCAGATGGGCGGAGGCTAACATCGTGCCCATTCACAAAAAGGGGTCTAGAAAATTACCTTCAAATTATCGTTCCGTCTCACTCACCTCGCTGTTTGGCAAACTTCTCGAACGGTGCGTATGTGACGTACTTCTTTCTCACGTGCAGCCAGTCCTGACTCCAAAACAACATGGTTTTGTCCCACGCCGATCATGTGACTCAAATTTAGCTTGCCTTTTAAAAACGGCGTGGGAGTCTATATCATTAGGCCATCAAACTGACGTTATCTATACGGACTATTCAGCGGCGTTCCAGAGCGTCAATCACAAACTTCTTATTCACAAATTGAAAAACTCTTACCAAATCTCAGGTGCGGCCCTGGAATGGCTTACATCATATTTAGGAAATCGTAAGCAACGCGTTATTGTGAACGGAAAATGTTCTGATTGGGTCCATGTACGCTCTGGAACTCCGGAAGGTGGAATTATCTCGCCTCTCCTCTTCGCCCTGTACATAAACGATCTTCCAGACAAAATTAAGACTAATTGTCTCTTATTTGCTGACGATGTAAAATTATACAACAAAATTACTTCGCAACACGACATTGAGCTCCTTCAGGACGATCTAACATCTTTAGCTGCATGGTCTGCACTTTGGAAGCTTCAACTCAATCCAGCCAAATGTAAATCGTTCACTGTGTCATTGAAACGAAAGCCTATTCCAACCACATACAAAATCCAAAACTCTACTCTAGAGAAAGTCTGTGCAATCCGGGACCTTGGAGTGTGGTTGGATTCTAAATTGACGTTTGTAGAACACCTGAATCACATTGTTAGTAAGGCGAACAGGGCGCTAGGTCTGATGATTCGGTCTCTTCAGGTTGGCCATTCAGAGGGGAGAGCGAGACGGAAGTTGAAACCCGAACCAATCATGGCGGCTTATTTTGGCAACATTCGATCTATTATGGAGTTTGGCTGCGTAATTTGGGGTGGGGCTGCCAAGACTCATCTTGATAGACTGGACAAAATTCAGCATAAATTCTTGATTTGGCTCGCGTCAAGCTCAACGAAAAGCTCACCATCATTTGTGTACCATGATCTTTTGGCTACGTTCAAAATAAACACTCTGGCTAATCGACGACTACAATATGATATCCTTTTCGCACACAAAATTATCTCCGGAAAAATAGACTCCGCCTTTCTGCTCGGTAATTTCCCTTTTCATGTCCCAGGAAGGAACACAAGGGCAATGTTCGTTAGTATGCTGCATGTTCCATTTGGAAGGGTAGAAACTGTGAGGCGTGGATTGTTTTGTCGCTCGACCACTAATTTTAACTCGTATCTGACGGCATGCCCACTTTCCGACCCTTTTAGATTTTCATTTGGTTAGTTTAGAGCACAGGTTCGTTTATATATCAAGTCGTTGCCTGCGAGTTGAACAAAGTGAACTTTTTAACAGTTTGATATTCTTATGTTTACTGTTTTAAGTGCATATTTTAGTCAGCTCGCAATGTGATCGTTGTTTGTAGTTTGTTGGCTCCTCATTTTTACCTGTAGTTGTATGTGACCTGTTTACCGTGACCATGTTTTATGATTCCTGACTTGAGCTCTTATTGGGGTATGACCCTGTTGCTCATATAGCACTAATAAATAATAATAAATAAATAAAGTATTCAGCAATTCAAAACCAATCTGATCAGAGGCTAGATAATGACGGTGTTCACCAGAGATGGTCTTTGCCTGTGGCTGAGCCAGATTCTAAGCATCGTTAAAACTGCTCCTTGGCAAACAAGGAGCACTAAGTTATTTCTAGTTACATATTTACTTTGATAGCTGAAAACTAAGGTACCAGTTATTCTCAAATACTAAGGCTCTACAAGCAGCAATCTATTCAAGCATTGCAAACATTTATTCACGCATGCAAATGGAATGCAGCACCGTTACAATGCTTACCATGTTCAGACAGATCAACATTTACTTAACCCATTAACGCCCAGCGGGTCATTTTTGTCCTCTGACTTTGACAGGCTGCAGAATCGGTACCAGTGAAGTGATATCTTCATGTTTATGATATGGATGTGTGTTTCAGAGCGTGGACAAGCTGGAAAAATGTATTTGAAAATTCTAGGTTTTTATGGGACGACTTTGGTGGAACTTATTTTGGCGAGGTTTTGGTCAGCGTGAGATAGCTCTGCAAATTTTGTTTCTCGCAATAACATATGGAAAGCTGAAAAGGGTTTCCATGATTGACATTAAGCCAAGACCACTAGGAGTCAGATGGTGAAGAAGGAGTACGATTTTCTTGAACGGCTTTGCCATGAGACATCGTCAAATATGAAGCGGACAAAAATGACCCGCTGGGCGTTGCGGACATCTGCAGGCCGCTGAAAATGAGGAAAAGGATGTGTCCTTTCCTCCCGTTGGTGCGTTAGGAGCACAATGTTACCTAGAGGGAAGGGAGGCATTGTGGGTCCTGCGAATGCAGGGTTGCCAGTTTATATATTTTTCATCAAATCTGAAGATTTTTAGTGCAATGTCGATACGTTTGGAAACTTTGAAGTTCATGAAATGTTTCCTACCGTTTTCGGGGTCTGTTTTATTTTGGGAATGATTATCACATAATTTTAACGGAAACATGCAAGATGCTTCCAGTATTTTGCAAAGGCGTTATTAAATACAATTTTCAGGGGTTTCGAAAACTTATCGAAATTTTAGCACTGACTAATAGCTAGCAGAGCCTTGTCTTTTCCCCTTGATGGATTGTGTGTAGTGGATAGAGAGAATAGGGAATAGTAGCGGATTGAGGACTTCATTGGGTGGTGCGGGGGAGGGTTAGGGGTCTCGAGCCTCCCCCGCCATGGCCTCGGAACAGCCCTCAGTAATGCATTTAGGTACCATAGGCACACTGACATTTCGGTAGGGGGGCTTGAGCCTTCCTAGCCCCCTGTGTCCACTAATGATTGAAATCCAATGACCAGCTGACAAAAATGAGTTGGAAATTATCGCGGCCGCCGCGCTGGTTTGTTTTGAAGAGATGGTGCAGTGTCAAACGTCTGGAGCAGTATAAAACGGGTGAATGCTTGGGAAGCTCTAGAACTTCTGTCTAAAACACAACTAGCACTATTTTTGCTTGGTTCTTGTCAAGTGAAACTACCATGAGTGAACATTCCGGGGGTTAGGAGGAGGGGTCAAGATATGCCTGTATTTGTCTCCCACAGACTTTGTCTAGGGCTTGGATTGCAGTGCCAGTGTTAAACCATCCAGAACCCCTCCTGGATCGAGAAGAAATCTCCAGCCATGGAGACATAAAAATATCGAAAGCATAGTTGTTAGCAATGCCACAGATCAAATGTTTTGCAGGAAAAGAAGCAAAATAAGTTGTTTTAAGAGCGCAAGATAGCGGAGCGGATCAAGTGCATATCATAATCATGTCATCACAAAATATATTAGTCATGAGGATGAGAAAGATGATGAGCTGACCAGCGTTACAATGACTAGTGGCGTGCCTCAAAATGTGGAGGTTCACATTTATGCAACTGTGAAGCGCGCTACTTGTTCCAAAGAAAAGTTTGAAAGATGGAAATGGACCCGTTTGGAGATTTTGAGATTAATCAAGCTAATGTGCACCGCGTGGGGGAGCTAACGGATTGAGTTTTCAAAACTTTTCATCTGTATGCTGAATATTTCGATTTCTCGTTGAAAGCTCAGTGAGCATCAGTCACAAAGTCTGTGAGGCGGAGAAGGAAGGGGGGTAGAGACAAAGGAAACAGTTTCCCAAAACCTTTGATATTCACAAATATTCTCAAAATACTATGATGTTCACAATTTTAGTCTATCCCCCGCAAATCATCAGTCTAGGTTAACCACATTTGTATACTATTTGCAAATATGCTGTTAGTGTTGTCTTTAATTAAACCTTAAGAGCATAGAACTGTCTAAACTATGGCCTATATGCAAGAGGAAATAAAAACACTTCACAGAACTGCAGTAAAAGCGATGCGCATTGGGCCGCTGAGTGCGGTGACGGCGCCGCCCGGGAGCCGGCCGCGCAGTGCCAGCCGATGTCCCAAACGCCCAGCGGGTCATTTTTGTCCGGTGTCATATCTCAGAATCTAAAAGTGGTATCGATTTAAAACTTTAGGAACATCTTATTGGGCATATTCTAAGCATAGGAAAACATTTGTTTTGCCAATTTGAGAGCTGGAACTAGGTGCCGGTGTTAATGGGTTAATCTAAAAACCCAGTTTACAAGTTCATTGAAAATAAAAAGATTCATGGACATGAAGAAATCATTAGATTCATTAAAATAAAAAGACGGAGTTTCCCTGATAGACCAGACCCAATCACTTTGCACGAAACTTAGTTTTCATGGTCCAAATACGATCGGATCAAACCGCGGATCCGGATATATCGTGGAGTCGTCGAGTTCATGAAGCGCTATTTTCCCAACACTTAAGCACATACCGTGCCATAGTGCTGGGGAAAAACACTTGTACTCCATCGGCAATGCGATCCGGATCACATTTCGGCCATAGAGACTAAGTCAGTGCTTATCATCCGAATCCTTTTTTAAAATCCAATCAGTATGTATGAAATACAATTAATTCGATAATTACCTGAATTCATATGCTCATCCAGTTCCGAAGCTGAGCTGTTCCGGCACTCAGCAAAAGGTGGAGGTAATGTTACAGAGAATAATTTGGCTAGAAAGGCCCCAAAGCAGCCAATTTGGATTCAGTAAAGCACATGGAGGTAGACTGCAGCATGAAATGGAAAATCAATTTGGAATTTTGTCTCAGTTACTTAACTTCCTTTACATAGAAAAGGTGGCAGCCTTATCTAAACCTTCTATGATGGGGGCGCTGGCATAGCCTCTAATCGAATTTTCCTGGCCAGATATGATTGCAAATGCAGATGGAGTGGTATTTATCTAATTCTTAAATTCATGACTCAAAAATTAATATTTTGATATGGACCTGTCCCCAAACCACAAATAGTGAATAACCTGAACTCGAAGATAGCAAAATTATGATGCCTATATTTAGGGTTCACTCCAGGGATGACGCAATATTCTAAAGCATATGTACGCAACTATGCATAGTTCTTAGCAGAGAGTCAGCAAGTGTCAAGGCAACGAGACGGTCCAACCACCCCTGCTCTTCACAGATAAAAGAAGGCGTACACCGCTTGGTCTTCCGGCGGCAGGTCGGGTCACTTATTATGCCCAGGAGTTGGAGTGGGCGGGATTTATCCAATGTGCTTCGGTCCAGAAGTGAAAAAATTAGGCTTGATGCGATTTGGAGCTACTTTTCATGAAATTATATCAATAAACGCGTGCTAAGAAAGCTCTTGCATGCGAATGTATTTGACTCAAATGTGTTTTAAACGAGCCTGCCAATTTGTAAACGGGCCGGCCAGTTTGCAAACGGGCCGGCCGGTTTGCAAACGGGCCAGGATACTAGAAAACCCAAACGGGCCAGACTTTTTGCAAACGGGCCACATCCCTGGCCCGTTTGTATACGGGCCGGCCCATTTGCAAACGGGTCAATTTTCCAACATATAAATATAAAAAAGTAACATATGCACATAAAACAATTAATTTCAATATCACGATATCCATCTCCAAATATTATCAGGTGTAAGCAATGTTCTTTTATTATCTAAAATGAAAAGTCAAATCGGTGGATTAGATTGCGAGATATTAAGATTTAAATGAAATGTGCAAAAATGCAGTCCTCCGGCAGAATGGCAAGAACTAGTTAAAAATTTTACGTTTTCCACTGGAAACTATGCCTAAGCACAACAATACAATTGACCTAGCTGCCTCTAGTTGTCTGTCTTTAAACTAAGAGAAGCGTGCCTTCTGACATTTCGAGCTTATAAGTCGGCCGTCAAATTTTAATAGCTTTTTTGCTTGTATCAGAAATACTGCGTTTTGGCGTAATAAATATTGTTGGACCAGTTCGAAATTTTTCTGAGGTAGCACCTGTTGCTTATTAAAAAAGGAGGTAAATTTCAGGTTCGTGGCTTAAGAAATAAAAATGAGAAAAATGCAGAATTGAAAACATTTGTTCCAAAATTTCTCAAAAAATATTTTGAATTTAGGTTCAGGGGCCTTAGTTTGGGCGTCTAGCGTAAAAGGGCTATCACCCTACACAATTGCAGAGACCTTGCATCAACTGTCAGAACCACCAAGTGGCCAGAATAGAGCCTTTTGGGAAATCTCAATCCGCTTCGCTCCATGGATTTCGTCATGCGGCTCTGACTGGCACTGTAACAGTCTTTGAGCCGGAAATGAGGGTTTGACCTTGAAAAGCCTTTGACCTTGCCAGTGAGTAATCGTAATTATGAAGTCGCAGCAAAGCATACGTTATACTGAGCAATGCCATCTGTCTAGAACACTGGGTTAAATAACCACGACATGTGACCTTGACCTTTATTTGGGATGACTGATATATAACCCGATTATATAACGTTATTATTTTATTATTCATGGTTCCTTGATAGCTATTCTGAGCTTAGCTTTTTGTCTGCCTCTAAAGCGTCGTGGGGGAATTGGAATTCGAAGCAATTTAAGCAGACAAATATAATTTAGAGCCTGGTCATGTTCAATCTAGCGGAGTAATTTTACCCTATGTGTTAGTAATATTATTTGATATTATTACGTCGCCACTTTGTCTTCAGTGCAGGCGAACTGGTGCGACTGCGCGATTGCGAAGATTTCAAAATGTGATTCTGAATTGTAAAACCTACAAGAAAAAATGGACCATTTTTTAACATTCGTTAACCACTTGACGCGCTAATGCTCTGCGTAGCGTATTCTGACGTCTTATTATTCCAAGTAGCGATGTCCGAGTAGCGTATTCTGGCGGTGAATGGTTCTCCGGCCACCTTGGAACAATATGTGGGGGCACTTTAAGGCCCCTGGACTTCGCGTGTCAAGGTCTCCGAGCGGTGTCAGGACCCTGAGCCGGTTTGGGGCCCCCAGGTTGATTTGGCACCCCTTGAGCTGATTCAGGGCCTCGTAGCTTGACTGGGTCTCTGAATTGGCGTGGAGCCCCCGTGTTGTTGTTGACTCACCCCTGAACAGTTTTGGGATCCCGTGAAGTTAAACTGGTCTGCGGTCCCTGAAGTAGACTAAGACCTCCAACTCGTTTGGGCCCTTGAGCTAGCATGGCCCTGCAGCTGGTCTGGGCCTTTTACATGGTCGGGTACCCTGCAGTGATCTTGGGAACCCTGGGCTAAACTGGATCCCTAAGAGTTGGGACAGGAACCCCTGAGCTCATCGTGGGCCCCTCATCGGACCCAGTACCCATGGACTTCTATGGGGCTTGCCAGGTGGTTTTCGGACCCCTGAGCTGGTCTGCACCCCTGAGTTGAATGTGTGCCTCCTCGGATAAAAGTTTCGTAGGTGGTCCTTGGACTGTTCTGGTGGCCGCTTATCTTGAGACACATGGGGTGATATGGACACCTGAGTTTTCACTGGGACCCCTAAGCTCTTTGGGGGCCCCTTATCTTGTCAGACCCTCCCGAATTGGTATGGGGCCTCCCTCAGATGGTTTCGGGACCCCTGAGATGTTCTGGAACCCTGGGTGATGTTCTGGAACCCCTGAGATTGTTTTATGCCTACTGAGATGGAGCTTCACTAGGCTCCCCCAACTTTTCTAGGGGCCCTGAGAGTCTCTTGCACAGGAGGTTCTAGACTTGAGCTTGAGGCCCCCAGTCGGTATCGTCCTCTGAGTTTTTCTGGAGCTCCTGACCTGAGCGGCTTTGGGGTCCCTGAACAGCCCCGGCCCCCTTTAGATAACCATGCCCGCACATTGATATTGAAACCAATGTGTTAGCACTGGTGTGCCCTGCGCTTGTCGTGACCCGTTATCTGGTATCAGCTGGTCTTGGGACCCCTGATTTGGTTTTGAGCCGCCGGAGAGGGAGTTTTGCAGGTAGCTCTTGGGCTTTTCTGAGCCTGTGAGAGGATATTGCACATGAGCTTACCGGCTCGGCCATAGCCATAGCTGGCTCAGGAGTCATGAACTGGTCTAGGGCTCCTGAGAGGATTATTTAGGAGGTCCCTGATTTTGTCGTAAGGCCCCTAGGTGGGTTGGTGTCCCTTGAGCTGGTTAGGAACCCTGAGCTGTTATTTGGCCCTTTAACCCTCGCCCCACCGGGTGGGGTCCATCGATGCCCCCCCGAGGTTTTTCCGGAATAGCAGAAAAACGAAGAGAAGCAGCACCGCGGTTGAGGACTCGGGAGTTCAAGTTCATCGTTCCCAAGCAAGGTTCCCAGTGATAGGGCATGTTTAGCTTTCTGCGTACTGATATTTCAAACGTTAATCCTGAATATATTTCATGTTACAAGAGCATGGTTCACATAAGCTGTTACATTACACAAATCACAGGTAGAGGGAAAGTCTTACGTCATAATATAGCGATGTGTCAGTCCTAGACGTCCTAATCTTGACACGCGCCTTGACGGGGAGGGGTTGGTGGGTATCCGCCCCCTCGGTTTTTTGGAGATAACATTAAAAATGACGGCTGGTGGCGCCGCCTTACTTGAAATACCTTTTCCCTGATAATTCTTATACCCTGTGTAAAAATTTTACGGTTAGGTCATCTCAGGTCAGGTCACCAGCTCAGGTCAAGTGAACCGACCTAAAAAAGTTTGAGATGTGCAACGGTGGCTCAGATCCCCGGCAATGCGCGTGTTAACATTCACCCTGTAGGGGACCTTGGAAGCCCCCCATCTGCTTTTCCAAAGTGGCCGAAGAAACGATCGTAGCCTAAAAACAATACTTAGCCACATTGAACACGCGCCCCTCTGGGGTCCCTAGCATGACACGCCCCGCTGGGAGGATTTCGCCCCCTCTGTATCTCATTTTTCAGGAAAGCTAAAGGGAAATTACGGACGGTGTTCAAAAGCTCTTGACAAGACAAATATAAATTATAAGAAACATTTTTATGTCAGGTCAATATTGAGATCAACATAGGTCAAAGAAGATTTCATAGGCTTACAACAGGGCAGTGTACGTTTCCACCTCTATATATTTATTCAGCAAAACTAAAGCAAATATTTATACATCATTGGATTCCTTTTATCGAGACAAATCGAATGATGTATAATATGACCTTGCTAGGTCAAATTATGAAAATGACCTGACCTCGAGCTAGGTCAGGGTCCCTGAGTGACCTGGTATAGTCATGTTGCATATCAATCGGCTTCCGTGACAATATGAGCACAATGAAAGCAAAATAAGAGCTTTATCTCAATTCAGTAAGAAATTATCGGCAAAACAATCACTGTATGCTCCTGTGACCTGGCATGACCTTTGAGAGGTCCGATGGTCAAAAACTCAACTTAATGGTAAAGATCGTGGTAAGAATACACGATGTGAGGATTTTCAGCTTCATCTATCCAGTGCTTACTAAAAACGCGCCTTTTCCATTTTTCACCATAGGCTTATAATGGGGTGCCCAAAAAATTGACCCCACCTTAGGTCAACAATATCAATATCTGCGTTTCTTTGTTTTTGCGTTTTCTGGGGAAAACGAGTAGGAAGAGTTAATTTTGTCCCCTTCTTAACAGCATTTAATAGCAGAGTTTAATATTGTTGAAACAATTTTTAATATAGTTTGAAACTTTTTTAATTAGAGGCTTTCGAAGTCAGACCAGTATTTTGGGATCGCCGTATTCGTGCGGTCGGAGCAGTTCACTTGCATTGGAGACCGAGTGGTGATGTCATAACGCCATATAACCGGGGTGACGGGTCAATGTCACCTCATATAAAGGTCGAGGTCAAGGTCCAAGGTCACAGGTAAAAGTCATATAAGTACTTTTAATGCTACTGACCTCAGTGCTTCCGGTCAAATGGTGTTATCCAGTCTGATGTATATTATGCTATGAAGGTCATAGTTAAGGTACCTAAATGCAACGGTCAAGGTCAAAGATCAAAGTCAAAGGTCATTGGGAAAGGTCAATCCTCATTTCCAGCCAAACTTTGCTATAGTGTTAGTCATATGTACATGATAAGCATTATATCATATTGTGACCTTTTAAGCCAATGACTTTGAAGGACCTTGACCCCAAAACTGTAGGAAAGGTTTTATGCGACCTTCCCTCTATGATTCTTGTCTGTCCTTAGATTATTCCCGAGTTTTTTCCGTATAATCGCTGCACTTTCCACTCGGTCCTCAGCATGGCCAATATTTGACATTTTTTGCCTCATTTGACCTTAGAGATATTGGCCTAGGTCATCTAAAATTGATCATGATGTAGTAGGTAACAGTTCCCACCCACCTCCCAAACGGGGTTTTTGTATGCTTCTTAGTTTCCGAGATCTTAAGGGGCCTACCAGGCCCCCTCCAGTGCGCGTTAGTGCCCGACCCCCTCCAGTGCGCGTTAGTGCCCGACCCCCTCCAGTGTGGGTGTTAACGCAGCGCTGTGCCGGGAAGATGGTTCATGGAGTACCGGCCGATGAGCCTTACCCGTCGCTCGGTCCGCGGCCACCGCAGACCTTGGCAGACACGTCGTTCAACGCCCTGCGCGTCTAGCCAAAAGGGAATGGACAGTTGTTTACATTGCGCTACGGTCGCCGCCCGCCTGGAATTGTGCGACAGCCGCTATTTGCGGGCTAGATCTGCAGTGCTGGTAAAATGTATCATCAGCCTGTTCACCTCTTGATTACGCCCCCCCTCCCAGTGTTTTAACGGAGCCGAAAGTGCGGGCATTGTTCAGTAACTCAGAAAGTATGAATCACAGATCAATAATTTTGGTATCATTCGAAAGCTTATTTCCCCCAGATTATGTGGGCAACACATGAATGTCAAGACCTGACCATTGCGGGCATGACTGTCAGGTATTTGACCCTAGGTCAGTAACGAAAATAACTCTATTCATATATAATTATAAGGGGCCTTTACATGGATGTTTTAGTTGATTTTCAGTCACTTCAAGTGTATACGCACGATATGTTTGACATTTAAGACGTTACTGAACCCTCGCCTAACACGCGCCCCGTTGGGGTCCCTGGCATGACGCGCCCCGCTGGGAGGGGCGTTTTTCGCCCCCCTTCCCCTCCGTATCTTATTCCCCACGAAAGCTAAAGGAAAATTACGGGCGGCGTTCAAAAATTCTTGACAATACGAAGATATTTTATACGAAGAATTTTTATGTCAGGTCAATATTGAGGTCAACATAGGTCAAATAAGGTTCCTTAGGCTTACAGCAGGGTAGTGTACGTTTCCCCCTTTATATTTTTACTCAGTGAAGCTAGAGCAAATATACATGCACCATTGGACTCATCTCATCGTGGCAAATAGAATGATATATAATGTGACCTTGCTAGGTCAAATTGAGAAAATAACCTGACATCGAGCAAGGTCAGGGTTACAGGGACACCTGGTATAATCGTATTGTATATCAATCAACTCCCCGTGACAATATAAGCACAATTCAAGCAAAATAGGAGCTTTACCTAAATTCAGTGAGAAAATATTGGCAAAACAATCACTCTAAGCTCCCGTGACCTGACATGACCTTTGAGAGGTCAGATGCTCAAAAACTCAACTTAATGGTCAAGATCGTGGTAAGAATAGACGGTTTGAGGATTTTCAGCTTTATCTATTCACTATTTACCGAAAACGAGCCCATTCTATTTTTCACCATAGACTTAAAGTGGGGTGACCAAAAAACTGACCCCACCTTAGGTTAACAACATCAAAATTCCGAGATAGCAGATTTGTAGACCCTAATGACCTTATCATATTGTGGAAGTTTCAAACTGATCGGTTTGCTGATGTTCTCTTAGCGCCGCTTCAAACTCGTGATTTTAGGTTTTGCGGTCGGGTCATTTGACCTTGAATAACTCCTTGACCCGACACGACCTTAACTCAAAATTTTGGTCAGATGTGTAAAATTATTCAGGAATGAGGTACTGTAAGTTTCATTGTTCTGCGTCTCTTGGTTTTTTAGCTATTTGGGGAAAACCAGGAGGGGGCGAATTTCGCCCCCCCTCCGTATCTCATTTCCTACGAAAGCTAAAGGAAAATTACGGACGGCGTTCGAAAGCTCTTGACAATACGAGGATATTTTATATGGATAATCTTTATGTTATGTCAATATTGAGGTCAACATAGGCTAAAAAAGGTTACATAGGCTTACAACAGAGCAGTGTACGTTTCTCTCTCTAGATCTACCCTCAGGGGAGCTAGAGCATATCTGCATGCATCATTGGATTTCTCTCATGGCGGAAAATTGAATGATGTATAATAGGACCTTACTAAGTCAAATAAAGAAAATAACTTGACCTCGAGCTAGGTCAGGGTCACAGAGTGACCTGGTATGGTCATGTTGCATTTCAATCGACTCTCCGTGAGAATATAAGCACAATGCAAGCAAAATAGGAGCTTTACCCCAATTCAGTGAGAAGTTATAGGCAAAACAATTACTCTATGCTCCCGTGACCTGACATAACCTTTGAGAGCTCAGATGCTCAAAAACTCACCTTTATGGTCAAGATCGTGGTAAGAATAGACACTTTGAGGATTTCAGCTTTATCTATCCAGTATTTACTGATAACGAGCGCATTTTATTTTTCACCATAGACATAATGTGTTGACCAAAAAATTGACCCTAACTTAGGTCAACAATATCGAATTTCCAAGATTGCAGATTTTTAGATTCTAACAGTTTTATCTTATTTTAGAAGTTTCAAACTGACCGGTTCGCTAAGTTCCCTGGGCGCCGCTTCAAGCTCTTGATTTTAGGTTTTGAGGTCGGGTCACTTGACCTTGAATAGCTCCTTGACCTGACATGACCTTGACTCGAAAATTTGGTCAGATGTGTAAAATTGATCAGAAATACGGCATTGCAAGTATCGTTGCTCTGCATCTTTTTTTCTTGCGGTATCTGGGGAAAACCAGGAGGGGGCGAATTTCGCCCCCCAGCGGGGCGCGTGTTAGCACACACAGTAGAGGGGCCCTAGAGTGCCCGCACCTATTTTTCAAAAGTAGCCAGAGAACTGTTCGCCGCCGGAAAACGCTACTCGGCCACATTTGAGAGCATTTATCGGCGCGTCGATTTATTAAGAAATTTTGAAAATCGGTCAATATTGTTTTACTTATGGGCCTTCACAGTCAGACCTATATTTTGAGACCGTCGTACTAGGGCGGTAGCACCAGTTTGCCTGCACCGTGGACCGAGTGGTGACGTCATAACGTCATATGATCAGATTATATGTCAATATTAACCCACATGAAAGTCAAGGTCAAGGTCAAGGTTTGTACGCTCATCTATGCAACCAACCAGACGCACCGAGCCGGATCTGAACACTGAGACTCTGCTCATCAAGCTGGCTCGACCTAGTATGACTGTTGTTGTTTGTTACCAGCCCCCGAACGATGATCTGTCTTTGGCTGGGATATTGCAGTGTTTGGCAGCACTACCCAGCACTGGGCCTTTGCTTGTACTTGGCGATTTCAATTTACCTGAGATTAAATGGAGGCAGCAGAGGGATGGGCGTGTGAATGCGATGCTGATCAGAAACTCGAGACGAGTCGTTGACTTTGTTGACCAGTGTGAATTCCTTGACCTTAGCCAGCACGTCACATTGCTAACTCGTGTGCAGAACACCCTTGGTCTGGTGTTGTCAAGGGGTATTACCAACGTGAGTGCTGTATCCAGGAAAAGCACGATCACCTCTGATCATGACGAGGTTGCAATCTCGTTCGTTATACGTACACAGCCTCCTCTGCGAGCTACACGCTTTGCAGCTTATAACTACCGCCGAGCTGATTTTGATGGGCTCCGAGCAGCTTTAAGGATGGCTCCCTGGCATTTGTTGGACGGTATGGATATCGACGAAGCTGTATCACTATTTCATTCTCTTGTTGACGCCGCCATCCGTGATCATATACCATTAGTTGTTCCCAAAAAAAACGTTATCCGCCATGGTTCAACGCAGAGGTCAGGCGTGCACTGAAAATGAAGCAGGCTGCCTTTGAACGAATGAAGCGCAAGCCTGGTGATGAACGTGTGAAGGCGGACTTTGCTGACAAGCGCGCTGCTTTCAAACTCTTGTCTAGTCAGGGCTACTCACAGTACCTGAAATGTCTTGTTTCAGACTTTACAAACAACCCGAAACGTTTTTGGACTTTTATGAAGTGTTTTAAACAGACGAAGGGAGTACCGGTTTTAGAAAGCAATTACGTACTTTTTACCGACGACACCGACAAGGCCAACCTATTAAACCGTACTTTTTCTTCTAAATTCTCTGACCCTAATGCTGTAAATTTCCCTGACATACCTTTTAGTGTGGATGATCGTTTGATTGCCTTCACTGTGTCAGAGTAAACTGTACGTCGCTTGCTGCAAGAATTAGTTGTAACCAAAGCCTGCGGTCCTGATGGGTTAAGTGCTCGCGTGCTTCGCGAATGTGCTGGAGAACTGGCTAGCCCTCTGTGCAAAATTGTCAAAATGTCCCTCAACTGTGGAATATTTCCTGAGCAGTGGGGAGAAGCAAATATTGTTCCGATATTCAAAAAAGGGTCACGAAAAAATCCTGACAACCACCGCTCTGTTTCATTGCTGCCTCTTTGCGCCAAAATTTTTGAAAAAAATAGTATGCAACCAGATTTACCAGCACGTTCGGCCTCATCTTTCTCCATGTCAGCATGGATTCTTGCCAAATAGATCATGTCAATCTAATCTGGCATCTTTTCTGGCACACAGGTGGAAAGCCATTTCTGACAGCAGTCAGCTAGACGCAGTGTACACAGATTTCTCGAGCACGTTCCAAAGTGTTAACCATCGTCTTTTATTGTACAAACTTCAGCAAATGTATGGCATTGACAACTTAGCGTTGAGATAGTTGAGTTCTTATCTTGGCAGACGTAAACAGAGAGTGGTGCTGAACGGAAAAGTTTCGGATTGGGCTCGTGTGGCCTCAGGCACACCAGAGGGAGGGCTCATCTCACCGTTGTTGTTTTCAGTTTTCGTAAACGACCTGCCACTCGTAATTTCTACCAAGTGTTTGCTTTTCGCGGACGATCTGAAAATATTCCATCAAGTGAAATCCCAAAATGACGTTAACACGTTACAGAAAGACCTGGACGCAGTAACAAGTTGGGCTGCTGCCTGGAAGATGAATCTAAACGCCTCAAAATGCAAGTCTTTCAAAATCTCTTTAAAACGCAATCTCATTGATTCGGCTTATAAAATCAACGGAACAATTTTGGAGAACGTTTCTTCCATAAAAGATTTGGGAATCATTCTTGACCAAAAGCTTACCTTTTCCGACCATATAAACTCGATGGTTTCCAAAGCAAACAGATCACTCGGTTTATTTATCAGAACCTTCCCGACAGCCTCCCTAGATGTAAGCTGGATAAGAAGGCCGCTTTGGCGGCTTTTAATGCAAATGTTCGGTCAGTTTTAGAGTATTGTTCAGTGGTTTGGGCTGGAGCCGCAAAACGTCATCTGGATCGTGTAGAAAGAATCCAACACAAGTTTTTGATGTGGCTTGCGAACCATGTTGACCCAGCCTGTCCATCATTAGGTTACGAGGTATTGACGAAGTTTTATGATGTTCGTACTTTATTGGCAAGGCGTGTACAACATGACATCTTATTCACAAGCAAGGTTTTTAGAGGTCTCATCGCATCATCTCATCTTTTGGAATGTTTCTCGCTTCATGTACCATCTAGAACTACCAGGAATGCGAGTGCAACTTTCTTAAATGTGCCTTTTGGTCGAGTGAACACGATACAATCATGTGTGTTTGTGCGGGCTCCTCGCGTTGTTAATAACTTTTTAGCTTTCTCACCAACCTGCGATAATTTGACGGATCCCACTGGACGACTTAAAAAGTGTATCGCCTCTTTTACGACTCTACAAACAGCTTTCATAGGTCAGTGACCAGATTAATTATTTGTGTTTGTTGTGTTAGAAATGTTTTTGCGCGTTTTAGGAGTAGGCTGTTGGTGACTATGCATTTTTATCTTTCATTGACTTCACCTATAATTTGGTATGTGCCTGTTGGTGATTAATACATATACAGAGATACAGAGATATACAGGGTTCTCATGTCAAGGTCATTGACCGCAGTATTCCGGTCAGGCATTACTCTGTGTGACGTATGTTATGCTATGACTTTGTAATTAAGCCTACTCAGGGTCAAGGTCGAAGTTATTTTTCAAGGTCAAACCCTCATTTCCGCCCAAAGACTGCTATAGTTGTGGTTATATTGTATCTAACCACCCCTTCCCTTGGGTGTGCTACTGCAAGTAACCATTACGACGAAATTGATCACATTTAGCCGTGATATGTTTGTTCATACACCAGCGCAACCGTATCAGATTCCTACATAATAAATACACAACCTTGGTTTGGTCGATGACCGGACCGAATTTTTTACGGAATTGGCGTTGCGTCGATCGCACAACATTATTTTTTCAATGAGCCTGCTTCACGCTTTATGTCACTCAGTGTGTACTTACTTACTTGGCAAAGATCAGTGAGCTGCTCGTTCTCTTTTTCAGTGAAATTCACAAGTCCAAATGCCGTATCAGTTATAGGCAGGTTTACCCGCGTTTCTATACTAATTCGCACCTCCATGTTTACAGCAACCAGTTAGAAACTCCAGTAACGATACAAAGAACATGCAACAAGTGCGTGTGTGTGCTGTGAGACTCTATTCCCTGATGTCATTTGAAGTGAACTTTGCAAACGAGAAAGGGTTAATTTGTGTATCTCGGCTCTCACCCTATCGTGAGGTCGGACAATGGCCTGTGAAATACTAGCTGCGATTCTACGAATGGTTACCGGGCATACTAGTGTACTGAGACTTCAATTGAAAGCTTGGTTTTCCCACACTGTAACCATTGCTCTTTTTCACAATTATTGTGTGAAGACGTCAACGACAGTAGGTTAAAAAGTCCAGTCGACAAGCAATACCAACAACAAGTGCTCATTCAACTCATTGTAACCAATGCCCTGTACTTTCATTGTGTCCCGGATCCCGGCCCACCACCAGCCTCCTCCGATTTCCACAGGTGTAAAAAGATACACCATCGCGCAGTGCCGTCGTGCTTCATCTAAGATCAGCTGGCAACTGACTGGTGACAGGGCGACCTGAGGTAGAGGCCGTGCTTGTGCTTTGTGGGATGTTCAAATTTGGCTTCTTAATTAATCCTTCATCGTGGCAGTTGCTCGGTCGGTTGGCGGGATCGTGGTCTCCGTGACACGTCCCTTGATGAATTTTTATCGAAAGATAATTTATGAAAAACAATTTTTTCATGTCTGAAAGGTCAATTTGAACTGCCAAAAGATCAAGCTAGATCACAAGACAGGTCAAACCAGTTAAAAGTCAAAATGTTTTAAGTTTTAAAGTTTTCTTTTTTCAAAATAAGATATGATTCAAGATGAGTTCAATGGCATGCAAAAGTTATTAACCAGGCAATGCGTTTCTGAGTTATGAAGCATCAAAGATGAGTCTGCAAGGTGACCTTCCGAAAATGCTCTCGGCTATAACTCGGTCACCGTTGGTTCGAGGGGCCTAAGATTTTTACAGCCGTGTTCATGGCCCAAAACTACTTTGGACAAAAAGTTCCATACTTTTTCTGGGCATGGCGGTGTCAGGTCTTGGTCACTCTCTCCTGCAATTCCCCATCGTCTCTCTGGGACGACGTTTTTAAGGATGTATAATTTTCCGGGACGGAAAAGGACTAGCCGAATTTGAGAGGACGAAAGACCGAAGTGGACGAAGCAAAAAAGTGGACGCGGATCCTACAGCTAACTGGCTGCTTACTGACACAAATATCGTAGCCAATTCACAACCGTGCTTGAACTGCCATTTGGCTAGCTTTGGTCCATCCCAGGTGACAGTCGTGCGAGCTGCAACTGCTTTCTCATTTGGAGAAATCAAGACCTTTGCCCAATAGCAGTCTGCTCTCCGAGATCAGGCAAAGGCCTGTGCAAATACTATCTGTGATTCTTCGGATGGTCACTTGCGTACAACGGCATATATATAAAGCTTGGTCTCATCATTCTGTAGGGCCTTACACTGCACCCTCGCCGTGCCTCGGCTCTCTCCATCCGCGCCTCCAGGCATATCCCGTCGACGAACGCCGCTCCAGGCCGGCAGCGCGTACGGCATATCCTTGTGTATGCCGCTACAGCCACTGCCGCACCGGGACGCGGCTGAAACTTACAGGGCATGTAGACTATACATCTTACCATAGTTGAATACCACCCCTGCCGGTGGGCCTCCGACCCACCTTAGCCCTGGTGTGTGGAGGCTCGGAACTCGGTGTTATTTTTTCAAACAACTCCTCGAACTCGGTTCTTATGAAAAATAACAAAAAAATCTTTAAGGCCGGTGAACAGTCATAAAAATTCATGATGAAACTTTATCAGTAAATTTTTGGCTCAGGTCAATCTTGAGGTCATGACAGGTCAAAGAATCTTGCATGTTAAAGTATATTTTTTGGGATCTTGCGTCTGACAGAGTTGAGCTAAAATATTTTTTAGACATAATTCGCTTCCTCTTGTCACGGCAAATCGAGTGATGTATGATATGACTATACTAGATCAAAACACAAAAATGACCTGATCTGAGGTCAGGTCAAGGTTACTATGTGAGCTAAAATAGTCGATAGAGTGTTGTGGGAATGACCTAGGACCCTAAAAGATGATACAGATGACAGTAAAAGCGCTAAAAGACTGGCAGCCTAAAACGCCAAAGTCCAGAAACTAAAACGTCTCAACCTAAAAAGCCCAAAAGGCACGTCAAGGTAAAGATAAGAAGAAAAAGCGTGGGGTGAGGTAAATACAACGTTTCGGTCTTGGACCGTCGTCAGGCGAGGGTGAAAGATGGAGGTGGCTAGAGGCCTGAGGTAACCTTTTTCCAAATACCGAGTGACTGGAGGCCTAAGGTAAACTTTTGGTCGAAACAAAAGTGTCGGCAGTCCCAATACCCTCTTGCCGAAGGTGAAATGGAACAATGTGTATGGTGTGTTATGTCTGAGCATGCGCCTGAAAGTGTCCCCGTATGTCGAATTTACCGCAAGAGTGGCCAGGAAGATGTTTGCGTGTTGAGAGTAGGTCTGTAGCGCCGAATGAGGAATGATTCTGCGATTTTTCTGTGTGGGCCATCACTGGCGTATTTTAGAATTTTGATGCTCAAGTTGTCTGCTGTCAGCTCATCATTCGGATGCATGGTTAATCTGTGTTGGCCGAAAGGTGTTTCCTGCCTCTTATTTCTAGCATCACCTAAGTGTTCGTTAAATCTTAGTCTAACGGCCCTCTGGCTCTCACCGATATAAAATGACCTGCCTGGTTCGCAAAGCTTACAATCTATCCTATAAATTACATTTTTGGCATGACATTTCCCATAGATACCTGCATGACAGGCGTGGCAGAAACGGCCTCCCCCAGGGCACTGCACTGGTTCCAGCGCGGATCTGACCAAAAGATCCTTCAGGATGTGCCGCTTCTCCACGCCACGTCACGTAGGCGTGACCTTCACTGACCTCACTTTTTAATATATATATATAATATCCAATTTGCCAGTGTGTACCTTTACCTTTATCGTTAACCTGCCAAATGGTTCTTCACCAATACTTAAGTGTTCAGACTTGAGTCGATAACTTTGCAGGAAATTACGACAAAACTTTTGTTTTGATACCGTTATGTTTTGATTGTTATTGCGAGTTGATTTATGTGCATATCGACTATTTTCTCGGAAGGCCTGCTGAAGATAGGGTGCCATAAACCGCGAGTGTTGTGGGAATGACCTAGGACCCTAAAAGATGATACAGATGACAGTAAAAGCGCTAAAAGACTGGCAGCCTAAAACGCCAAAGTCCAGAAACTAAAACGTCTCAACCCTAAAAAGCCCAAAAGGCTACGTCATCACTATGACCATCACTCTATTATGTAGTGTACATCACTATGACCTATATTATGACCATCACTCCATTTCCACGTCCGGGGCATACACAACTGAACTTTTCTTCAAACCGATGGCAGCTCCAATCATCCTCCCTTTTGACTCGGCTCAACCTTGCTCGCTCAAAAATCTGTCATCCGATCTCAGTTTCTTCGGGCACTTCGTAGATCCTCACCCGGAAGCCCTCGTAAGAGGAGCCTCAAAAAGATTTTCGACCTCTTCTCAAAAAATGGGTACCCGAACCATCTCCTAAAAAGCTGCAGGTCGAAGCTCTAAATCCACGCCCCAGACCACAAAATCGGGGTAATGATGCGCCTCTTGTTTTACCTTTCGTTGACGACGCTCTCGGTGACCGGGTCAAGCGGATCGTTCGAAATTCGGCCTTCCCATGCGGGTGGCGTGGAGAAGCGGCACATCCCTGAAGGATCTTTTGGTCAGATCCGCGCTGGAACCAGTGCGTGCCCTGGGGAGGCCGTTTCTGCCACGCCTGTCATGCAGGTATCCATGGGAAATGTCATGCCAAAAATGTAATTTATAGGATAGATTGTAAGCTTTGCGAACCAGGCAGGTCATTTTATATCGGTGAGAGCCAGAGGGCCGTTAGACTAAGATTTAACGAACACTTAGGTGATGCTAGAAATAAGAGGCGGAAACACCTTTCGGCCAACACAGATTAACCATGCATCCGAATGATGAGCTGACAGCAGACAACTTGAGCATCAAAATTCTAAAATACGCCAGTGATGGCCCACACAGAAAAATCGCAGAATCATTCCTCATTCGGCGCTACAGACCTACTCTCAACACGCAAACATCTTCCTGGCCACTCTTGCGGTAAATTCGACATACGGGGACACTTTCAGGCGCATGCTCAGACATAACACACCATACACATTGTTCCATTTCACCTTCGGCAAGAGGGTATTGGGACTGCCGACACTTTTGTTTCGACCAAAAGTTTACCTTAGGCCTCCAGTCACTCGGTATTTGGAAAAAGGTTACCTCAGGCCTCTAGCCACCTCCATCTTTCACCCCTCGCCTGACGACGGTCCAAGACCGAAACGTTGTATTTACCTCACCCCACGCTTTTTCTTCTTATCTTTACCTTGACGTAGCCTTTTTGGGCTTTTTAGGGTTGAGACGTTTTAGTTTCTGGACTTTGGCGTTTTAGGCTGCCAGTCTTTTAGCGCTTTTACTGTCATCTGTATCATCTTTTTAGGGTCCTAGGTCATTCCCACAACACTCTGCGGTTTATGGCACCCTATCTTCAGCAGGCCTTCCGAGAAAATAGTCGATATGCACATAAATCAACTCGCAATAACAATCAAAACATAACGGTATCAAAACAAAAGTTTTGTCGTAATTTCCTGCAAAGTTATCGACTCAAGTCTGAACACTTACTAGTATTGCTGAAGAACCATTTGGCAGGTTAACGATAAAGGTAAAGGTACACACTGGCAAATTGGATATTATATATATATATTAAAAATCAAACACACGGACGCGTTTCGTTACTTCTTCAGCGTATGTTTGAAGAGTAGAACTGTCTGTCAACGAATGCAGGCTTCTGGAAACTCACGTGAGACTAAACGTGAATAATTTTTGCCAATATTTTTGATATAGCAAGCAAGTTTTTCTTTTGGAATTCAAATTTTCATTTTGTTCAATTAGGGCCGATCCAAAAACTTCCATCTATTTTTTTGATAGACCTCTGTGGAGAATTGTGCATTTTCCCTGTTCGGTAAGTGGTCAAATTGTTCGGAGTGTATTACAAATAAACTCGTAGTTTTATTATTTCTCAGGTCTAATTTGTGTTCGTAAATTCGCTTTTGCAGGCCGCAATATGTTTCACCGTAGTAGAATCTTGTGCAGTTTTGACATGTAGTTTTGTAGACAGGACAAAATTCCTTTGTCCTTTGTACAAAGGACACTTAACCCGCGCCCTACCGGGGGTCCGGCGCCACCTTCGCACCACCGGGGTGGCATCGATGGTCCCCCTCTAACTCCGAAAATATGGGGGTTAGCGCAAATCTGAAAAGTCTATTAGAAAGCTCGCGTGAATTCAGTAAGAAACTACTTTGAATGTTTAAGCGCTCAGGTAAATAATTGGGCCTCCAGAGGTCAAGTTAAGTCACGATAGGCTATTTTCACCCAAATATGCAATGCTTAAGAAAACTGGGCATAACTCTTATGTCTAACTATGACTAACGAATATCATAACCACTCCAAAGCTTAGGTTTGATATCCTATGCATTTCTGAAACTTGCCTTGATGAGACTCCAATTGAGACATGCTTGATTCCGAGATACACTTTTGTTAACAAATGCCCTGAACTGCATGCCCGGGGAAAGGGAGCAGCCATTTATATTAGA
Organism: Lepas anatifera; assembly: GCA_034440635.1. NCBI lineage: Eukaryota > Metazoa > Arthropoda > Thecostraca > Lepadidae > Lepas > Lepas anatifera. Next base: position 1,922,522 of record JAOTON010000709.1, on the reverse strand, counting down.
GATCATATTAGATACATACAAAGTCCTGATCTTGCTTCCAAAAACTTTGGAATTTCAATCAATATTCGTTGAATTAACCTCAGTAACTGGGGCAAATATCATTATTGGATCAATTTATAGGTCACCATCTTATGAAAATACCCTTTTTCACTTATCTTGATAACACGATCAACAAAATATTAATAACTAACAAAAAGCACCTTCTAGCTGGCGACTCTAACATAGATCTCCTTCATCTGAACAATTCTTTAACTGTTGATAATGTCTTATCTTGCATGTCTGTAGGTGGATTCCTACCAGTAATCACCTTACTAACTAGAATAACTAACATATCTGCAACACTCGTTGATAATATCTTCATGAACTTCCCTGAAAAAATACATAGTACTGGTATAATCATTGATGATGCAAGTGATCACCTACCAATTTGTTATTATTAGTAATACAACTTTATCGATACATAAACAGCAATGCTTCCGTAGCTTCAATTTATCATTACCAGACACATTAGCACATCATATCAAGGTCGAACTAGATGCATCTCCACGCTTGACCAGCCCAAATGCTTATGCTAACCTCTCTGTCACTGTCATTCAAAATGAAGTCAAAGCCATGTCTACACTGAAAGATATGCGAAGAGTTGATCCTATTCAGCCCTGGGTCACCCCAGCTATAGTAAGGTGTATAAACAATAAAAACAAGATTCACGGAAAATTTCTAAAAAAATGAACAACCCAAAATAGATTAAAATTTTCGGTCTATCGCAATCGTCTAAACAATGTGCTCAAAGAAGCCAAAAATATGTACTACAGAAACAAACTTCATGAACACAGAAACAATTCTCGAAAACTATGGGAAACCATTAATGAAATTATTCGGCGCAACAAAAAGTTAAACATAATCTGCCTCCCTCATTCTCTTGCTTTGGAAAATTATTTCGTGAGCCAGAGCAAATTGCCTTAAAATTTAACAATTTTTTTCTTCCATTGGTAGAAACTTGGAGTCTCAACTCCCCCGATCAACTACTGACCCGCTGGATTACCTGGAATATATTGACATTGCTGATTGCCTTACATGTCATTGTGTCTCATTTAACAATGTAAAATACTGATTATCCAAAATCTAAACCATGCAGGGGCTGGATTAGATCTAATTAGTGCCGATCTCTTGAAAAACTAGCACCCCATCTAATAACAGAAATAACACACTTGATTAACATATGTTTCTCACACCATACTTTTCCAGAAATACTTAAGACCGCACTTGTTAGGCCGCTGCTCAATTCCGGAAACAGAAATTCATGTAATAATTGTGGATCAATTTCCATTTTGCCAGTGCTATCTAAAAAATTTTGAGCGTATAATGCACGCACAGCTTTCAGACTTCTTGGAAATACTTAATATTCTTTATGACTACCAATTTGGTTTCAGAAAACAACACTCTACCTTCATGCCCATTTCCCTAATCTATGATCATATAACTTTAATTATGTCTAGAAAGAAATCTTATGTTGGCATATTCCTTAATCTAAAGAAATCATTTGATACTGTCCAACATGAAATTCTATTTCAAAAAATGAATGAGTATGGAATAAAAAAATGATGCCTTAAAAATGTTCAGATCTTATCTTGAAAACCGCAGGCAGCTAACAAAGATTGATAATCTGAATATCGTGTCTCCATCTGAAGTGATCAACATTGGTGTTCCACAGGGGTCTATTCTGGGACCAATCTTGTTTTCTATTTATATAAATGATTTGCATATAGCTTCACATATCCCTAATTATTACCTATTTTCAGTTGATACCTCCCTTTTCTTCTCAGCTGATGCCCTGATTGATGTAGAATGCAAAATTAACCAAGAAGCTCCTAAAATTTGTAACTGGCTATGCGCCAACATGCTTACTCTGAACACATTCAAAACATTCCATCAAATCAACTCAATCACTGACACTAAACCTGCCATAAATTTAGGCCTCAACAATGTACCGATAAATCGGTCCTTTTCTGTTAAATACCTAGGTGTTGACATGGACGAAAATCTGAAATAGAAATCCCACATTCTAACAACATGCAACACTCTGAGACGCAATATTGGAGTTATAGCCAGGGCCAAATTCATGTTAAATAAATCAACTTTGTTATTACTGTAATTTTGCTTGTAGTTCCTTATCTACGGTATCGTGCTTTGATATATGACAGTCATTTTTTATGAAAACTAACTAAGATTGTAAGCCTGCAAAACGAATAATCAGAATTATTGACTCTGCTGAGCCACAAACTCCATCCAGCCCAATTTATAAAAAGCTAAATATCCTAAAGTTTTCAGATATTGTCAAGCAACAGAAATTACTCATACTCCATAACCATATTCAGGGGCGTCTTCCGCAGATTTATGCCGATACCTTTGAGCATATCCACTGTACAAAACCTACACGACACACAATACATTTTTATGAGCCCTTTACTGAAACTGCATACAGAACCTTCGCACCTTCAATTGCTTGCCAAAAACTTGGAATGATATAATTGCCAGGCGAATTCCAAACATTCAAGACATCCCACTATCTTTGTCCTTCTTCAAAACTGTCATTAAAAAATATTTGTCGGCTCATATTGATTTCAGTATGGTTTTGGCATTTTGGATATAATTTGGTATTTAATGGATTCTCAGGTATCGTGATACTCCTTAAAGTTGGTCCCACTTTGGAGTTTCGTACGCTCTCATTGATAGCTATTTTGTGTATTTGTCTGTAGAGGATTGCCCCTTGCAGGTCACTCGCCTAGAAAGTCTGAATGTAATATCCGACATGTCTCCAAGATTCAAAGTTTTCTAATTTAGCGTAAAATATATTTGCAATCAGCCATAAATCTTAGCTCACAATGGTTTCATACGTGGATTAATGGCCTGCACTGATTTTGAATTGACTTCTGTCGCTGGTTATTGCCTGATCGGTACTGCCGGATATTGCCTGGTTCAATATAGTATATGTGATATTTCTGTGAATATTCTATAGATAGGTATTTCTATAGTCTAATCGTAGGTATCATAGGTATCTGCTCTGGACTAGTCAGTAGTCATCTCTTTTTTATATGTTTCTCGCTTGATAATAATATCTATCGTGTTCTTTCTTCTTTACTCTCATGAAATTAAATTAAAGGAGCTACTGCATGGCCAGTTCCTTACCTGTTCCTTGTCCAGTCTCAATTTATTTCTAATTAGATTGTCAACAGATCTCCGATCACTCCACATCTTTCTTATGCCTTTCTGACCAGCCTCGATCCAACTGAGTCAACCATCTCCTCTCTCTCCTCTCTCTCTCTCTCTCTCTCTCTCTCTCTCTCTCTCTCTCTCTCTCTCTCTCTCTCTCTCTCTCTCTCTCTCTCTCTCTGTCTCTGTCTCTGTCTCTGTCTCTGTCTCTGTCTCTGTCTCTGTCTCTGTCTCTGTCTCTGTCTCTGTCTCTGTCTCTGTCTCTGTCTCTGTCTCTGTCTCTGTCTCTGTCTCTGTCTCTGTCTCTGTCTCTGTCTCTGTCTCTGTGTCTCTGTCTCTGTGTCTCTGTCTCTGTGTCTCTGTCTCTGTGTCTCTGTCTCTGTGTCTCTGTGTCTCTGTCTCTCTGTCTCTCTGTCTCTCTGTCTCTCTGTCTCTCTGTCTCTCTGTCTCTCTGTCTCTCTGTCTCTCTGTCTCTCTGTCTCTCTGTCTCTCTGTCTCTCTGTCTCTCTGTCTCTCTGTCTCTCTGTCTCTCTGTCTCTCTGTCTCTCTGTCTCTCTGTCTCTCTGTCTCTCTGTCTCTCTGTCTCTCTGTCTCTCTGTCTCTCTGTCTCTCTGTCTCTCTGTCTCTCTGTCTCTCTGTCTCTCTGTCTCTCTGTCTCTCTGTCTCTCTCTGTCTCTCTGTCTCTCTGTCTCTCTGTCTCTCTGTCTCTCTGTCTCTCTGTCTCTCTGTCTCTCTGTCTCTCTGTCTCTGTCTCTGTCTCTCTGTCTCTCTGTCTCTCTGTCTCTCTGTCTCTCTGTCTCTGTCTCTGTCTCTGTCTCTGTCTCTGTCTCTGTCTCTGTCTCTGTCTCTGTCTCTGTCTCTGTCTCTGTCTCTGTCTCTGTCTCTGTCTCTGTCTCTGTCTCTGTCTCTGTCTCTGTCTCTGTCTCTCTGTCTCTGTCTCTCTGTCTCTGTCTCTGTCTCTGTCTCTCTGTCTCTGTCTCTGTCTCTGTCTCTGTCTCTGTCTCTGTCTCTGTCTCTGTCTCTGTCTCTGTCTCTCTCTCTCTGTCTCTCTCTCTCTCTGTCTCTCTCTCTCTCTGTCTCTGTCTCTCTCTCTCTGTCTCTCTCTCTCTCTGTCTCTCTCTCTCTCTGTCTCTCTCTCTGTCTCTCTCTCTCTCTGTCTCTCTCTCTCTCTCTCTCTCTCTCTCTCTCTCTCTCTCTCTGTTGCCTGCTTGTTTTCATGCTTTTTATTCTAAATCACTAGGGGTCCACATATGTTGCGTGTAGCATGTTGTTAGTCCACTATGTTTGATAGTTGGCCCATACCATTACCTGAACGCCTGTCAGTCATCTATATGCTGTTTGTTTGATTTCAAGATGGAGCTCTACGACGAGAACCTGCAGACGACTGGCTGAACTATTCCAGACCAGCCATGACGTCCACCAGCTATTTTAAGGCCACCTGAAACTCCAGCCGGCATTGTCGTCGCTTCAGGCACTGCATCAGCCGACTCCCTCACTCAGCAGTGTGCTGGGGGTGGCCACCAGCCGTGGCTGGATACACCTGGCTGCCTCCGCCCGGCCATCTTGGAACTCTGCCAGCCCACCTGGCGCCGCTGCGCGGTGTCGATAAGTGCAGCCAGGACTAGCAGTTCAAAGTTCAAAGAGTAGAATTTACAGTTTTCATTCTCAGCTCCGGGCGGTCATGTCGCATGTATGTTTGTATGTATGTATATTTCAACAAGTATTCACATATCCATCAACAAAAACAGGCAATTAGTGAAAAAGCACCTAAATGTTTTTAAAAAATCAACACTTGCACGAAAAAAGGCGAAACATTGAAAACACCGCCGATTCGTCAGCCACCCGCACTCGCAGCCCTCATTAAAAAAATCGTCTCCCCAGCAAGTCGTCGCCGCCTAGGATCTGCTTACGCTACCGCCCTCACTCAGCAGTATGCTGGGCACATATAATATAAGCGAGCACAATAAATATTCGGCAAAACTATCACTGCTCGAATATCACAAGTCACTGTTCACAAAAGCTCGGTTCACTGTCAATCTACCGACCGCGCCATGTTATGTTCTCACTCGCTGCACGCTCTGACTTCGCGGGACGTCCACACACGTTGACCGGTAACCAGTGACTATATTTGGAGAGCAGCAGGTCACACGGGCGGCTGGTAGAGGTGCCAGTTTCTGGCACCACACACATCCCAACAGGGGCAGTTACCAGCGACGCCTAGAGGCACTTGGTGCCCCGTCAGGCCCTCTTCGGAGTCTCTGCCAGCCCACCTACATAACGTACTGACCTACAGTAACGTTCGGTCTGAATGACCTACGCCACGGTCGATGCCACCGTGGTTGGCTGGGCCTGACTCCTCCTGCCGCAGCCGCGCCTCCCGGTCCGGCGGGGGCGAGCGCGCGCTTTCTCGGTGACACCGCTGCCGTAGCCGGCGGCGCGTCACTCTACTTTGGAACAGCGGCTGGAGCGAGTCCGGCGCGAAACTCTAGGGGACCTCTGAAGGCTAGATCGGACGCTCCCGCACCAGCTGTGGTAGCTAAACGACCACTTCCAGGAGCTATAGCGACCGGTGCGTTCTCCCAGCAGTGATAACGACCACGGCGCCTCAGCTAACGAGGAGGAACAGTATCAGCCGTACCAGAGACTCCAGCTGACCTCCGTGCCTGAGCAGCTCTTGGCTGCTACGGCCCTAGCCTGGAGGTCAGCGACAGTGTGAAATTGAATTACGTATACAATGTGTCTGCCAAGCATTGTTGACTGCTCAAGTGACCGCAAGCAGTCGCTGTCCCATTCCTAACGTGTATATTTGTTTATTCTCCTGCTTTCCCCCCGCTTTCTCTGTTTTGTCTGTCTGCTGTCTACTTGTTTTGTTCTTTCTCTTTTTTGGTTGCTTCCACTAGTGCCTTAATTTGGTCGAGCTGAACGCATTTTTTCTGTTTGTTTGTTTAGATGTACCTTGCTTTGTTTATGTGTCTTTTGCTTGATCGTTGTTTATAGCTCTGGTTTGGTTGATTTGATTTGTATTTGAGTTTGATTGACTCCCGTTTTGATTAGGTGTTTGTCCTGATTTCTTTTGTTTGTTCCCACTTTTATTAACCAAAGATTTTCCAATATTTTATATGTTTAACAGATATGGGCCCTTCATTTATAACTTAATCTTGTTAATTTTTGTTCTGTCCCCTGTTTTCCTCGCTGTAACTTTTTTAGTGTGTTTTGGCGTTATATTTCTGTTCAGTTCGTTCTGTAATGCTTATCTCGTTTTGTCTCCGTTTTGTATCGCTTTTTCTGTTTGTTGTCCCATTCCATGAGTGCTGCTTCTTGCTGGGAGTCTATATTTTGTTCCTTCTACCTGCGTTACACTTTTGCTCTAATCTAGTACTGGTTGCTTACTTCCTTTTGTTTTTACTGTGTGCCTGTGAAGCTTCTATTCTGTTGCTCATTATTGATTTGCTTCGCTCATGTCTTTTTTGCTGGTCTCTTCATTTGCTTCTGACCCCTGTTTGTGCATAAGACATGAAATGAAAAAGCTGATGATGATGATGATGATGCGCTCCCCAGCATGGCCAAAATTTTACATTTATGACCTCATTTGACCTTAAACATATTGACCTAGGTCAATGAAAACTGGACAGAATGTAGATCACTATAGCCCCATCCAACCCCAACTGGCGTTTGTCTACACCTCACTGAAAAAAAATGACACCCGGCCCGAAGATGACCCTAGGGCATAGCGAATGAGGCCTCCTTTTTGGTGGACTGATGACTATTTTTGGGTATTAGACCCCGTCATTTGGCGCCAATAAACTTTAATCGGGTGTCATTTCCGAAAGTAACGCGACACCTCATTTTGAACACCATTTCTGACACCACTTTCTGGGGTTAAAACAGTACACACAAGGGTAGTTACTACACCATTAAGGGCGTCAGGCATTTTAATGGAGGTATCCCGACCACCAAATGAGGAATTTGACTATTTTCGTGAGGTGTCGGTAGGGTGTCCGACTTCTTTCGTAGGGTGTATGAAGGGTGTCAGACTCTTCCAAGAAGGCGTCTGACTTTCAGCACTTCGCTTGCGAGTGTTCACGACACTTTAACACGCGCATTGACAGGGGCGGGTACCCGCCCCCCTCGGGTTTTTCGGAGATAGCAGAAAAACGGCGGCGCGTAGCGCCACCGTACTTGGTATACCTTTTCCCTCATCATTTTTACAACTTCTGTGAAAATTTTAAGGTTAGGTCATCTCAGGTCAGGTCACCATTACAGGTCAAGTGACCCGACCTCAAAAAAAGTTTAAGATAGCATAAGTCGGAGCAGGGTGAACTTATCCGGTTGAAACTCATATCACATAATGGCCCCACCGAGTTCTCTAAAATATGTTCCGGTATTTTTGATATCGTTGACCTAAGGTCAGGTAGGAGGCATGACCTCTCCATTGAAAATACATGGGAAAAATGGTTTTTACGGAATAACTCAGTAACGGATGGTGATAGAGCATTTATTTTAGCTTCATTAGACTCGCCTTGGCTTTGCGGTTCTAATGATATGCATTTTATATAATTTGACCCTGACCTGACGTCAGGTCAGGTCAAATCTTTGATTTGACCTAGCAAGGTCAAATCATATATTATTCGATTTGGCTTGCTGCGAGGATTCAGACAGTTCAAGTCGTTTTTCTCTATCTTTACTTGTTCAGATGTAATGACCGAAAAACTTAATTTACATGTTATCCCTATGACGGCATGTGACGGCATGTTTTTGACCTCTGGTGACCTTAAATGTGACCTGACAAAAAAATGGTTCAAATATTTTCGATGGAGAAGCGGATGGGCTACCCAACGCCGTTTACCGTTTTTTGCTACCTACCGTGGTTCTCGAGATCTTAGGGGGCGGGTACCCGCCCCCTCGTCAATCCGAAGGTGGCTCAGATCCCCGTCAATGCGCGTGTTAATAGAGAATTTTGCCCCTCACTGGAGAGCCTGGCTCTTCTGTGACGTCACAGCACGTGCTATTTCCGTTTTTTGCTGCAAAACGGCGCAAAACCGACCCATTCTGTGTGCAGAAGCAATGGGAGCAGGGCAAGGTAAGTGAATATATAATTGTATGCAATGTATGGTAGGATTGATATACTGATGCATTGGAGAGTGCACATGGCACACATATGTGCCTTAACACGCGCCTCGCTGGGGTCCCTTGCATGACGCGCCCCGCTGGGGGCGTTTTTCGCCCCCTCCGTATCTCGCTCCCCACGAAAGCTAAATGAAAATTATGGGCGGTGTTCGAAAGCTTTTGACAAGACGAAGATATTTTATACGAATTTTTTATGTCAGGTCAATATTGAGGTCAGCATAGGTCAAAGAAGGCTCCATAGGCTTACAACAGAGCAGTCAACGTTTCTCTCTCTAGATCTGCCCTCAGGAGAGCTAGAGCAAATCTATATGCATCATTGGATTCCCCTCATCGTGGCAAATCGAATGATGTATAACATGACCTTTCTAGGTCAAATAGTGAACATGACCTGACTTCGAGCTAGTTTAGCGTCACAGAGTGACCTGGTATGGTCATGTTGCATATCAATCGACTCCCCGGGACAATATAAGCACATTGCAAGCAAAATGGGAGCTTTATTTCAATTCAGTGAGAAGTTATTGGCAAAACAATCACTCTATGCTCCCGTGACCTGACATGACTTTTCAGGGGTCAGATGCTCAAGAACTCAACTTTAATGGTCAAGATCGTGGTAAGAGTAGGCAGTTTGAGGATTTTCAGCTTTATCTATCCAGTATTTACTGAAAACGAGTCCATTCTATTTTCCACCATAGACAATGGGGTGCCCAAAAAATTGACCCAACCTGAGGTCAACAATACCAAAATTCCAAGATAGCAGATTTGTAGGACCCAATGACCTTACCATATTGTGGAAGTTTCTAACTGATCGGTTTGATAATGTTCCCTGGGCGCTGCTTCAAACCCGTAATTTTAGGTTTTGGGGTCGGGTCACTTGACCCTGAATAGCTTCTTGCCCTGACATGACCTTAACTAAAAAATTTGGTCAGATGTGTAAAATTAATCAGGGATAAGGTACCGTAAGTTTCGTTGTTCTGCGTCTCTTCGTTTTTTTGCGTTATCCGGTGCAAACCAGGAGAGGAGGAGGCGAATTTCGCCCCCCAGCGGGGCGCGTGTTAAGTTTAAGATTTATCATCGAGCATATTTTACAAGTCTGCTAATTTGGTGGATACATTTTTAACACATGCTGTATGCAGGGCGTCACCATGGATTTCGGTCCATATGGGTCAGGATTGAAGGGGGACATCTATCCCTGTTTCTTAAAGAGGCTCCTAGCCTTTGGGAGCTCCATTTTTTATTTCATTTAAGGGCTTTCTTTATAAGAAAGGGACTTCCCATGTTGAGCATTTAGGGGCCTCCTTTATAAGTAAGGCACCTCCACTTAGGTCATTTATTTGGCGTCCCTTATAAGTAAAGGGGCCTCCTGGATAGGTCGTTGTAAAATAGGCTTGCTTTATAAGTAAAGGGGCCGTCTATTAGGGCTGTTGAGTGGATTTCCTTTTTAAGGAGGTCTCTTAAGTAGATCGGGCCTCCTTTATAGCTAGTGGGGCCTCCTGCATAGGCCAATTAGACCTCCTTTATAAGCAGGTAGGCCAGACTATTTAACCCATTAACCCCTGCACCTACTTCCAGCTTTCATATTGACAAAACAAATGTTTTCCTATGTTAAGAATGTGTCAAATAAGATGTTCCAAAAGTTTTAAGCCGATACCACTTTTAGATTTTGATATATGACACCAGACAAAAATGACCCGCTGAGCGTTTGGGACATCGGCTGGCACGACGCGGCCGGCTCCCGGGCGGCGCAGTCACCGCACTCAGCGGCCCGATGAGCATCGTTTTTACTGCAGTTTTGTGAAGTGTTTTTATTTCCTCTTATATATTGGCCATAGTAAAGTGTTCAGACACTTTTATGCTCTCCAGGTCTAATTATAGACAACACTAAGCGTATATTTTTAAATAGTATACAATAGAAGTTAACCTAGACTGATAATTGTTGGGGGAGGGGTGGGCTACAATTGTGAAAATTTATTTTAAAAATATTGATGAACATCAAAGGTTTTGGGAAACCGTTTCTTTTGTCTCTACCCCGTTCCTCCTCTGTCTCCCAGACTTTGGGATTGATGCTCACTGAGCTTTGAACGAGTAATCGTAATATTCAGCATATATATGAAAAGTTTTGGAAACTCAATCCGTTATCCCCCCGCGCAGTGTACATTAGCTAAATTTATCTCAAAATCTCCAAACAGGTCCATTTTTATTTTTCGAACCTTTCTTTGGAGCAGGTAGCGCGCTCCATAGTTGCCTCTATATGAACCTCCACATTTCCAGGCACGCCGCTGGTCATTTTAACACCGGTCAGCGCATTATTTTTCTTATCCTTATGACTAATATATTTTTGTGATGGCATAATCATGATATGCACCTGATCCGCTCCGCCATATTGCGCATTTAAAAAACTTGTATTCTTTTCCTGCAAAAACATTTGATATGTGGCATTGCTAGCAGCTATGCTTTCGATTTATTTATGTCTCCAAGGCTGGAGATTCCCGATCAAGGAGGCATTCTGGATGGTTTAACGCTGGCACTGAAATCCAAGGCCTCGACAAAGTCTGTGCGAGACAAAAATTCCAGGCAGGTCCTGACCCCCCCCCGCCCTCTAACTCCCGGGATGCTCACTCATGGTAGTTTACTTAACTAGAACCAAGCCGCGACAGTGCTAATTGTGATTTAGACAGAAGTTCTAGAACTTCTCATGCTTTCACCCCTCTTATACTGCTCCGGACGTTTTATACTGCACCATCTTATCACAAAAAAATCAGCGCGGCGGCAGCGATAATTCCCAACTCATTTCATCAGCTCACTTCAGCTCATCATTGGCTTTCAATCAGTGGTGGACACAAGGGGGCTAGGAAAGCTCAAGCCCCCCCCCACCGAAATGTCAGTGTGCCTATAGTAAATGCATAACTGAGGGCTGTTCCGAGGCAATGACAGGGGAGGCACGAGACCCCTACCTCCCCCTCCCACCGAATGAAGTCCTCAATCCGCCACTGTTCCCTATCCTCTCTATCCATTACACACAATCCATCAAGGGGAAAAGACAAGGCTCTGCTAGTTTAACAGTGAAGTCAGTGCTAGGTCAGTTTTCAAAACCCCTGAAAATTGTCTTTGATAACGCCTTCAGAAATGATTGAAACCATCTTGCATGTTCTCGTTAAAAATATTTGATAATCATTGCAAAAATAAAACAGACCCCGAAAACGTTGGGAAGCCTTTCATGAACTTCAAGGTTTCCAAACGTATCGAAATTACACTAAAAATATTCAGATTTGATGAAAAACCTCTAACCTGGCAACCCAGAATTTGCAGGACCCAAAATGCCTCCCTTCCCTCTAGGTAACATTATGCACCTAACCAGGGGCGCAGCCAGAGCTTTGGTATGGGGGGCACACCAACTTTGAGGGGCACCCCGGGGAAAAAGGGCACTTTTTAACGTAACCTAAAAAACTTACTATGTCTTTGTTTATATCATTTTTGGGCATCTTTGGTTCAATAAAAATGCAAATACATCATTGAAGGAGAATGAAAACTTGATTAAAACCGAAAAAGGAAACAAATATCACCAAAATGTCATGGAAGTAGCCAAGACACGACTGTTTTGGATAGATTTAGGGACAAATCAGCCAACTCATGCAAGTACTTAACATCAGAGAACTCAGCGGAGCATGTGATATCTGTTACAATGTGCAGGTTAAGGCATATTGAAGTCGAAAATTCATTTGTTATGCCCACTGGTTTTTTCGTGACGAGTGAGCCCTGGCAGAACGCGGATTAAGTTCCTTGCCTCCCACAATCGCCGTGGGACGAGGAGTGGCATAGTGTCTTTGGAAGAACACATTTTTGCTGCCGGAAAAATTTGGGAGATACCTTTTGAACGCGTTTATTAAGTTCCATATTCTCAAGGATCGGTCCCAGTTAAGAGTAGATAAAAAGTGAACAGGCCGGTGGTTCGGATGGGGATAGTGTGACAGGGCTTAAAATTGTGAAAAATAGTTCTTCATTTAAATTAATTAGTACAAATCCTGGTTTAGGAGACTGTGCTCTGAGCTCAGGGGTACATGCCTTTGTATCATGCCTTCACAGAATCCACCAGTATAATAAGCAATTTATATAACCAGGGGCGCCTAGGTATCACAAGCCGTTTTAGAGATTCCTCATTCCTCGTTAGCTCCGTTTTACAAGGGGAGTTTCCATTGTGTTTTTATTCCCCATCTATTCAAGACCAGCTCTGGGGCCCCCAAGTGTGGATCAGAGGCCTCCAGAGCAGCTTCCCTATCCCCCAGTTGTGCCTCCAGGGACTAGACTAGCTCAGTGACCCCGCCCCGAGATGATGGGAGTTGGCCTTGTGTTCTTATTATCTGTCTATTCAAGACCACCTCAGTGGCCCCTGATGTAGATCAGGGCCACAGAGCAGCTCATGCCGCACTCAGAGACTAGACTAGCGCATTGGTCCTAGAGATGAGGTCATCAGACTAGCTAAATGGGCCTGAGATAGGCTCATAGGGCCTTAACCCGCACCCCACCGGGGTCCGGCGCCACCTTCGCCCCACCGGGGGACATCGATGGCCCCCCTTCTCTAACTCCGAAAATATGGGCTTTAGCGCAAATCTGCAAAGTGCAATAGAAAGCTCGCGTGAATTCAGTAAGAAATTACTTCGCATGTTTTTAGTGCTCAGGTCAATGGTTTGTCCTCCAGAGGTCAAATTAGGTCAAGATCGGCTATTTTCACTCAAATATGCAATGATTAAGCAAACTGGGCATTACTCTCATGTCATTAGAGCTATTGAGGCCTGGTAAAGTACATTTGATAGCAAATTTCCATTACTTTTTCCGCTATGTGGAACGTAAAGACCTTCCGCCAGTGGTTTGACCTCCAGAGGTCACCTCGTGACCTAATATGACCTGAGGTCACGAAAGGTCAAAAAGTGACCTTGCCGTATATCAAATGAAAGTCAGTGACAAGACAAACACGATGGTGTTTGTTTCACCGCTCTAGCTTAATTAGGTCAAAAGTTATTGTCAAAATACTGTTTTTGACCTCTGGTGACCTTGGATGACCTTGGAAAATTCAAAGGGCAAATATGACCCCCTGGGATCCGTGAAAGGGTGTCAAAAAAACGCTTTTCTGAGCAGTCTGAGTATTTGCAATCATTTTTGTGGCTTTTATATCATGAAACAGCTTTTCCCCATGCTTTTCCAATGGGAGAGGTCGCCTCGTGACCTGACCTCAGGGCACGAAATCGAAAAATCCCGGATATACACCTTGTAGACCCTGGAGGGGTCACAAAGTGTAGGAAGTTTCAAATCGATCGACTTTGAAATGTAGCTCTTACAGAGCTCTAAAGTCGAAGTGAGGTGACCTTGGTTGACCTCGTCTGATGACCTGATCTTGGGTGACCCGGGGTAAAAAAATTCAGGGATGATGGGAAAATGATGCAGTGAGAGGTAAAGCCCTCTACCGCGGTGCTGCGCCTCGTCGATTTTCTGCTATCCCGGAAAAACCTTAGGGAGGGGCCATCGATGGCCCCCGGTGGGGCGAGGGTTAAACCAGTTCAAGAAGCCCCAGAACAGTTTAAGGCGCCAGATCACCTCAGGGGGCCTCAAGCCAACTTAAGGGGCTCTCACAAGCTCAGCGCCCAGACCAGCTCAGGGTACCCTCAGAACCTAGATGCGCTCTTAGGCCCCAGATCAGCTCTTGGGGCCCAGATCAGTTCAGGAGCCTCAAGCCAGGTCAGGGGGCAAGATCAAGCCAGTGCCACTAAATCAGCTCATGAATCAAAAATAATTTTAAAATCTCACCAGCTCTGGGCCCAATCAGTTCAAAAACCCCAGAGCTGCTCAGGGAACACCAGATGCCCATAGGGCACCAGATCAGCTTCGGGGACAAACAATCAGATCAGTGGTCCCCGACCAGCTCAGGAATACCAGATCAAGTCAGGAGGCACTTAATCAGCTCAGAAGCCCCATACCATCTCAGGGGCCCCTTCAGCCTCTGTGGGCCCAGCTCAACTCAGGGCTTTAGAGCTGCTCATGCAATCACGTAAGGAGGCCCAGATCAGCTTCAAGGGCACCAGGTTAGCTAGAGGGCATCAGATGGGCTCAGGAGGCACCAGATCGACTCAGGGGCATTAGTGCAGCTCAGGTGGCACCAGATCGATCCGCTCGGGGGCCAGATCAGTTCCCAGCCCCCCAGACTATGGCAGGAGCCTAAATCTGCTCAGGGAGCAACATAACAGCTCAGAGGACACAAGGTGGGCTCAGGGCCCACCAAACCAGCTCAGGGGGGGACCAGACCATCTAAGGAGACATCAATAATCAGTTGAGGGGGCACCTAACCAGCTGAAGAGGCACCATATTGACTTAGGAGACAGAATCAATTTGGGGAGGCATGAGATCAGCTCGGGGGCCCAAATCAGCTCAAGAGGCACTAAATCAGCAATTAGGGCACCAAGCAGGCTCAGAGGCATTAGACTAACTCAGCGGGCATTATATAGGTTCATGAGGCACAATTATTTGCTCAGTGGGGCACCCGATTGACTCAGGGGCACTAGATTAGCTTAGAGGGCAAGTAATCAGCTCAAGGGGTCAAGACTAGCTGAGAGGTCATGAGATGAGCTCAAGGAGCACCAGATTAGCTTCACCCGTACGATTATTGGCGACGATGAGGCATTAGGTGGACACATACTAGGTGCCCATACTTTTCCCGGGTGCTTGGAAAGGCGACAGAATGCCCTAGCTGACCGAAAAAGGTATTAAGTTGTCCAACAATAGTTCCAATCGCTACATGCGGTCCAGTTACATCTAGGTTCAACGGCGTAGGGCACTAAATTTCGAGTGGCACGGCCCAAATTTGGTACACCACCTGGCAATCAAAAGGGCACCCCGGCAGTGATGGGGACACGTGCCCCATGTGCCCTTCTGGCTGCACCCCTGGACAGTAGATTAACTCCGGGAGGCATTAAATAAGCTCAGGGACCCGGATCAGCTCAAGGGGCACTAAAACAGCTAAGAGGACATCAGGCAAGCTTGGAGGCATCAAACTAACTCAGAGAGTATTATATAGGTTCAGAAGGCACACTTATTTTCTCAGGGGGCACCAGATTGACTACGAGGGCACCAGATCAGCTCAGAGGGCACATGATCAGCTCCGGGGGCCAGGACCAGCGCTCAGGGGCACCATATGAGCTCAAGGGGCGCCAGAATAGCTCCGCCCGTACGATTATTGGCGACGATGAGGCATTATCTGGAAACGGATGATGTGCCTATACTCTTCCCGGGTGCTTGGAAAGGCGACAGAGTGCACTAACTGACCAAAAAGGGACTTAATTGTCAAACAATAAATTAAATCGCTAAATGCAGTCAAGTTCCATCTGGGCTCAACGGCGTAGGACACTAAATTTCCAGCGGCACGTCCCAAAGAGGGTACACCACCTGGCAATCAAAATGGCACCCCGGCACCGATGGAGAGGCACGTGCCCCCTGTGCCCCTCCCCCCCTGGCTACGCCCCTGCACCTAACCCACCAGACAGAAGGATAGGACACATCCTTTTCCTCCTTTTCAGCGGAACGCACATGCCCGCAACGCCCAGCGGATCATTTTTGTCCGTTTCATATTTGACGAGGTCTCACGGCAAAGCCGTTCAAGAAAATCTTACTGTTTCTTCACCATCTGACTCCTAGTGTTCCTGGCTTAATGTCAATCATGCAAAATCTTTTCCGTTTTCCATATGTTATTGCGAGAAACAAAATTTGCAAAGCTTCCTCACGTTTACAAAAACCTCGCCAAAATAAATTCCACCAAAATCGTCCCATAGAAACCTAGGATTTTAAAAATACATTTTCCAGCTTGTCCACGCTATGAAACACACATCCATATCATAAAAGTAAAGATAACTTCACTGGTACCGATTCTGCAGCCTGTCAAAGTCAAAGGACAAAAATGGCCCACTGGGCGTTAACACGCGCGTTGACGAGGGGGCGGGTACCCGTCCCCTCGGGTTTTTCAAATATAGCATAACAACGGCGGCGCGTAGCGCCACCGTACTTTACATACTTCTTCTCTGATCATTTTTACAACTTCTGTGAAAATTCTAAGGTTAGGTCATCTCAGATCAGGTCACCAGTACAGGTCAAGTGACCTGACCTCAAAAAAAGTTTAAGATAACATAGGTCGGAACAGGGAGAACTTATCCGATTGAAACTCTTATCACAGAATGGGCCTACCGAGTTCTCTAAAATATGTTCCGGTATTTTGATATCGATGACCTAAGGGCAGGTACGAGCCACGATCTCTCCCTTGGAAATACATGGGAAAATTGTTTTGACTTAATAACTCAGTAACGGATAGTGATAGAGCGTTTATTTTAGCTGCATTAGATTCGCCTTGGCTTTGCGGCTCTAATGATATGCATTTTATATAATTTGACCCAGACCTGACCTCAGGTCAGGTCAAATCCTTGATTTGACCTAGCAAGGTCAAATTATATATCATTCGATCTGGCTTGCTGCGAGGATTTATACAGTTTAAGTCGTTTTGCTCTATCTTTACTTGTTCAGATGAAATGACCGAAAACCTTAATCTACATGTTATCCCTATGACGGCATGTTTTGACATCCGTGACCTTAAATGCGACCTGACAAAAAATGGTCTAAACATTTTCGATGGAGAGGTGGATGGGCTACCCAACACCGTTTACGGTTTTTTCGCTACCTACCATGGTTCTCGAGATCTTAGGGGGCGGGTACCCGCCCCACCGTCAAAGCGAAGGTGGCTCAGACCCCCGTCAATGCGCGTATTAGTGGGTTAATACCCAAGGGGCTTTTCCAGACTCCATGTATCCAAAGGGACCTCCTGAGTCAAGCAGAGGTCCTCCAAAAAATCAGCCAGGGGCGTCGCACCATGGTGGCGATGTCCCTGACTATTGTTTTTTCGTACTTGTAAATAATCCTGGCGACACTCAGCAAACAATTAGGTACAAACTAAAATTCAGGATAATATTGGATCCTGCAGAATCTATTAACCACACAAGCAATACAAAACAATTATAATAAAGGCTGCAGCAATCGGCTATTGGTTTGGGCTGCAGTCATACGTCAAAAACTCACAGCTTCTATTCCCTGTAATTATTCACATCGTTCGTCCCTTAACAGTGCCTTTGACCTCCATTTCTCTTCAGAACCCTTTGCCATTATGTACCATGTGATATACGAGCCCCACATGCGAACATTTTCCATGCATTTCCAAAATTTTATCAAACCAATTCCATTCTTTCCAGGGCGTGGTCTGAACCTCTTTGTAATATTCAACGTTGAACACCAGCACGATGTTTTTTTCTCTTATATCTTTGTAAACAACCTGAACGTGATGCCTTTGCCAAACATTTTCCAAATCATGAGCAAGATATTCCACTTAACATTGTGAGTACCTCCTATCGCAGGTGTTGAAAAGGCATCAGGGATTTTAGCGACTACGTGCGGGAGTGTTCTGAGTCACTACTTCGAGGGACTTTTCACCGAAAGAAATAGATGATACCCAGCCCGAAGATAACCCTATAACATAGCGAATGAGACCTCATTTTTGGTGGACTGATGGCTATTTTTTAGCATCAGACCCCGTCATTCAGCGCCAATAACCTTTAGCCGGTGTCATTTCCGTAAGCAGCGCGACTCCTAATTTTGAACACCATTTCTGACACCACTTTCTGGCGTCAAAACAATGCACACGTGGGGAGTTACTACATTATTAAGGGTGTCCGACATTTTAATGAAGGTATCCCGACCACGAAATGAGGAAGTCAATAGGGTGTCTGACTCTTTCACGAAAGGTGTCCGACTCCGAGTGGTCACGACACTTTTGTAGAGAATTGTGCCCGTCACTGGAGAGTCTGACTCTTCTGTGACGTCACAGCACGTGCTAGTTCCGTTTTTTTGTTGATGCAAAACGGCGCAAAACCGCCTCATTCTGTGTGCAGAAGCAATGGGAGCAGGGTAAGGTAAGTGAAGAAGCAATGCCTTTTATAGTTTTATATATCTAGCATAATTCTCGATATTTCAGGGGGTGGGTACCGCCCCCGTCAAAGTGGAGGTGGCACAGGCCCCACTCAATACTTGCATGAAGGCTGCAGCAATCGGCTATTTGTTTTAGCTGCAGTCATGCGTCGAAAACTGACAGCTTCTATTCCCTTTAATTATTCACGTCCTTCGTTCCTTTGCATTGCATTTGACCTCCATTTCTCTTTAGAATCCCGTGTCATTATGTACCATGTGCTATACGAGCCCCACATGCGAAGATTCACAATGCATTTCCAGAATTTGATCTCACAAATTCCATCCTTTCCAGGGCGTAGACTGAACCTGTTTGTAATATTCAACGTTGAACACCAGCACTATGTTTTTCTTCCATATCTGGGTAAACAACCTGAACGTGATATCTTTGCCAAACATTTTCTAAATGATGAGCAAGATATTCCACTCAACATTGCGAGTACCTCCTATCGTAGGTGTTGAGAAGGCATCAGATATTTTAGCGACTACGTGCGGGAGTGTTCTGAGTGACTAGTTCGAGAGAGTTATAAGTCTCTCGACCCGATAGTGCCGAAAATGATGTAGAAGCTAGTGAGAGCGCTGTGCATTTTGTCACTGCGTGTGTATCATGATAATGCAAATGCTTTTCCAAGACAGATCCCACGTGATTATATCGAATGTAGTGACTGTATAATAACTCAAAAGCTTTGATATGGGTGCAGCATTTCGGCATCCATGTGTAGAATTATTGCTGATAGAATGTGTGCCGTGGTTGAGAACATGTTCGGTGATTGGGTGTTAAACTGGTGACCTAATATAAATACAGAAATGCTCATCCACCATTACTTTTTACGACTGACGGGGGTGGAGAAAGGGGTCACAAGAAAAAGGACGCTAAAATACGAGGTCACAAGTGAGGAGTCAGTCTACAATTACACCATAAGACGACATCAGTACATGTGTATTGACACCCGAGTAATTCGCAAGAAATACACCGTAAAGCAGTGTCAGGTACCCTTAAAAATGTGGTCAGGTAAGGAGTCAGATGTGTGTCGCAACTCCTTTTGATGAGGGTCGTGACTCCTTTTGGTTGGAGTCATCTCTTCTCCCAATCCTACAAAAACTCTCGAATATAGTGTCTGACTCTGTATTGACACTGGATTCGGGGGTAGTGACGCTTCTTGGTGGGGTTGGCCGAACTCTCCTCTAGTGAGTACGTTTTGACGGTGGCAACAAATGGTGAAAAGGTGTCATTTTTCTATCAGTGGTCGTAGTTTCCGAGATCTTAGGGGCCTACCAGCCCCCCCGCCCCCGCCAGTGCGCTTTAGTCTCAGACCTCTCTCCACTGCTGGTATTAAATGGATCTACGCTGTGGTACTACCTTCAAGTGCGTTGGCACTACTGAGCTCGGTCGGGCTAGTTTGTTTACTTTGAGGAGAAGGTGCCATCTTCCAATTTCCGTTCTCAATGTCCTCAATAGTCTCGGGCATGCGGCGGCCGACGGTTTCAGGAAGCAGGAGGGTCACCAACGCCGCTACCACAGCACTCACTCCGAACACACAGCTGGGGATGGTCCAGTGCACGGGCGTCAGCAGGTCCACGATGTACGGTGCCGACATAGAGCCTAACCTTGCGAACAAGTAAGACGCACTCACACCGGCGTTTCGCAGCTTAGTGGGGAAGAACTCGGCCGAGTAGACATACAAAATACCGTAGTTTGAGCCACAGAAGAGCTTTCCTATCGTGCCTGACAGAAGAGTGGGCCAAGCGAGACCGACCGGCACGGCTACAGCACAAAGCGTTGCCACACCCGCCATCAGATGGTTAGCTACGACAACAACGCGCCGCCCAAACCTGTCGATAAGCGGTATAGACAGTAGCACGGCTGGTATCTCCGCCACGCCCGTCAGGAGGATGGCCAGGTAGGGACTGTCGCTGAGGTCGGCAGTTCCAAACGACACGCCGTAGTACACCATCGCTGCGATGAACCAGTTGCTGAAGCTGGCCAGGCTGATGAAGCGCATCTTCGGCGTACGCAGGAGGCCAGCGAACTCGCTGACGCCGTCAGTACAGCGAGCCCACACTGAGCGAGCTCCTGTTATTGCATCGCCCTCCTCCGATACGCGGATCTCATCCATCATATTCAGCAGCTGGTCGTCAGGCGGTAGCTGGCGGCCATTCCGGTTGGCTGCGAACTTCAGCACAGACAGTGCCTCCTGCAGCCGGTCCTGCATGATGAGCCAGCGAGGCGACTCCGGCAGCACCCACCAGAGGGGTAGCATCAGCACGGCTGGGAGGGCGATGTAAAGCTGCAGACTCCGCCAGTCTCGCTCCAAGTAAGCCGCCGCCGACAGCAGCATGATTCCTATACCGTACGGCAGGGCGTACAGCAAACCCACGAGAGCGCGCCACTGTGGCCCCGTGATTTCCATGCACAAGATGAAACAACAACTGAATATGCCAGTGTCAGCTACTGCTGTCAATAGCTTCAGTACCAAGAAGACGCCGTAATTTTTTGCAAAGGCTGAAGACACCGATGCGACCAAGAACACCACTGCAGCCAGTATCACGGCTCGCTTGCGCCCGAACTGGTCGCCCACCACGCCCCAGACCAGGGCACCGCAGCACAAGCCGAGGATGTACGACGCCTGCACGTTGGAGGCGAGCCAGCGATGCGAACACACCAGGTCCCACTCGCTGGCGACCGAAGACGAGCCGCTGTCCCATGTATACGTGTAGTTGGAACAGGGCACAGATACATTACCGCCGGGAGAGGTCAGGATAGAACACTGATCGAATTCTCCCGTCACTTCGCTGATTAACAGCCAATCTTCAGGTCTGCCGCCCTCTGGAAGTGAGCAGTGGTGGCTGGGAATGTTGGCAATAAAGACGGCGCTTAAGTTGTGTATTGCCACCAATGTGCCGCCCACGGATGACCAGGCAAGCACGCCCAGCTGCCACCAGCCCAGCTCTCCCGTCAGCCGCAGCAGCTCTTCAAACTTTCCATGGCCGCCTGACATAATCGATTTTCCTGGTGCTTTCTTCCTTAGCTGTGACTTGTCTGTTTTGATTAGAAGGAAAACAGTCCTTTCTCCTAATTAAAAGCTGAAACATCCCATTGCGTTTACCCGAATGGGTGCCGACGTGGGGGCGCCTCGGTTAGGACTGACATAAGTCACGTCCAGAGGCAATGCCGCAGGATGCGCTGACAGCGCCACAGGTGGCGAGCTGTCGAAGCTTCACCTCCGACGGGACGTTGCAGGACCTATCTTATGTAAGGGTGAAATTTCGGCTTGACAGAACTTTGCGGAAGCAATTATGGGATAAGCCAGACATTTGCATACATAGCTTTTGTAACGCCTATTGCATCAACTGCAGTAAATGTAGTGAACAGTAGTTAAGCGAAATAATAAATTCCCTGTCTGAGTGATTACGCAACCTAAAAACTGATTATAATACCTAGATAGGATTACCCTAAAACCTAGAATACTATCTATTACCCCCAAAGAACCAAATTTAAGGTATTTTTTAATTGCTAAGTTATCACGATTTTTTTCTCAATTTAGCTCCCAAAAACATTGGTTTGGCCCCCTCCAAAAGTTGTTCCAGGATCCCCTAATGATTACGCCAACATCGTTCATACATCAGGGCAAGAGAAAATGGTGACGTCGCAATCCAATGAGCCAGGGCATGCTTTCCAGAATAAAATATTACAGTCCTAGAAAACAATTATGAAAGCTAGATTACATATTCCGCAGGGCAAGGGAAGATTGTTTTATCATCATAATGCAAAAATACTAGAACTCAATGGCATGAGCTCAATCTACGAACACTTGTTTCATAGAATAATACTCCGAGCCCGATTAATAAACAGTGGTTCTAATTATGATTAATCATTTTGATGCATTGCGTCTTATTAAAAACTCTCTTGACACGCGCAGTGGAGAGGAGTGTGGCATCAATGCACAGTAAAAAGGACCCGCTTTGGCACGGGTCCGTCCTAAAGTGCTCCCCTGAGATCTCAAAACCAAAAGGGTTAGAAGAAAACCCGTTTGGCGATGTGCGAGAGCGATGGTGTTCCACATGATGTTAAAGTTTCATTGATTTAGGTGAATATTTTCAAGGTCAAACGAGTTCGTAAATGTCAAATCTGTGCCGTGCTGGATACCTATTGGGAAATGCCGTGATTATGCGGTAAAAAGGCGGAAACACACCAACAGCGGACTAAAGTCATAGAGGGAAGGTCCCACACATTGATCTCTGAAAGTGTGAGGTCAAGTTAATTCAAAGGCATTGACCTATAGCGTAGCAATATGACAGATTCCCAATAATATACAGCATAACTGGCACTATAGCAGCCTTTGAGCGGGAAATGAGGGCTTAACCCTAGAAAAGACCCTTGACCTTGAGCCGTGACCTTGACCTTTATAGTGAGCAGCCTTAACTATGAAGTCATATCATAACATATGTCATGCTGAATAATGGCATCTGAATAAAGTCTACTGGGGTCAAGACCTTGACGTGTGACCTTTAACTTTGACCTCAATATGGGGTAAACCTTTTCATATAATCCGTTTATAAAATAATTGACCAATGTAGTTTCTTCACTAATGTATATGATTGATATTGATATGTATTACGTCGAGAGGTCCACACTGATGTGGCTTTTCACGTTGACACGTCGCATTGTAAAACATGAAAAGTCTGTACAAAATGGGCCAGGGATAAAAACACAGTCAGAACTAAAACACACAGCAGCCGTGACCATAAAAGCAACAAAACATCACGCTACATACGCATCTTAAATTTTCACACATATATACGCATCTTCACTGACGAGTAATTAACATGTCTTCTAACGCAGCTCTAAATAGTCTTGTCCTGTCAGTGTCTAACTCGTTAAAAAGCTTGACACCGCGATAACATAGTCGTCGTCTGCCCGCTACTGTCCTGATGCGCGGTAGAGTCAGTTGGTTTGATCGTCGTGTGTGATGTCCGTGTGCAGCCTCCGCGCTAATTCCGATCGTGTTGGCAATGGCCGGCGGCTGCCCCGTCTCAATGGCCTGGTACACCATACATACAGTGTGATACTGCACTAGCTGCTCTGCACTGAGCCATCGCAGTTCAGTAAGTACTGGGGATATATGGCCGCCTCTCCGCTTACCGGTCACCACCCTCACACAAAAGCTGATTTTTTTGTATTCGTCTATGAGCTATCCACCAACGCTTGCGTATTTTCGCTATCCCGCATAGGAGACGATATCAAGGATGGTGTTTGAAACCCCCACACCAGGGCGAAGGAGGCTCGGAGACCCATTAGGGCGGGTGTTAACTTCATGTTGATTCCTTCCTCAAAGCTCCAGGGCTCAATTCAGCACGTGTTATTGGGAGCATATTTATCGTATGCCCATCGTTCATTATTCCACCTTTTATTTGCGCACTGCTATCAAGATACAAATGTGTACCAGCATTTAACCCGCCCCACCGGGGTCGGCCACCTTCGCCCCACCGGGGGCCATCGATGCCCCCTCTAATGAAAATATTTGCGTTAGCGCAAATCTGCAAAGTGCAATAGAAAGCTCGCGTGAATTCAGTAAGAAATTACTTCGCATGTTTTAGTGCTCAGGTCAATGGTTTGACCTCCAGAGGTCAAATTAGGTCAAGATCGGCTATTTTCACTCAAATATGCAATGATTAAGCAAACTGGGCATAACTCTTATGTCATTAGAGCTATTGAGGCCTGGTAAAGTACATTTGATAGCAAATTGCCAGTACTTTTTCCGCTATGTGGAATGTAAAGACCTCCCGCCAGTGGTTTGACCGCCAGAGGTCACCTCGTGACCTAATATGACCTGAGGTCACGAAGGTCAAAAAGTGACCTTGCCGTATATCAAATGAAAGCCAGTGACAAGACAAACACGATGGTGTTTGTTTCACCGCTCTAGCTCAATTAGGTCAAAAGTTATTGTCAAAATACTGTTTTTGACCTCTGGTGACATTGGATGACCTTGGAAAAGTCAAAGGGCAAATATGACCCCTGGGATCCGTGAAAGGGTGTCCAAAAACGTTGTTCTGAGCAGTCTGAGTATTTGCAATCATTTTTGTGGCTTTTATATCATGAAATAGCTTTTCCCATGCTTTTCCAATGGGAGAGGTCGCCTCGTGACCTGACCTCAGGGCACGAAATCGAAAAATCCCGGATATACACCTTGTAGACCCTGGAGGGTCATGAAGTGTAGGAAGTTTCAAATCGATCGACTTTGAAATGTAACTCTTACAGAGCTCAAAGGTGAAGTGAGGTGACCTTGGTTGACCTCGTCTGGTGACCTGACCTTGGGTGACCCGGGCTAAAAAATTTCAGGGATGATGGGAAAATGATGCAGTGAGAGGTAGAGCCCTCAACCGCGGTGCTGCGCCTCGTCGTTTTCTGCTATCCCGGAAAAACCTAGGGGGCCATCGATGGCCCCCGGTGGGCGAGGTTAAACTACAAACAGATGGCGAACCTTATTTGACATTCCGCAAATATATTTGTTCTAAACAGGAATTTCACCCTTACCAGAACTGTATTTGCTCTTTTCTGCTAGGTACTTGTACAAACCGGTTTATAGTTAGCTGTTTTTTACTTCTTCTCAGGCTATCCATTTGCCAAAAGCTGTACACAATGAACAAGCAATAAGTCTCAACCGTACCTTGGCTTGTTACCTTCTCACTAAAAACAATATAAAACGTTCGAGTGCCCGGTACAGGTGGCCTGCCGGCCATCCGATTCCGCCGATCTAACCACCAGAACCCTCCGACTGCAGGCCCTAAAGAACAACACGCCCCTGGCAGTGTTGGCGTTGTTCCAGACGTCGTTGTGACAGGGTAGTCTTACCCGCCCACGCAAAGTTTTACTTAACTCGGTCCCCCTCCAACTGTTTTTACTCGTTTGGTCGATTTTCGTACATCCGCCTGTCCTGTCGTACCTATGAATCAAATAAAAGCATGCCCCTTCCAAAATTCATCTGAAGTTTCCGGTCATAATTCTGAAGGTACGAGGTACCTACTCGTATGTACAAAGCCAGGTGTCTGAGTTCAGGAATTTGTCGCATTGTGTTTCGCTTGGTGCCAATATATGAGACTCGCGATGTAGCACCATGAGCCATCCATCATTAATTATTGCTGCTCCAGTGTACACTAGGGATCAATATACACAGTAACAGTACTGGGTACACAGTAATAGTAGCAGAACACCACTTTGCTGGCTACATCAATTATTAGTTATGTGGCGCGGCTGCCGGGCGAGAGGTCGGGCCGTCGCAGGGGTAGCAGCCTACAGCTAGGGAGAATGAAGCGCATTCAATTATTTTCCTTTTTGACCCAAGCTGCAGAGCCTTCTCTCTCCCCTGCCGGCCAAGAATATTCGGAGACATGTAGGGCAGTCAGGCGTGGACGCACCCGCGTGACAAACAGACACATCACATATGACATACAAGTACAACCATCGAATAGCCGATACATCCTTGGCCGAAAGTGTCCCCCTTTTGAGCCGACGTTGTCCACCTCCCCCCTTTTTTGGGCCGAAGTCACCGATGCGCTACATGATGCCCCCCAAATTTTACCCTTAGTCACGAGCTTGTGAGAAAACAAGTGAACATGAGTTGATTCCCCCCCTTTTTGGACTATGTCATGTAATGTCCCGAGGTGCCCCCCTCCCAACCTATCCGCATAGGAGCGGTGTCGGGGACCGACTATGTCTCCTTAATTTATGAACAACACGTAGCTTCCTCCCTGTCCGAAAATAATAAACGCAAGTTCCCTTCTCTAAGCCTTACGGGGCACGCCTCAGCAATCGCACATAGGGAGCACCTCACCTCCGTAGGCTCTCCCCAATCGCAAAGGCCCGCATTGATGGCAATCGGGGGTCCCCAATATCAAAATATCCCCTCCGTTACTATGTTCCCGATGGTAAATTGCATAGCCACAGCTGACTAATTATCGTTATACTTCTCTCGGTTTTTCTCATCGTCGTTATATATGTATATCGATACAGTATGCATAGCGATGGGTTCCAGGGCCGCCCCAACGTCGACGTGGTATCCAAAGGGAAGTAGAATTTTTGCAGTCGAGCCCTACCACTGCACGGCCGATCTCCGTCGATGCCACCGACCGTGTTCCCCCCTTATAAAATACAAGTCTCATCCCTTATAAAATACTCAATAACAGCAACTCAGCCCAAGCTAGAGAGGCCTGAGCTTGGGCTCGGGGCCTCTCTAGCTTGGGCTCAGGGACCCCTTTAGCTTGGCCTTTAGTGGCCCCCAAGCTTAGCCTAAAGGAGCCCCCCCAAGCCTGGTCTCAGGGGACCCAGAACGTGGTCTAAAGGGCCACCGAGCCTGGTATCAGGGCCCCCACTCTGTCTCAGGGGCCCCCGAGCTGTTCCTCGCCCCCCCACCCCTCGAGCTTTGTCTCAGGGACCCCAAGCTTGGTCTAAGGGGCCCCCAAGGCTGGTCTCAGGGCACCCAAGCTTAGGCTTAAGAGAGCCCCCCGAGCTCGGTCTCAGGGGCCCCGAGATTGTCTAAGGGGCTCGGAGCTTGTCTAAGGGGGCCCCGAGCGTGGTCTCAGGGGCCCTCCAAGATTGGTATAAGGGGGCTTCCCAGATTGGTCTAAGGGGCCCCTGAGATTGGTCTTAAGGGACATTTAGCTTGGTTTCAGGGGCCTCCAAGCTTGGTTTCAGAGGCCGCCAAGCTTGGTCTCAGGAGCCCCCGAGCTTGGTCTCAGGGCCCCTGAGCTTGGGCTCGGGGCATTCGAGCTTGATCTCAAGGAGCCCCCTCCAAGCTTGGTCTCAAAGGGCCCCTGAGCTGTGTCTCAGGGCTCCGAACTTGGTCTCAGGGGGCCTCCGAGATTGGTCTAAGGGGCTTCCGAGATTGGTCTTAGGGGCTCCCGAGATTGGTCTTAGGGGGCCTTGAGCTTGGTTTCAGGGGCCTCCAAGCTTTGTTTCAGAGGCCCCAAACTTGGTCGCAGGGACCCCGAGCTTGGTCTCAGGAGCCCTGAGCTTGGGCTCGGGGCCTTCGAGCTTGATCTCTAGGAGCCCCCAAGCTCCGTCTCAAGGAGCCCCGAGCTGTGTCTCAGGGCCCCGAGCTTGGTCTTGTGTGTGCTCAAGTCAGTTTGCCTGTCATTTGTGTTTTTTCTGTGTTGATATAGACGACAACATCAAAGTGCACCCAGTTCTCATTCTGCGGGAGACGGAATTTTCCGAAAAAAAATACTCAGAATATAATAATTCGTGTTACTTACCATGTTTTATTATGTAGATGTATACGAAACAG
This sequence comes from Lepas anatifera, assembly GCA_034440635.1. Taxonomy (NCBI): domain Eukaryota; kingdom Metazoa; phylum Arthropoda; class Thecostraca; family Lepadidae; genus Lepas; species Lepas anatifera. Next base: position 1,894,860 of record JAOTON010000709.1, on the reverse strand, counting down.
CGTTCACTTTAAAAAAGGAATTATTTGTGTCGGAAGGGCGTTGCTGTACCGTTATTATAATTTTGATAAACTCCTAACATGACGCTCGAGCTTAACACGCGCACTGGAGGGGGCCTCGGAGGCCCCCACCTATTTTTCCAAGGTGGCCGGAGAACCGCGCGTCGCCGAAAAACGATACTTGGCCACATTTAACAGAATTTAATAGCGCGTCGATTGGTGAAGACTTTTTGAAAATCAGTCGCAAATTTTTTGACTTATAGGCTTTCAAAGTCAGACCTGCATTTTGAGATCGCCGTAAATGAGCGGTCGGACCAGTTAGCTTGCATTGGAAACCGAGTGGTGACGTCGTAACTCCATATAACCGGGATTATATGTCAAGGTCACTTCACATGAAAGTCAAGGTCAAGGTCAAAGGTCACAGGTCAAGGTCATATCTGCACTTTCAAGGTCACTGACCACTGTGCGTCCGGCTGAATGACGTTACCTGGTCTGACATATATTATGCTATGACGTCATCGATAGGGTACCCCAATACAAAGGTCAAGGTCAAAGTTCAAGGTCAAAGGTCAAGGTTAAAGGTCATTTGCAAAGGTCAATCCTCATTTCCCGCCAAACAGTGGCTATAGTGTTAATAATTATTGGGGCTTATCGACACACCAACTGCCAGGGTCATATGGCGTCGCCAACTCTCTCCCTGTTGGAAGGGTTGCTCGGGAGCCAGCTTGCTCCTTGTTCAGGGAAGCCGCCGGGCCTTGAACCCGGGTCGGCTGCGTGGAAGCCAGCTATGCTGACCACTCCACCACCGCGCCCCCCTGGCTATAGTGTTAGTCGAAGTGCACATTATAAGTAGTATACTATATTGTGACCTTAAAGGTCAATGACCTTGAATGACCTTGACCCAAAAGTTGTGGGGAAGCCTCTTTGAGACCTTTTCTCTATGAACCTTATCCGCCTTTAGCTTATTTTCGCCATTTTCCCGCAGAATTACAGCATTTACCAATCGATCCCCAGCATGGCCAATATTTGACCTTTAAGACCTCGTTTGACCTTAAAGATATTGCCCTAGGTCAATGAAAATTGGTCATCATGTAGATCACCATAGCCCCCACCCATCTGCCAAGTGGCGTTTTTCTACATCTCTTAGTTTCCGAGATCTTAGGGGGCCTACCAGGCCCCCTTCCAGTGCGCGTTAGTGCCAGACCCCCCTCCAGTGCGGGTGTTAAAGCTTTGACGTTCAATGTCCGAGGCTTACGTGAACCTATAAAACGCAGATCCATATTTCGACATATTTATGTTAAATACGCTGCTTATGTTGCTGTACTGCAGGAAACATATTCCAGCTTGGAATCCGAGATCGTGTGGAAAATCGAATGGGGAGGCAAAACCATTTTTTTACACGGGCCAACTAAACAACAGGGAGGAATAACCATTTTTGTACTGGGCCAAATACAACTTTTACCATTTGTGACGCTTATGCAGGAGCGGAACCAGGATTTTGCTAGGGGAGTGGCTGAGCTTTGAAAAATGGCGAAAAAGGGGGAATAGGGCGAAAAATGGCGAAAATGGGACAAAGGAGGGCTGAAGCCCCCTCAGCCCCCCTGGATCCGCCACTGCGCTTAGGCCTCTGACCTCAGGCAGCAAGTCCCAACCAATCTATTGCAGTTTTTAGGGGGGCCTTGCTGCCGAGGGGGTCCCATCGTCAAGGGGCCCCCTGGAAAATTCTTGCCCCCCATCCGAAAAGAGCATCCGCCGCCACTGGTGTTGGGCATCAATATCTAGATTTAATGACTGCAAAACATTCCACTTCTAGTCTGCAAAGAGTTGTGGATTGCCACAATGACAAGAATAAGAACTTGTAGTTTGAGTTGTTTCGGAGGTAGCTTTTGGGGCTGGCTATGACTAGTAGGGATGGGGGTCAAGACCAGTATGGGGCAGTCGTGGGGGAAAAACAGTAGGTAAGCAGATTGTGTCAGGTTTCAACATCTTATTAGGGTGGTTGTTGGGCATAGTGAGCAGTTTTAGTACCTGCTTAGCTCTTGCCTATATGATAAATCATGTGAAGTATTGATTTTCATATATGGATTCAGACCTACCATCTTGAGATAGTTTTTTCTGTCTGTGAGTTACCACTAGCACACTCTGGGTGGTAAGCACCACCACAAACTCATGCAAGCATCACAAATATAAAATCATTTAAATGTGACAAAAATGATTTTTGAGGTATTTCCATGGTAAAGGTATGTAAATAGAATTATTTGTGTCATGAGTGTAAAATTTCAGCAGTCTTAAGAAACCTGCCAAATTTTTCAGATTGGGGTCAGCCAAAGAAGCTGCAGGGCACAAACATACTTGGGGGCAGAACTTGTAGTGCTGGGGCAAGCAGGGATGAACCACCCGATGCATATTTTAACATGGTGGATAGGTGAAGTATGTTGGTGGTTGTGGGCATTTGAGGACAGAATATGAGATCTTTTGTCGCTTTTCATTTGCAAAACGCAAATGTGTATTACTCCATATAGGAAAAGAAGGAAGGAGTGCCACTGCTTCAGTCTTAAAAAGCATTTGCCTCTTCAATGTCCCTTGGCTAGATAATGCTAGTGAATAAAAAATGATAAAAGTTTGGTTTGAAGAAGTGTTTTGGGAGATTAAGCAATGATAATCATGATGTGCTTTTCTCTAGCAATGATGCAAAATGTTTCACAAATGTGAATAAAATATTGAATAAAATGTTTAAAGCCAACATAATGGTAACTGTTGCAAGTTTTGCTGTGTTCAATGATCAACACCCTGCAAAATGTATCTTGATATTAGTATTTATATTATTTCAAGCATTTAGAATGAGAAAATTGACCTTGGCTGGCCCAGGGTAGGGGCCTAAAAATGTTTGACAAATCAAAGAGCTGCCATAACAAGATTTTATCTAGACAAGCCATGTTCTTTCTGCCTGTGTCATACACAGACATGATTGCATGGAACTGTAGTGCATTCATCATATCATAAGTTAAAACAGAGTCAGTGTAACTGGCTGATAAATGACCAAAAATATTTTTATTCAGCATGACTTTACAATCATGCAGCAAATCCTCTTAATGTGACTCCTGCCTTGTCTGCGAAACACTGTAGGTGTTATTAGATTTTGCTGACGCAGCAGATGTATAGGTTTGGAATGGGCTTTAGGCATTTGGGACTGTGGGAGAGGGGATTGGGGAAGTCACTTAAACTCTTTCAAATACAGGCAAATTTTTATGACAGCTTTAAGAAAGTTGTCTAGATAGAAATATGAAGGGAATATTCATGATTATATGGAAAAGAAACTCACCCACATATCTGGCTCAATTGAGGTGAATTGTGCAGGATGCAAAACTGTTTACATGTTTTTGCATATTTTTTGCACTCTTAAACTCTTGCACATTTTGGGAATGGTCAGGTACAATCTTATCCCTCAATGTGCTATCGCACAATCTTTCACGTGTAGAACTATTATTTTAGCGAAAAATTATGTTTGGCCTGGTGCCTATTGTGCTGGTCCTCATTTGGCACTCTTTGTACACTGAGATGTTTTGGGACTTCTTGCTCTATTTTCTATGCCACTGCTATTTTGAAACTAGCTTTAAAAGCTCTTAAAGTATGGAGTAAGTTTTGAGAAAGAGGATACAAAATTCTGTCATTCAGTTACATAATCCCTTTCCTCTGCGATGCCGACAACTAGAGAACATGGTTGCTTGGGGGTGGGGCCTGCTTTGGTTTGATACAGGTGGGGCTGGGGCAATGGCGTAGCCTAGGGGGTCCGTGGACTCCTCTTGGGCTTACTGTTCTCTGTAAAGCAGGAATATGGGTGTTGGTGCTCCCCCCCAGCTTGGTCTCGGGGACCCCGATAATCAGTCTTGGATGGCCCCAGAGAATCGCTCTCGAGGACCTCTGAGCATCTGTCTTTTGGGTTCCCGAACATTCTTGGGGCTCCGAGCATCCTTCTCGGGGCCCCCGATCTTTGGCCCTCGGGAATCAGTCTCGGGAGCCCCTAAACATTGATCTCGAACATCACTCCCGGGGGCCAGGGACATTGGTTTTGGGGGCCCGAATACCGGTCTTGGGAGCTCCCGAATATCACCCTTGGGGGCCCCGAGACCACCGCTCGGGACCAAGATCGGAGGGTCTCGGAAAAAGTGCTCGGGTAGATGTGCCTGTGTTGAGAATATGATGCTCACTGAGGTGGATTTCCTGGAATTGATAAAGGTACACATTTTAGGGGCATCGAACATCGGTCTTGGAGCCCCCGAGCATTGCTCTCGACTTGGAGACCGTGATCATCGGTCTCCTGGACACCCCCACACTCAACATCATTCTCGGAGGCTCCCGAGCATCACTGGGTCCCTCTGAGCTTGGTCTTGGAATCCCTCGAGAATCGGTCTCGGGGTCCCCGAATATCGGTTCCGAGCATCGCTCTGGGGGGGAGGGGCGAGACCAGGTTTTGGGGGTCCCGGAGCGATTCTCGGGGCAGCGAGGCAGATGTTCGGGGTCCCCAAAGCGATGCTCGTGGTGTCCGAGACCGATGTTCGGGGCCTCCGAGACTGATTCCCGGGGTCCCCGGAGGTCAAGTTTGGGGCCCCGAGACCAATGCCTGCGCTTTCAGGAACAAGGTCAGCTCAAAGCAAGTGAAATGCTCTTTCAGTTAGCAAGGTCAGTTTGTGTATCGCGCTCAGAAGCCATCGAGAATCGGCCTCATGGACCCCTTAACACCGATCCCGAACAATGCTCTCGTTGTGTCTCCCGAAACTGCTGCGCGAGAGCAAGCTGGGGGGGATCTGAGAGATGTTTATGAACATCAAGTGTGCGAATTTGCTTGTTTTATAATGTCGTGACTGTATGACCTTTAAAATATCACAATGATATTATTGCGTGATAATATCTTTCTTCACGGCAAATATTTAGCGGTAACACTTAACTGCTACCCTCGCTGCGAGTTTCTTTATCTATAATTTTCTAAGAATAATCACTGAAGTGACATTGGAATATTTCGCTGCTCAGCAGGCACAAGTGCGTGTGGTGAGTGGTGAGAGCCGCCAACTGCGAACTCTGAAGATGATTCTCCACCAGCAAGTCCTTCCTCATCTGATCCCGTCCGGCCGAGCGGTGAGCTTTTCTCCTTCCTTCCTTCCATAACATGTTCGTAAGATATCCAGATATCACAATTCTTTTTAAATATTAATAAAGTGCGCCTTTTCCAATCCTTAAAAGGAAAATACTGGGTGAAGTTCAGTGTGCTTATTGGAAGAAATATTTACTCATTAACAGGTGGGTATGGAGGGAGACATTAAGCTATAAATGGTCCATGCTGAAGGTTAGGCCCCAAAAACAAATTCTGATCGCGCCACCTGCCTCCGCCATAAGGGGTCCGTTGGAGTTGGCTGCGTTCATGCTGGGATCGTGTAAGCCACAGCGCGCAGCTCCCTATCGATGATGTCGACAGTGGCCGCGGGGAGCCATGCTGCAGCTGCGAACTCTGTCACTTTGCGGTTGTAGCCATTAGCCACTGTCCGCAGCTTTAGCTTCCGCTTACCCTAGGATCTTCCGGTCAGCTGTGTAGCTGAGTTACCCCTGGCTTGACTTTCGTGCATGAACGATAAAATGAAATTTATATCATGTGTGGTCCTGATTGCCAGGGGCGTATCCAAAGGGGAGGGGGCCGATCGGCCCCATCCCCTTGGGCTGACCTGAAGCACTGGAAAGAAACGCCTCCCGCCGCAGCCGCTGGGTCACCGCAGGGGGAGCCCTGCGGCTTTAGCTAGGCCCCGCAGGCTTCCAAATCAGGGGAAATAAAAGTTGATTTACGCCGAGAAACCACAGCGTAAAATTTGGAAGCTTCGGCCATATGGGTAAGTTTACCACTCCAGAATACATACGCAAAGATGCGTACAGAACAGAGCAGTGGCATCGTCATCAAAACACACAGGGCGAACCAGTCGAAGCCCTCTACGTTTCCCCTAAACTTTTGGGTATAAAGTGTGCAAAAATTCGTAACGTAAGATGGGACTACTTTGAAATCGTGGAAAACTTCCAACAGTGTTAGGGATTGATAAAAATGTTCTTTGATTCGAAAATTGTTCTGTGGAAAGTGTTGCAAAATTATCAAGGAAAAATAAAAAATATATAAGGGAAGCGTATTTACTTGGCGTTTACGAAAATGCACAAAAATTCCATGGATTTCTGACGCTGCATAAACGTTCTAGTATGGCGCACGGCGGAAAATTGATAATTCTCTGAAAGCCAACTGCGTAAGAATCCTCACCCAAGCATTATTTTGCCCCTGTTCCAAATGTCACCCCCAATTCAGGTCTAGGGGCCCATTTTAATGTATTTTGGGGCCTCTGAAATCGATCTCAGGGCTCCGAATGGTTGTCGTTTTGGATCTCCGAGGGTTGCTGTTGCAACCCCCCCCCCCTAATGCTGGTTTCCGGGTCTCCAGCTTTTGGCCTCGGAGGCTCCCCGAGTCTTTCCTTTTTTTACTTTTCGGCTCCTGGCCTTTGCCAACATCAGAAACTATTGCCCAATTCCCCGCATATGCGGAATTATTCCGGGAATTGATGACTGTTTCTCTATTTCCCACCGTGCCACACAAGGCGGTTGGCAGTCATGGCCAGGACAAGGCTACGGTTAAGCGTGAGAGCCAACCCTGCGCCCAGCGGGTCCCGGGATTTGAACCCGAGACCCTTATCTCAGAAGGCAGGCGCGTCACCCCTGAGCTACACTGGTCTCTACACTGGGCCCCTGAAAAGCTTCTGGGCCTCCTTTGGTTCACTCGGAACCTCTGAGTTTGCGACTGGGGCCTTCACAATTATCCCAGGCCCACTGCTTCCGAAGTCGGGCCCCTATTCTCAGCAGTTGCAGATAATTTCCCTGTTTTCCACTCGGGCTCCCTGTGGTAGAAGCTCGGCCCCCCAGCGGTTGAGGTGGGCCTCCTGTGGCTATCCGGGCAGCCTGACATGATTCCGGGCGCCCTTTAGTCCAATTGGAACATCTGAGTCTGAGACCGGGCTCCTCCGAATTACCCCCAGCCCACTGCTGCCGAAGCCGGGCCCTATTCCCCGCAGATGCAAGATAATTCCCGTGTTATCTACCCGGACCCTCAGTGGGTCCAGCCGGGCCCTTTGCGGTTCGCCCGGACCTCATGTGACTATCCGACCCCTTGAAGTGCTTCTGGACCCCTGTGGTCCACTTGCGACCTATGTGTTTGCGACCAGGTCCCTCACGATAATCTCAGACATGTTGTGGCCGAAGCCAGTCCCCTACTTCTAACATTCATGCCCCCTCCCCCATGGTCTACCTCGGCCTGACTACAGTCGGCCCCTGCCTTGCTTGCGGTTACCCCTTTGGTATCGGCCCTCTGTGGCTGCAACCTCCGTCTTTGCTTGGGAGCAATAGGTAACTCTTTATTCAAACAGGCCACAGCATATTTGATGCGATTCGAGATGGTCCTGATCACTGATCCTAGCGGACATTTGGTCAATCCCTGTATTTGTGGAGATCCAATCCAATTTTGAGCGGACCTCAGCGAATTTAGCGCCGTTGCACAGCTTTGTGACCCACCAGAGTTCTTGAATTTGTATGCCTCCCAAAACGGGGGTAAAGTTTTTTTGCTCTTCGAAATCATATATATATATATATATATATATATATATATATATATATATATATATATACATACGTTTTTAATGAAAATATATTCCTTGCACAGTCCAGCCCCCAAAGCTATTCCTGACCCCCTGTCAAGGCCCCCTTTGGTAATTCCTGGCAGAGGTGCAGAAAGTATGCTGGCTGTCACAAACTCAATGCGACGTATGCCTCCTCTGTCACACAGAGCTGAAATAATAATTGCATACTTGAATACTATTTCCAATATGCTGAATGTCCTCTACCTGTCCCTTACTTTTGCAGCAGACAAGGTTCTAGCACCAAACCATTACAGCATGAAAGTAGTAAACTGAGTTTTCATTTATAGATAATGTTTTTGTTTTTGGAAGAAAAATTTCCAATTATGGGTCATTTTTCCAGTATTGAGGTCATAACTATTATTGGCAACTCTGACTGCAGTTTCCCCCAATGACATGCATTTCCTTTTTGAAGAAGTTTCCATTTTTGGAAGGAGTGTTTCCAATTATGGTACTTTTCCACATGATTACATGTAGCAATTACCATGAGAATTGTCATTATTGGAAACATACCTATTAATGGGAGCGTACATGACACACAATTGGGAACCCTAACCACAGCTCCCCCCACTAAACTTCTATCTCACATATCAACAAAAGGAAAAAATGTCAATATCAACATAGTATTTGAATCTACTTAAAATGTGTTGGTACAGTAGACCTTAGGTAGCATTTTTATAAACACATAAAATGCTTAAAATTTGCATCCCACTCACAATCATCACCTGCCTGGTCATTCCTTTTTGCAGTAAAAACTCTGAGGCAACTAGCCTGCATAGATGTAAAATTATGTCTGTTGCCCTAATAGGTACAGAGGTATTGGAATTCACATACCAAAGAAAGATCCAGTGTAGTCAAAATCCTGCCTTAACTCCATGCAGTTCAGGTCCTGTGCGTTGCTTACCACCACTGGTAGTAAGCAACACACCCCCAACCAGCGTTTTTCGAAGTCTATTTCTTTCTGAGATTTGCTGTGATTTTCTGAGATAAGAAGGGGTCTACTCGGCCCCCTCCAGTGCACGTTAGTTCCAGGCCCCTCTCCAGTGTGGGTGTTAACACTTTGTGGAGGACTGCATTAGCACACATTTGCTATCTGTACAATATTGAAATGATAATTTGATCATGAAAACTCACCTGAATCACTGTTGTTGCCAGCCTGTTGCTGGCGCCAACTCTCCCAACTTCCTCCAGCTCCAAATCTATCTAACCAATCTAGGGCACAAATAAACTAAGGCACAAGCAGGCTAAGGAATGAAAAACCAAGCTTGATATGGAAAGTGCATCAGTCTTACAATAGCCTACATTCATCTTAGATTAGCCATGGGCAGCAATATTTATTCTAGCTAGTTTTAGCCTGCACTTATCTTAACCCTCGCCCCACCGGGGGCCATCGATGGCCCCCTAAGGTTTTTCCGGGATAGCAGAAAAACGACGAGACGCAGCACCGCGGTTGAGGGCTCTACCTCTCACTGCATCATTTTCCCCATCATCCCTGAAATTTTTTACCCCGGGTCACCCAAGGTCAGGTCACCAGACGAGGTCAACCAAGGTCACCTCACTTCACCTTTAGAGCTCTGTAAGAGCTACATTTCAAAGTCGATCGATTTGAAACTTCCTACACTTCATGAACCCTCCAGGGTCTACAAGGTTTATATCCGGGATTTTTCGATTTCGTGCCCTGAGGTCAGGTCACGAGGCGACCTCTCCCATTGGAAAAGCATGGGGAAAAGCTATTTCATGATATAAAAGCCACAAAAATGATTGCAAATACTCAGACTGCTCAGAGCAACGTTTTTGGGCACCCTTGCACGGATCCCAGGGGTCATATTTGCCCTATGACTTTTTCAAGGTCATCCAAGGTCACCAGAGGTCAAAAACAGTATTTTGACAATAACTTTGACCTAATTGAGCTAGAGCAGTGAAACAAACACCATCGTGTTTGTCTTGTCACTGGCTTTTATTTGATATACGGCAAGGTCACTTTTGACCTTTCGTGACCTCAGGTCATATTAGGTCACGAGGTGACCTCTGGCGGTCAAACCACTGGCGGGAGGTCTTTACGTTCCACATAGCGGAAAAAGTACTGGCAATTTGCTATCAAATGCACTTTACCAGGCCTCAATAGCTCTAATGACATAAGAGTTATGCCCAGTTTGCTTAATCATTGCATATTTGAGTGAAAATAGCCGATCTTGACCTAATTTGACCTCTGTAGGTCAAACCATTGACCTGAGCACTAAAACATGCGAAGTAATTTCTTACTGAATTCACGCGAGCTTTCTATTGCACTTTGCAGATTTGCGCTAACGCCCATATTTTCGGAGTTAGAGGGGGCCATCGATGGCCCCCCGGTGGGGCGAAGGTGGCGCCGGACCCCCGGTGGGGCGCGGGTTAAATATACCTAATGAGTATGCCCTCAAAATAAGTGGCTTCCCGCCTGTTTAAATTTTTGGCAGGCTCTACATCACATAAACATTTCTAACTTGTCTTGTCGCTGTTGCGCAGTTTAAGTAGAATGGCTGCCTAGCTATATTTATTTTCTCACTCACTTAGTACTTTTATTAGTAGCTTTTAGGCGTACTTAATACTAAATTCGAAGAAATAGGGGCCAATAAATCGAAGACACTCAAACTGTAAATATGATTTAACCTGAAAAAATGGACAGAGAAGTACTTAATAAAGCATCTGCGCTATCGTTAATGCCTTAAATATGCCCAGAATCGTGTATTTCACGAAAAAATTGACTGTCACATTTCCGGTATCTAGGCGACAACTTTCTGCAAACTACTAACAATCAGCCCCATTGGGTTGCATGTTAAAATCTGGCAACTGTGACAGCGGTTTGCGGGTTTTCTGCAGCGGGGGTCCCTCGTTTTAGTAGAAACTGAACACAGTACCAATATTGTATTACTAATGGTACGCTGTGCAATTGAAGAACAGGGCTGCTAAGTTAAAATATTCCCTACACGCCTCATTCTCTATTTCGAAAATATGGGGTTTAATCTTGAGCCATACAGTCAGGATCGCTATTTTGTCACAATTATGCACCTCAATTTTCGTAAATGTGTCACAAACTCCGGTAGCCGAGTTGGCAAGTTTCTGCACCTCTGATTCCTGGATCCGTCCCTGCTGATTGCTCACATATACTTACTTCGGCTTCAAACGTTAGATAAATATATCAGAACTTTTAGCTCTGGCTTATATTGGGAGCATGGTACACAAAACCAATGAAAAACGGTGTAATAACTCAAAGAAATGAGGGTTTTGGTAGAATTTTTTTAATTTGGTGACACATTCGTGATGTGTAATTTCAAATGGTGACACGCCAGCAACTTTTTTGACCCCTGTATAAGCATTTCAATTATAGACGATTCACACGCCTGAAATGGAATATAACACCTCAGTGGGATTCCGGACTGTAGAGGGTTTAGGGGCAGTTTTTATTGCAAACTATGAGTATAACCTTAATTCTGCTCAGAAAAGTTTAATAAACATAAAAATTAGTTTTATCTTATTGCTCTCCATTAGAAGCGAAAGTCTCCATATTGCGTAATATCAATTCGACGCAAGAATTGTAACGCTTTGTGCCAAGCTGCTCGTCTTATTTACGCCAAAGAAGAATACGAACACGTATGCAGCGTGTTAATCTAAAACAAGTTATCATTATGAACCAAAGTAGGTGGAGTGTAGATAGGCATCGACCACTATTACACTTCGATCAATTGCTTTCTCGGCATGCTCTAAAACATGGTTATCTCAGTTCTAAGCCCATCATGAAGGTGCTACATTCCCTTTAATTGGCGATTGATGGGTGAAGGTTTTTTCAAGATGGCGAGCGAAGAATGGCTTAAACAATGCTGAATGGTTTTGTTGTTGCCTTATATAAACGCAACAAAATGGCATAGCAAGGCCAGATGCTATAGATGAATATTTTTTTCTTAAAACCAATGTGCATTGAAAGCGGAAACCAAATCAGCAGGTGGATGATAGGTAATATCTTAAGGCAGTTGAAAACTACCCCACAATTGACTTTCTAAGATCTTTTTGCTTTCTGAAAAAAAAAACTTAAAAGGGGAGGGGCGAAAACCGTCCTCCGTACCGACATGTACCGAATATTGACACACACATATGGTGCGACCTGTTAAAGGGACGCTAAATCGAATCGTTAGGGGGGCGCCAATGCTTGGATCCTGGGAGAGACTTGCTAATACTTGTATTTCGGACGGTGCCGGGCGCGTTGTGGAGGCGCTGATTGGGTTGGCGGGGGGGCACCTTCACTGACTCATCCACGAGATGTTGCTTCTATATATCACGGATTCTTTTACGCCTTCCCAGGTGTTCTATGAGTCCTTGACATAGCACACAGGAAACCAGCTCTTAAAATTCACGGACACGACAACCCCACCCGAAGTTCCGCAGAATTATGCAGGACGGGATTGTACGTGATGCAGAATAACAAAAATGATCCACAAAAAGTGTTGTTATCGCAGAGCACAGCGGCAGAGGACAAGCCTGTGAGACACAGAAAAAGACAAACGAGAGAGAGAGAGAGAGGGCAATCAGTCATCGTTAATCAAACTACGACCGTGCTAGATCAAGTCAGATGTCTTTTAACACCCGCCCCGCTGGGGTCCCTGGCATAACGCGCCCCGCTAGGAGCGTATTTCGCCCCCTCCGTATCTTATTTAACAGGAGAGCTAAAGAAAAATTACGAAACGCGTTTGAAAGCTCTTGACGAGACGAAGAAAAATTATATGAAGAATTTTTATGTCAGGTCAATATTGAGGTCAGTAGAGGTCAAAGAAGGTTCCAAAGGCTTACAAAGGGGCAGCAATGTACGTTTCCCCTCTATATTTTACTCAGTTGAGCTACAGCAAATATTTATGCATCATTGGATTCCTCCATCATGGCAAATCGAATGGTGTGTAATTTGACCTTGCTAGGTTAAATTGAGAAAATGACCTGACATCGAGCTAGGTCAAGGTCACAGGGTGACCTGGCATGGCCATAATGCATATCAATCGACTCTCCGTAACACTAGAAGCACAATGCAAGCAAAATAGGAGCTTTATCTCAATTCAGTGAGAAGTTATTGGCAAAACAATCACTTTATGCTCATGTGACCTGACATGACCTTTGAGAGGTTCGTTGCTAAAATATCAACTTAATCGTCAAGATCGTGGTAAGAATACACGGTGTGAGGATTTTCAGCTTTATCTATCCAGTATTCACTGAAAACGAGTTCTTTCAATTTTTCACCATAGACTTGTAATGGGGTGACCAATAAATTGACCCCACCTGAGGTCAACAATATCAAAATTCAGAGACAGCAGATTTGTAGATCCTAATGACCGCATCATATTGTGAAAGGTTCAAACTGATCAGTTGGCTGATGTTCCTTAGGCTCCGCTTCAAACTCGTGATTTTAGGTTTTGAGGTCGGGTCGCTTGACCTTAGGTAGCTCCTTGACCTGACATGAACTGACCTCAAATATTTGGTAAGATGCGTAAAATTGATCAGAAATAAGGTACTGTAAGTTTCCTTACTCTGTGTCTCTTCGCTTTTGCGTTATCTGGGGAAAACCAGGAGGGGGGCGAATTTCGCCGACCCAGCGGGGCGCGTGTTAATGCCGTTTAACTACGAAATTTGTTTGACTAGATAATGGCAAGCTTAGCGTTCTGAAAACCCAACATTCCTGGCAGTTTCTGATACTTTTCAAACCGACAAATCAGCAATAATAATTTGTCAGTTGTATAGCAATGTAGACCAAAACATCACATCCCTCTCCTGGTCCCGGTGTGGAGGTGAGGCTGTCAGCTCGTCACAGCCAGGGAGGCCCGAATCCGACTGCCGCAGCACCAGAGCTGACACCCCTCCCCCACTCGTGGTCAGCTCAACATGGTACTTCTACTGGAATAGGAAGCCTGTCACGAATACAATCAGATCCTAAATCTCCAAAGGATTATTCGCAACAAACTGTTTCAAATATTCAGTATCACCCGTCATCCAGTCCCAAGCACCGTTGGACTTTCAAGTTTCCAGTGGTGCAACAGAGTTTAGGCAAAACATGTTTTACCTAGGAAGCTTTTCGTGTTACAATGGTTACAGAGGTCAAAGAAGGTTCCATGGGCCTACATCAGCGCTTTGCAGATGTTCCCTTATATATTTTTACTGAGCAGAGCTTGGGCAAAGCTGTAAGCATGATAAAGGTCGTCACATCGTAGCAAATTGATTGATGTACCTAGGCGCCGCGCTGGGAGTCGCCGCGCTGGGTGTGGCTGCCTGTCAGACGCTCGTGTAAATATCCGCGGTTTTGGCGTATTTACACATCTCCGTGTCTTGAATCTATGTTTAAAACATACCTCTTCTCTTGCATGTTCACATTTCAATCGTTCTGTTTCGATTACAAGTGTACACTCTCGATAATAGGTGATTTAGAGTCGGGTTGTGGTTGAGGGTGTCCCCGCTGCAGTCATGTCTGCTGGGACCCCAATGGAACTTTCAAGTACCAAATGGACGTTCTCCTCTGTGCTGGGATGGACTAGGCGCGTGGTGGCCGCGAGGATTAATCCTTCGAATTCCAATCGGCTGACCGGAGTTCGATACCGGGTGGGCGGCCGCGGTTTTCTCGCCGCTTTATACCTGGCTGTCCTGCTCCTGCGCATTGTTGCCCGGGACACAGCGCGCCCCGCCCTGCCACGTGACTCAGCATCCGTTGCCTCGGGGCTTGGCAGGCATTCTGCGGGTTACACTGCGCTTAGTGTGCCATCTACCGCAAGACCGCTGCACCAGCATCTTCGGACCTTCCCACACTTTCGGTACCAACGTAGAGGTCGCTACCTTCGGAACCCCATCCCTTATGACGGCAAAACGGATGCATCATATCAGTGTTGTCGCCTTCTACTAGTCTCAGGTGATGTTGAAATGAACCCGGGACCGTCTCAGCAAACAGGACTGGAACAACGAAACTGGACAGGGCCACCAATGTGGACAAATAACCTTCATCTTATTACCCAGAATGTGCGCAGCATAAGAAATAAGCCTGGTGACTTAAGATCCTGCGCACCCGAACTGCACAAGTTCGATGTAATCGCCTCGACGGAAACGTGGCTAGAAAGCTCTGTTGACTCGGGGAGTTCCAGTCCGCGCTTCCCCATCACACCTGGTACCGCCGCGACCGTCCGACTCACGGCGGAGGAGTCGCGTGCGCCATCAGAACGTGGCTGGGAGGCGAGCGCCGTGAAGACCTAGAAGCTGCTGACACAGAGACATTAGTGGTGGAGCTAAAAAATTCCAGTTTCTCTATTGTGTGTTGTGTATTGTCCACCAAACGATTATGAAGAACTGTCTCGTACTGCAAAATTACTTCAAGAGCTATGTACCTACTCTTTATCCAGGCAGAGCAATCATTGCATTGGGGGATGTTAACCCTATTTCCGTCAGGCTCCCGGCTACCCCTATTTCCGGCAATGGGGGCAATATCGGCCCCCTAAGATCTCGTAATCTAACCGGCCGATTTTGAAAATTCAAAGTGCTATAGATTCCCCTGACGCTAAACTTTATTTTGAAAAAGAAAATTTCAAAATTTTGATTTTGAAGGAGAAGGTCGTGCAAAATATACAATTTTGTGTATTTTTTAGATTTTCCATAACCCTTGTCTCTGTTGTACGATTTCCACAAAAGTAGTTCAGATTTACAAATAATTGACCCAAAATTTTCATATACTCGAGTTACGCAAAATTTCGAAATTCAATGGCAGTTCCAGGACCAGGACTATGAGGGGAAATATATACAACCTAAAAAGTTTTTGTTACGCGGATTAGAAGCCGTCATATACTGCTTGGCATCTTTGACACATAAATAAATGAGAAAAAAGTAAAAAACTCATCAGGGGCGGATGCAGTAAGGTAAAACAGTGGGGAAAATACATACCAACAATATGCGAGTGGTATGCATGAGTATATTAGTCCCTCGGCTAGTTGAAATTTATTTCGATAATTTTTACCCTCCCATGGCAGCTCTGGGAAAGGGGGTGACATAGGCGGATCAAGGACTCTCGTCGTGGGGGTGGGGGTGATTGGAAACACATTTTCGATATACAACGATATTGAGTCGCGGCGGTGATACTGGCTGAGAATATGCATTTTAAAAATGTGTAGTGACTGGACACGCCTCTGGTAATCTAGAATTGGGTTATAACTATTTTGAATTTTCATATACCCAATTGCATTCGCCCTGGCACGGCTGTAAGTAGTCTTCTCACTTACTAACGTTTAGTCCTTCTTGATAAGATTCCCCCCATTTTGAACTGCTGTAACCGCCCCTGATGAATACATATAGTGACAATTGTGAATGCACTATCATCTCACATAAAAATTATATAATAAAACCATATAACTGGTATCAGGATCAGCAGAGACGGCTTCCTTTTACAAATAACTAATCGCATACGATAATACTTGGTTTGTGGATAGAACCTCCCCAAAAACCCAGCCATAGCTCCGCCCCTGGTAAATATATAATCGTGAAAATTTCAGAAAACCTGCCTGTACTAGTTTTAGGAAAATTCAGGAAGTTTCAAAGTTCTATCGCAAGCCGTTTTGGAGATTTTCTCGAAAAACCTGAAGGGGGGCAATATTAGCCCCCCTGCCGGAAATAGGGTTAATGTCCCAGACCTCACCTGGTTTAATGATCTGGATACGAATCAGCTGCGTCTGTTTTTGAATCAAATGTCGAGACGTGGGTGTGCCTTGATGGAATGTATCGATGTTACTGGCATGAAACAACATGTATCTGAGCCCACCAGGGGAGACACCTTTTTAGATTTAGTTTTTTTCGCGATGTGCTGATGTGCAGGCAACAGTCAGAAAAGGAGTGTTTTATCAGATCATGATGAGATAGTCTGCCCCATTTGTGTGAAAACTCGGAGACCTCCTGCGGTAAATCGTGAAACTGCGTATAGCTATAAGCGAGCGGACTGGGATAGCCTCAGACGAAGTTCAGAGTTGACCCCTTGGAACATGTTAGAGGATATAGAACTGGACCATGCTGTAGATACGTTTTATGATCTCCTGAACGCCTCTGTTCGTGATCACGTGCCCACAATCGTGCTGCGACGCGGTTACCCCCCATGGTTTGATGGTGAGCTCAAACAAACACCCAGTGAATAGGAAGCTGCTTTTAGACGTAAGAAGCGTAATGTAAACCCTCATTCAGAGATGGACTTCGTGAAAAACGTAGAAAATTCAAGAACATGACATGCTCCAGATACTTCAAATATCTAAAGGGTATGATAGGTGACTTTGAAACCAATTGTGAGAAATTTTACCAGCACGGCACATCTAACCTGCAAAGACCGGCTATCGCAAAATTCCCAGGCGGGCGGAGACCTCAGCGACCCGTAAACAAACCTCCTTTCCCTTTCGGCCGGACGCAGGGGGCATTTAAATGGCGGGCAAACAAGTCTCCCAAGGTCTGCGGCGGCCGCGCGGACCGAGTGACGCGCCAGATTCATCAGCCGATACTCCATTGACGAGCTTGCCGGCACAGCGTAAATGAATGTCTCGTGTGTGTGATGTAACAGCTAATGTGGTCCATACTCTTGTAACGAACTATATTTCGAATTAACGGTTGTAATCTCACTTAGTGCGTTAAGGCTCAATTTAAATTTTCACTGGGAACCTTGCATGATAACGATGGGCTTGATATCGTACATGACGTAATGTTTTTTTATATATAACCTAATTGACGAAAGGTAATTTAGGCTTGTAAATAATCCATAGTGAATAGCAACACGCGTTCGTTCATGATTGATCATAAATAGGCTAACTGGAAAGTAAATATTAGGTATAGTTGCAACGAAACCATTAGGAGTATATTCTTAGGAAAAACCCAGTCATCACTGTGAATTCTGAAAAGTAGGACTGTTGCTCCATCTTGTTCATTTCCAGCATGACCACCGGGTTCTGTGGTCAATGTGGTTGGTTGGCTATAGATCAGTCTGGGCACACAGCGTCAAAATTTATATGAGCCATTAATGATAGATTTGTTGCTCTTCTTAATTTGCTTTAAAGGCTAACATATAGTCGCTAAATATCAACTGCTACAATTCAGCATTTAAACTATATCATCGTCATCATCGCTGGTTCTGGTTCTAGCCTCCACTAGAACCAGAACCGTTGCTCTCATGGGCCGGCAAGTTCCCTCTTGCAGGTGCCAGACGAGGAGGGGACGCAGGAGCCGAGAAAGCTGCGCGTCTTGGTCCGTGACCGCATGCAGATCGGGTCACGCTCCCTCGGCGACGGGCGGAGAGCAGCGGCGAGGCCGCACACCTCGCTTCAACGGCATCTCCTCCCGGTGCGCCGGCCAGACAGCCGGCGGCCCGGTGACGGAGCGACTCGGAGGCACCTGCACCAACAACAACAGCCGTTCTTTCACCCCGTTCAGCATTCACCATTCCAGCAAGGTCGCAGAACCTCCGACCATGAGCCGACGGCCGCCGCTTCAGCCTCACAGCGAGCACTCTGGGGCGCTGATTCTGGCGCAGCCCATGCCATCTCTCGGCTGCGCCTGAACCTTGAGTGCACCTGTCAGCCGCACGTGGGCAGCAGAACTCGCCCCAGATGAAGCTGGAGGGCAGGCGGAGCGGTGGCCGGAGGAGAAATAAATAGGCGAGGACGAGAAGATGCTGGGCTTTTTCCCATCGGCTCTCTCCTTCGGCACTCTGCGGGGACGACTTCTCTTCGAGGACTCTTTCCACCGGCGCTGGCTTTTTCCCATCGGCTCTCTCCTTCGGCACTCTGCGGGGACGACTTCTCTTCGAGGACCCTTCCACCGGGGCTCTCTCCTTCGGCACTCTGCGGGGACGACTTCTCTTCGAGGACTCCCTCCATCGGACTTCTCTCTTCTTCGGCACTTCTCTCGGACGGCTCGGGACATCGGAGAGCGATGGCGGCAGGCCCTTGCTGAAGTTTTCGAGTGCAGTGAAGCGAGTGACAGGCTGTGATGTGAGTGAGGTGTTAGTGCAATGTGAGTGTGTGTGTGTGTGTGTGTATGAGTGTGTAAGTATGACTGTTCTCTGGAGTAACATGGGCTGTGTGTGGTTTATTGCTTTGGAAATTTAACTTTGCTTCATTCTATAATTCTGTTTTAACTTCGGCCATTCCTTCATCGTTTTGGCATTATACATCGTACTTAAAATTCACCTTTTCTGTAATACACTGTCTAAAGTGGAACATAACTCGTTATTCCTCGCAAGAGTGAGCCGCGTAAAGAGCGAAAAAGAGAGCGCGATTTACAGATCATTTTGAGCAGCTCGGACATTACTTAGCAGACGAGAGACATCTCGAAAACATCACTAAAGAACGTCATTTTAGCATTGGAAGCTCGGTAATATCCAACCTGACAAAATAAGTAAAGAAAAAGGGAAAAAGTCTCACACAATCCCAAACGTTTTTGGAGTTACCTCAAATGTGTACGTGGAACTAAGGGCTCTCTTTCTGTGATGTTGGATGGCAACACTGAGGTTCATGGCGATGTAGAGTGGGCAAATCTCCTGAACCAAGCGTTCGCTAGGAAATTCACTGAGCCTCATGTACAAGTGTACCCTTCTCCTCCGGTATTTGACCTGCCACTTCTGAATCGTTCTGTCGGTGACTGAAGGAGATATTCGCCGCGCACTCACATCGTTACAGGCTCACAAAGCCTGTGGGCCGGATAACATTAGTGCGCGTATTATTAAAGAATGTAGTGAACAATTGGTAACTCCTTTGGTCATCTTTGTTCAACATGAGTATTCAGCGGGGAGCTTTTCCGGGCAGGTGGGCGGAAGCGAACACCGTTCCTGTGCACAAAAAGGGCTCTAAAAAACTCGCTTCAAATTACCGCTCTATCTCACTCACCCCACTGTTTGGCAAGATTCTGGAGCGCTGTGTATGTGACGTACATCTCATGTCAACCGGTCCTGGCCCCAAACCAACATGGCTTTCCCACGCCGCTCTTGGATACAAATTTAGCTTGTCTTCTAAAAACGGCGTGGGAGGCGATCTCATCTGGTCATCAAACTGACGTCATATACACCGACTACTCCTCGGCGTTTCAGAGTGTCAACCACAAATTACTGCTTCATAAGTTACAAAACTCCTATCAAATCTCAGGTGCCACCCTCAATTGGCTCCTTCTTACCTCACAAATCGAAAGCAAGCAACGCGTAGTTGTTAGTGGAAATTTTCTGAGTGGACACCTGTGCGCTCTGGAACGCCGGAGGGTGGAATCATCTCACCGATCCTGTTTGCTCCTTCATCAATGATCTTTCGGACAAAATTAAAACGAACTGTCTTCTTTTCGCCGACGACGTAAAATTGTATCATAAAATTGTGACTCCTGAGGACTCAGAGCTACTTCAAGCTGACTTGACACGTTTGGCTGATTGGTCTCATCTTTGGAAGCTGCTGCTTAATCCGTCCAAATCCAAATCATTTACAATTTCTCTGAAGAAGAAACCGATGCTGAACATCTACAAAATTCAAAACGACGCCCTAGAAAAAGTATCTTTCATTCGGGACCTTTGCGTTTGGCTGGATTCCAAATTAACATTCACAGAACATATAGATAAATCGTA
Source organism: Lepas anatifera (assembly GCA_034440635.1). NCBI lineage: Eukaryota > Metazoa > Arthropoda > Thecostraca > Lepadidae > Lepas > Lepas anatifera. Next base: position 1,874,535 of record JAOTON010000709.1, on the reverse strand, counting down.
AATCGAGCAAACAGGATGTTAGGTGTGATGATTCGGTCGCTCCAGACAGAGGTGCAGAAAGTATGCTGGCTGTCACAAACTCAATGCGACGTATGCCTCCTCTGTCACACAGAGCTGGAAATAATAATTGTATACTTGAATACTATTTCCAATATGCTGAATGTCCTCTACCTGTCCCTTACTTTTTGCAGCAGACAAGGTTCTAGCACCAAACCATTACAGCATGAAAGTAATAAACTGAGTTATTATTTATAGATCATGTTTTTGTTTTTGGAAGGAAAATTTCCAATTATGGGTCATTTTTTCCAGTATTGGGGTCATAACTATTATTGGCAACTCTGACCGCAGTTTCCCCCAATGACATGCATTTCCCTTTTGAAGAAGTTTCCATTTTTGGAAGGAGTGTTTCCAATTATGGTACTTTTCCACATGATTAAATGTAGCAATTATCATGAAAATAGTTATTATTGGGAACATACCTATCTATTAATGGGAGCGTACATGTACACACAACTGGGAACCCTAACCACAGCTTCCCCCCCCACTAAACTTCTATCTCACATATCAACAAAAGGGACAAAAAATGTCAATGTCAACATAGTGTTTGGATCTACCTAAAATGTGTTGGTAAAGTGGACCTTAGGTAGCATTTTTATAAACACATCAAATGCTTAAAATTTGCATCCCACTCACGATCATCACCTGCCTGGTCATTCCTTCTTGCAGTAAAAACTCTGAGGCAACTAGCCTGCATAGATGTAAAATTATGTATATTGGCCTAATAGGTACAGAGGTATTGGAATTCACATACCAAAGAAAGATCCAGTGTAGTCAAAATCCTGCTTTAACTCCATGCAGTTCAGGTCCTGTGCGTTGCTTACCACCACTGGTAGTAAGGAACACACCCCCAACCAGCGTTTTTCGAAGTCTATTTCTTTCTGAGATTTGCTGTGATTTTCTGAGACAAGAAGGGGGTCTACTCGGCCCCCTCCAGTGCACGTTAGTGCCAGGCCCCTCTCCAGTGTGGGTGTTAATACTTTGAGGAGGACTGCATTAGCACACATTTGCTATCTGTACAATATTGATATGATAATTTGATCATGAAAACTCACCTGAATCACTGTTGTTGCCAGCCTGTTGCTGGCGCCAACTCTCCCAACTTCCTCCAGCTCCAAATCTACCTAACCAATCTAGAGCACAAATAAGCTAAGGCACAAGCAGGCTAAGGAATGAAAAACCAAGCTTGATATGGGAAAGTGCACCAGTCTTACAATAGCCTACATTCATCTTAGATTAGCCATGGGCAGCAATATTTATTCTAGCTAGTTTTAGCCTGCACTTATCTCAAATATACCTAATAAATATGCCCTCAAAATAAGTGGCTTCCCACCTGTTAAAATTTTTGGCAGGCTCTACATCACATAAACATTTCTAACTTGTCTTGTCGCTGTTACGCAGTTTAAGTAGAATTGCTGCCCAGCTATGTTTATTTTTTCACTCACTTAGTACTTTTATTAGTAGCTTTTAGGCGTCCTTAATACTAAATTATAAGAAATAGGGGCCGCTAAATCGAAGAGACTCAAACTGTAAATCTGATTTAACGTGTAGTTCCTGAATAGATACTGTGACCTAATAACGAAATCAGCAGTCGGTTTCCTCTGGGGTAAAAACACAACTTGCCAGTATTATCAAAAAGCCCATAGCCATAGGGCTCATTGCCCCTATGGATACGATTATCTTAACCCAACCCAATTAAACGATGAATAGAGACGACGTTTTCCTCCAGTTTCTGAACCAGGGAAGCAGAGTTCCGCCAAAAGCGAAACACGTCCCCAATGTTGACAATGAACTGTCCGCCAAATTTCGTGGATGCCCTTGGAACAGTGGTATAGCGGAAGGCTTTGCGTGCAATTCATACACCCTTTGTATCAAAACAGATCATACATACGGATATTGAACATACCACTTGTACACGGACCATTTTAAGGGGAGTAAGTGTATTCTGATCGAATTTCAACCGAGAAAAAAACCCGGCATACCTATGGTAGGGCGGCATTTACTTTTTCTATCTAGCGGGCTAACAGATCAGTGCATGAGGCCCACAGGATGAGTGAAAAGGCTAAAACATGATATCCGAATAAGAGGTCTTGAATACGATACAAGAGATGCCGACGACCATAAAAGAGGTCCCAAGGCCAGTGCATAAGGCCCTTGAGCTTTTCCTCGGGGATGAATGGAGGCAAAAAGGCACTACAAATCCACAAACCCAAGTTCGAGGCCAGCTCGAAGGCCAATAGTGGTTGCTTCTGCAAAAATACAGCTGGCGTGAGCCCCTAGAGACGAGTACCTATGCTTTTTAAAAGAGAGCCCTCTGCCACAGGAAAGCCCTCTACAGTGCCCTAATAGTATTGAAAGGATATACATTCAATACTTGCATACTACGCCACATATCGTTGCACTATTAAAATATAAAATAAAGAATAAAATATTGCTTAAGTTTGTCATTTATGTCCCTCATCTTCATTACGACCGGCGTCAGAATAGCCACATGGATATTGGAGATGCTGTGTATGTCAAATAATAAATAAATACATAAATAAAATAAATATACAGAATTAAAAATCAGTTTTTATGTCACCTGAAAAAAATAAACATAGGCTCATCCTGTTGGGAACCCTCGATATGGATTTGAACATAAGCTGATTGCTAAAATATTTTATATTGTGTAGTTAGAGCATTCCACGGCAAAACGACCAAAACATATCAAAATACCACCGGGCATCTCAGATTTTGATGAAACATTGTCTAAATGGTTCTCTTGGCCACAACGTACTCTGGTGTGCTCCCTCATTATGTCTAAATCAACTTCATTTACATCTTACGTCAACCGGTTGTTGAATGCTTGCACACTTACTTTACATAGCAACCATGTGAATGGGGTAATAAACATTTGATTACCCACCTACTCCTTCTCCTTTTTCGGAAACGAGTATATTTAATGCTCGAAAGGTGTGTAAATACTATGCACTGCACTGCGGGTTAAAGTTACGTATTAGCCACCCACTGACATGTCACACAATTGAATGCCAGATGAAACCTTGTAGTGCACACATATCGATTTTAGCCGACCCTGTGGTGTACTCATTGAATACCTAATGACACTGATATCACGTGGGCACCAATGATAACCAGTCACGTGGTCGGTTGCCACGGCTTAGCCTCAATGAATGGCGCCAGGCCCGAGTACTTCATATGGATTCATGGCTCCCTAAAACCTGCCATCACTCAAAATTGATGGCGGATGTAAGCGCGCTGGTTTCTGTCAGCAGGCTCTTCCCTTCGAGAGATCCGAGAGATTGATGACCATAATGCACATCGGATGTTAAACAGCGAATAATTGTGTCTGAAACAGCGTCGGCCTCGGAAACCGCTGCACTCGCTCTTCAATCCAGTGTATTCTTATGGCTCATAATATGTTTAGTGCCTGATCATAACTGACAGATATTGCGTCTAATGGGTACTCTCTCAAAGGACCGACGCACGTGTTCAACGAAAGCATGAATTGTTAGAAAAGATGTTCCAGTTTTCTGTTATTTTTTGCAAATTTGTGCATGTGAGGCCATGCACATTTATTCGTTTCACAGTCTAAGAAACGAGCCAAATACACACATTTTAGCACTGAAACTCAGGGAACGAGAGGCAGCACCTACAGACGTGGCGTGCCATGTGGCATTATACATGCTTTCATGCATAGGCATATACATCCTACTGCTCACCATCACGGTGAGGTCCCACGAGCGCAAGCGTTTTGCCCCCATTTAGTTTAATTTCATGGCTCGGTGAGTACCAAAAGTGCACGTAAGTAATTCAAACTAAATTCTGGTATAGGAACACTGATAACATGTATAGCACGGAAACAGCTTTTTGACGATCCATTATGAACTATGACGATTTGACACAATTTTACCTAAAATAATGCACAATCAGTCCATCATGTCATGACAGCCTCTCTGAGAAGCTATTTTTTGGCAAGCAATTGGCAGTGGCGGATCTAGCCGGTCAGTTTGGGAGGGTCAAACCAAAGTCAAAAGTCAAAAAGCAAAAAAAAGGCACGCCGTGAAAGCTGAGCTGCAATATCACGTGCCGGTAGAATTTTATAATTTTGGGTATTTGAGGTGAAAAGCAAAAAAACGTCACGGGTTCAAAAGTATGGGCTAGAGATACTTTTTCCGGTCCCAGGCCGAATATTTACACTGGACTTAACTGGTTCTAAATGAAGTTGAGAATTAAATCACCAGAATCTTGCTTATAAACTAAAAAGGAGTCGGGGAAAAAGGAGGTCGATCACTTTGGGGGAGCAAAAACATAGTTTTGCCCCGAGGTTTTCCGTTTGGGGGGCAAATGCCTTTTTGCCCTCCCCCTTGGATCCGCCACTGGCAATTAGTAATTTACGCCCTGGCATCAAACCATCAAACAACGAGTGGGCGGTGGCAACAGTAGCATCTGGCCTTGCCCCAGGGGAACCGACTCGCCGGGCCCAGCGATAAACTTCTGGGAGAGAGAGGGGAGGAGGGGGGGTTGGGGCGTGGGAGGTAAGTCAGCGTTATCAAACCATGCTGTCGAGGTGACGAACACTGTGGTGGCATTGTGTACTCCAACCATCTGCTGGTGTGCTCAGCGGACAAGCTGTGCAAAGTTTTCAGTGTCACTCCAAGACAGCGGCTCACAACTCCACGTCTGCTGCAGAGAAAGGTGTAGAACGTGCTACTCAAGCATTTCCGGCGTTCTTCTCCAAGCTAATAACTACATACAAGACTTCGCACTTCTCTGCTTGAACTTCAATCGCGGCTTCAGTATGCTGTCAGCATTTTTCACAGTTTTGTTCCTGGCGGCAACTGTCTCAGCACGTTGTCCCCAAACTGTATGGCAGGAGTTCAACAACCACTGCTACCTCACCTCCACCATCGCGGTGCCGTGGTTGGCCATGGCCGGAGATTGCGACTACACGCACCCCAACCTGGCCAAGCCGGTGTCCATCCACAGCCAGGCGGAGAGTGAGTTCCTGGGGACACAGCTCTCGGGGCAGATGGCCTGGATCGGCCTGAGGAGAGGAGCCGCTGGAGACTTCGACTGGCAGGATGGATCTGACGTCGACTTCCAGCACTGGGCTGACGGCGAGCCCTCAGCTGACGGCAGCTGCGTGCAGGCTGACTTTGGAAATGGCGGCAAATGGCAGATGGCTGACTGCGCGCAGGAGAAGGTGTATGTGTGTGAAATGGTGTCTTTCTAGAGTATGTGGTGCCTGTTTTGATTCGTGCCACTTGCTCGCTGTTTCGGGATATATACATTCTCACTTTTCAGTTGAGGAATTGTGAATTTTAAGACGGTGCTTAGTGCTTGCTTCTTAGGAAGTCGGACAATATTTTTTTCTACTGTATAACAGTAAATTTGAGGAGCCATGTCAGTGTTCTTTCCAACATTATCATCGTATTTCCTATCATGACAAACTTGCCCGCCGTTTCTGTGATATTGATTAGATACAGCCAGATAGGTGAAAGGGATGACCGATAAACATTGATTAAATCACAGCTTCTCCACAATAATTATGTGTTATTTAACATTTCAATGCCCTCCATGCTGCCCTCCGACCTACAATTTTCCAGGGAGGCCTACCTATATAGGTATATTTTTTTATTTTGCGACATTATGGAATGGTACATAGATGTCATAATTGATAGCACTATATAATAAATGCCTGTGGTTGCAGGAAATGAACATGTTGCTTCCTGCTATTTGACTTACCTACTAAGCGGGAACAGTATGGAAACATCGGATTCTGATTCAGATTCAGGATTATTTAAACAAGGTCCATTCAAGAGGGCTGTTCACTTGTTCACGTCGATATGGCAAACAATTTAGAATAGCATATATAAAATAAAAACAACGTCTATGTACTCACTCATCACGCTTTAGTAAAACACATGATATCAGCCAATCCAGGCCGGCAATCCTATACATTTCTGAGACCGGTCTTAAAATGTGGATAAACCGGTTGAGTGCCGCTACCCCACGATAGCACAGACGCCGGCGGCCGGACTCCGTGCGTATTAAAGGCAGGGTCCACGATTCGGCGCCGCGAGTGCTGTGCCGGTGCAACTGACCTACTCTCCTGCCAAAAATCTATTGTAATGTGATGTAAGACTAAATGGAATGCAGCTTAAACGTGAAGAAACTGTAAAGTATCTTGGCGTTTATATTGACGAAAAGCTTAAGTGGCATTCGCACATCCTTCATGTGTCTTCGATTATAAGTAGAAATTTAGGAATCATGAGCAGAGCCAAGTATTTCCTATCATCGCACGAACTCACTCATTTGTATAACGCTTTTATATTGCCCCATCTAAATTATTGTGCAATGGTTTGGGGTAGTAATTACGAATCCACTCTCGATAAGATCATCAAATTACAGAAACGTGCTATTCGAATCATCGACAAAAAACCCTAATATTACCACACAAATGAACTGTTTCTAAAATTAAAAATACTTAAATTCCCTGAACTAGTCTCAGAACAAAAAGTTATTATATTGTCGAAAGTATTGGATGGTACAATGCCAGATGTGATATCGTCTCTTTTTCAGAAATACAGAACAACTAATACGAGATTGCTAAGACACTTTGAAATACCTCAGGCTACAACAAATTATAGGAAATTTGCTCTGGCATGCTCTGCACCTGAAATTGGGAACAAAACTATATGTCCAACCTTTAAATGTATAACGGAAGTTCCTCTAAACAAACATGTGCTTAAAAAATATATCAGAGAAGTATTCTTTTGCAATCATAGAATTCTTAATAATGAGCCTCGATGACCGGCGCTGATGGTGGTGATGATGTACCAGAGCACAATGTGTGTGGGTGTGGGCGTGCGTGTATGTGAGTGGGATAGTGTGCTTGTAGGTGGGCGAGAGGGAGTACTTGTGGGTGGGAAGGTGGATGTCTGCCGTGCGTGGGTGGGTGACTGCGGTACTCGGTGTGTGTGGGTGTGTACGTGCGCGTGTGTGTGGATGTGTTGGCAGGCGTGTGTGCGTGGATTCGGATGTGTGTGTGTGTGTGTGTGTGTGTAAGTGTGTGTGTGTGTGTGTGTGTGTGTGTGTGCGTGCGTGCGTGCGTGCGTGCGTCTGACTCCCTGCTGCGCTTGCTTGCTAGTTTGCCTGCTTGCTTGCTTGCCTATGCCTGCATGTCTGCCCTAATTTGCTTACTGTCTTCCGAGTTCTCTGGCGAATGTTACTAGGCCTCTATCTTTTCGCCAGAATCTCGGAGGGGGCTAACACGAATCTCCAGTTTTGGGTAGTCCCGTTTGGAAAAAGACTAACAATCTAACCGGTAATGAGCTAAATTATTGTGCATTTCACCTAAATAGACCTGTATTCCTGCTCCCTGTATATTTACAGGGAGCTACTACTGGCAGTTTTTACTAATAATATGATATTTATTATGCTTTCTTTAAGTTACTTTCTTTTTCCTAGCAGGGCGTGCCGCGACTTGTAATATTTTATGTTCTGGTGGTGTTAACGTAAGGGTACTGTTGTCGTTGGGATCGCGGAGGGGGCACGCCTGGCTACCCGTTTAAATGGATGGCGGACCTTTTCTAGCAATAGAATTGCATGAAAAAAATAAAAAAAAATAAAAAATAATAATGCACGCCTGCACAACGGCCTACACCACGTATTTCACTAGAATAATTTTAAAGTGTTTTTCCTGCCGTTTCCTTTCATTGGACAGCTCCGCAGTGCTTTTTCCACTTTGTAATGTAAGACGGCCGGTCTCGTCACGCCTGTCGATGTCCGAGGGACGGCTGCTGCTTGGCGTTTGATGCAGGATGCATTTCCGAATTCATGCTCTGTGTTGTGAGTGATCTGGGCTGAAGTTTGATTGGATTCAGTTTTCGGGGCCCATCGCTTGGGTAGTATGTACCTTGGCCTTTTCACGAAACTCTCCTCGTCTAGGGGCTTGCAGAGAGCGAACTATGAAACTGGAACTATCCCAGGCAAGCTATTGGGCACGTTTGGGTTTCTTGTTTCATTTCAAAGTTGCTGATACTATTTCGTTGCGGGGGCCAACACAGAGATGTGTGTCGGGGGCAGTGGCCCCCTACCCCCCTTCCCATCCCGTTCTTGCGCCTATGGACACTGATACTAAATATTTGAAACCACTACCGCTACTAGCGTTATTTTTCTAACACGTGGAAACCGCTACCCCCTGGTCCGTCCCTCCGCTGTCGCTATTTCTTATACTTTTTATACCTATAACATGGTTCCCAGTGACGGGGGAACGTCCCAATTTAAGGGGGCACGATATACTTTTCAACCAATTTCTTTCCATTCAACGCCATAGGGTTAGTGTTAAATTTTTCTTATTTAAGGGGGAGGGAGATACCGTGCCCCAGTGCCCCCTCCCCAGTTCCGCTGCCAGTGCATGCTTCTAAAATCCTACCCAAAAGTAGCTTTTCATTTCTCTTTTCATCAATGTTAAGGAAAACTACTGGTTATCTGCACTTAAGAATTAACAGTTTTACTGTAAGATGTTCTGATTAAACAACATTTCAGCTGCCTCAAACGCTCAATCAGGTCATTGCTGGTACATGTGGTGGAGAATGCGACGCTAACACAAAAGCGTAGCCTCAGGGCACGCGTTGCCATACGACGGGCGTCACTGCGATCAAACATCCGGCATTTGCCGACGTCCTTAACAGGAGACAAATTTTACTCTAGCTACAGAACACTAGTTGTGAGGCTGCATATGGTTGGCTGGAATTCAACTGTTTTTGAGAAATCACTCTTTGACTGCGTTGAGAGGTGTGCACATACCAGTGATTGACGTAAGAACAGCCCGTCACGGTACTATACATCTAGCAGCAGCCTGTTGGAGAACATTTTGTGAACCGCTGCGGAAGTTAAAATGTATGTCATATGTCGGGTGTAATTTAACACAACTAAATTAACTCCATAATTACAACCTCCAATTTACGGCCGAAAACTTTCATTATACATGTCCGTCTTCTCCGTTTCTGAAGGAATAGAGCGGTGGCAATGTCACGTGTGCTCCATGAACGAACACATACACAATTGCTCATGTTCCCGAGAACTCTATTTTCATGCCGGAGTAGATCACTCAAATGGAATCGACTGTCGAGTAACACAGAACTGATGCTGCTTGTGGCATAGGCGAATCCAGGGGCGCGGGGCTTGTAGCCCCTTATAGGGGCTACCAGGGCTCCAGGGAGTGTATACGCTCCCTGGAACCGCCCAGCGCACCCCAGATCGCCGGAGACGTTTCCCACCGGAATCGCTCCAGTGGAACCGTTCCAGATCGCCGGAAGCGCTGCCCAGCGGAACTGTTCCAGATCGCCGGAAGCATTGCTTGCTCCTCTCCCCAGCATGTAATATTGATGTTCCTCTGATACATCACACTGTCGGAATTGGCACCCCTGGCTCGAATGGCGCCAACTTCAGGCCCAAACAGCGCCTCCTGGTAAAAGGCTCCTCCTGTGGCACGTGGCTACTGTTTACGATATGTTTCCCCCATACCGGCAGCAGTTCAGTTGACGCTAAGGCCACACCTCCTACATTTCTGCCCACTGACGCCCAATACCAGGGCGCCCACTGATCATCTCCTGCTTGGCAACATCAAGGAGTGTCTTCTGTTAGTGACGAAAATCAGTCGCCTGCCACTCCTCCAAACGGCAAGGATATGTAGCCTCGCCAGCACACCAGTAGTGTAGCCTAGAAGCATTTGCTTTACCTACTTCTTTTGATTTTCGTCACAGAATATTACATCCTCTCGTGATTTTCACCTTTGCCATCACCTCTGACTCAAAGGGTGACAAGCCATCACACGAGCCAGCCGAAAATGTTGGTGAGGGTGACGCATACCCGGCCTGCATTGGCACCACTCACCTCGCGCTTTCGACTCTTCAGACTCATTCGGTAACATGATACCCTGAATGCATTGGAAAATTCTTAAGTAAGTTACATTCGATGTGGTCTTTTACTTCTCATGGGTAGGTATAGGATGATATACTCATTACCGCTGAGATTGCTAGGTTTAGGTTTCGCTAAAGAGCTGTGATAAGCGCTCCCTTGTATGTGCTGTAACCACGAAATGACCCCACATGAGCCGTGAAAGGGCATGAACAGCATGCACAAAACCAAGACTACCATACCAGCATTCAGTCCGGATTAAGGACAACCCACCTAGCAAACTAATCCTGGATCCAACGTATTAGCATGCCAGCACCGACATGGTAAAATAACAAAATGCCTAACAAGACTCGGACACTGATAACGAACGCTAGATAGGCACAACCCCACGCTCTCTTGACAGCCCGTGTCTCCTCGGTCTCAGCCTCTACACATTTGTGTGAGCTCCAGATGCCCTGAGGCGGTTCGTGCTCCGCCCACGTGCTCTGAGTCCCACCTCCGGCACGGCGGCGGCGCGCGGGTGACGGCCAGCAGGCGCGCCGCGTCTCGTCAGAGCCGCTCGGTCGCCTCCCGTGGCAGCTGCCTCCGCTGTCGTCTTGGAAGGAGAGCAGCCGGCAGGTCGTCCCACATCGCCAGGATCGGGACCGCTGACGCGCTGCTGCCGTTCAGGAGGCTGGGCTGACGGAGAGACGTCCACGAGTGAAATCGCTGGCGACCTCAGCTGCGCTGCAGTCGTAAACATGGTAAGTTCTGGATCTTGGAGCTCAATTTTTGTGGAATGGTGGGGTTTTGATTATGATTTTGACGTTAATTAAAATGAATTCATACATTATCCCTTAAATGGAACAAAGCATGTCAATGCAAAAGATAAGCTAAAAATGATTTATCAGTGTTTAGTATGAGGTGTATGCGCCAGGGCGCTATCCAGTTCTGTATTTTTCTCTCAGTTTTTTCGTAAGAATCCTGTCACAGCACGTTATACTCGGTGGCTGGATTACGTGTGGTACACAGATTATGCGAAAATATGAGATCTTCTCTTACTATAGCAGCTTTTGATATATATTTAAGAAATGGTCATTTGGCCTGACCTGGTGACCTAACCTGAGATCAATCAGACGTGAACTTGTTGGAAAGGTTGAAAAAATGTTAAATGCAAATTAGATCAACTTAGTCGTCTCGGCGCCTTTTTACTTCATCTTGGGAACACTGGACGATGTATGTACATACATACACCATACGCCTCCGACCAGGGTAGGGTTCGGTAAGGCGTTTTTTTAAGCTCTATCCTCCAAACAACTCCACTATCAATCAATCAGGAGGCTGGAATAAGATTAGCTTTACAATTCGCACAGAATCGTCATCATCACCATCATCATCATCTTCATCATATATCCTTCAAAACTCCAGATTTGTACAAGGAAAATTTCCAGCAAGAACAAGCTACGTGCTAGTTTATAGTTCTATGTTCACCGTTTAGAGGTCATTATTTTGAACACACCCGCCCGCAAACCGGTGGTTTGCTCACTGTCAATATAAAGGTTAGCCCACGCAAGCCCTTTGCCTCAGCTGGGGCTCAAACTTTGTTTGTCATCTCATAGAATATATGATTCGACCATGAATCGTAGCTCATAACGTAAGTAGCTAATATGAGTATCTTGAGCATCCTACCAGTGGATGAGAAATAAGGACCTCGAAAGCTTCTGCGAATTGGTTTGGAAACCATGGTGACTACTGTTCACTGTCACAGAATTCGCCTTGTGCCTAAAAGTTATCAAATTTTCAGAAAACGTTTGAGTTGTACTTATACTGGTTAGTGCAAAAGTAATATTTTTAAAAATAAGGTGGGTTTATAAATGGTGCATGTGATATATAAATTTCAAACTTATATCATGGTATAAGTTACAACGATCAATTCAAAATTATAACACCTCACTATTTCTATCGGAGCTAGACTACTGTACACGTTTGCAAAATTGCGTAAACATATTCTGGATTAGATACACTACATACCTGTAACTACAAATTCAGATTCGTGAGGGTGCATAGCTTGTTTGTAATAGTTTATGTATACCTCATTTTGTAGAATTTCTGGAGATGTGATTGATTTCAAATGTGTTTTTTTACTTATTCAGATAAGAACATTAGGCATTACTTTCGGTTGCCAAAAATGATGGGATGCATAGGCGGATTCAGGGGGACAAGGAGGCAGATGCCGCCTGCGCCCCTATCGACCCGTCTTCTTCCCCACATCGCGCTCCGGCGCGTCTTGGAGCCGCCATTGCTCCACCCTGAAACGCCGCTTCCCCCAGGATGCAAGTACGATGATGCCTCCACGATGCAGCCTTGCGGCCCTCTGATAAGTCCAACTCTAAAACTAGCACCCTTGGCCCATTTTGCCCTCCTTTTGGACCCAAATATCGCCCCTGGCTAAGGAATCCCCTCCCATCAGAAATCCTGGACCCGCCTATGGTGGGTCATGACCCTGCTGGGACACTTTCCCAGGGCAGGAAACATGGCCCCCTGTTCACCTGCGGTTTTTGTGTTTCCCGGGCAGATTCCATGTAGATTCAGGTCTGACAAGGTGATGTTTTTATATACAGGATGGTGAGACAGATTTGTAAACAGGTGCTTACAATGGGGTTTTTGTATCCTCACCTGTTTACCAAGGTCATGCTTCGTTTTCCTCTGCATGAGTCCACCTATTATATTGACCTGAATATTAGTGCTACAACGAGTAATTTCCCCAATGGTATCTTTGTAAAAAAAACTTTGGTTGAAAGACATCATTACTGTTGTAAACACGATATCTGACCATACGTGATCTGTTTTCTGACATAAGGGAACAATGGTTTGCACAATATCGATTCATGTTGAAGAAAATAGGCACTAAGCTTTTTACGTTTCGGTGTTCTTAGAAACCCGGATATAAAAATTTATCTGAACACATCATGACAACTTTAAGGGCTCTAACGCCCTGATTGGATGCACTGGTTTTGGCCGAGCTGATTTTTTTCGAATTGTCAAAACAAGCCAGGTGCTGCTTTCGTTAAACCCGCTTTCATCATTATCCTTCCACAAAAAAATATCAGTGGTTATTACGGAAAGTCATTTCAGCGAGAGTTACATCAATACTTGACAGCATAAAAACTACATAAAGACGGCTTTGGACACTGCCCATCAATTAACAAGTACTTATACCTGTTTTATGTCACTGCTCTAGCCGGTTGTGGTCTTCTCCAAGGTCATTACCCACAGCGGAGCGTGTCGGGGAAGCTGGCGAGGCTTAAATCACCGATTCGTTATCGGTCGCATCCGGTCATGTCCGGAAGGTCGGCAGAACGCTGGAACTGGGAGCCGCCACATGGTCTAACATTGGGAATGAATTGCTGCTTTTAGGAAGGAAGGCTTGTCTGCCATTCCCGTCAAGGAATAAACAGGAGGTGTAGAAAGCTTGGTTCGCTTCATATTTATTTGTGGTTACGTCAAGAGAACTTTGTCATCGTGAACCTGGAGGAGGCGCTGTTTCGGTGGCTGCTGTGGTCGTGTATGTCATTGCATTGTTACCATGTTGCTCAAACTGCAAATAAGTAGCTTCCATGGCTAGACCAACAGTTCCGTAGTAAGCTGAAATTCTAGTCAGATGCTTTTAACTCATTTCATGGTGTGGTTTTGGGCACCCTGTACCCACTAACGTAGTCAAAGGAAAAGTTCCGGGTCATGCTCCCGCGTGCGAAATTCTCTACATTGAGGTTAGGGGTAGCCGACTCTGAGTGTCATGATAATTTGAGTCCCCCCCTGAAAATGTTTCGGCTAAGCCGATCAGCGTACAATGTCCCGTAAATGGTTAATGACTGTTAAAAAACATAGGGGGAGCATATGGTTTGTTTTACATGGAAATAGGATTGCGTGATGTGTTTTGTTATAACCCTGGCAGTTGCTGCGTCGTTAACCCCTCCCCCCTCCCCCAGATGTGTTATACCTTCTTCTAAAATATACGTGTATGGATCTAAAATGCATCGGAATCTTGTTCATTATAGTTTTAGGTCGTACCTTTTCCCGCTGCGTTACCCTGATCACCGTTTGTATATGTTTTATGCACTAGCGTATCTTCTTTCACAATGAAATCAAACAACTTTCCTCTTGGGATCAATGGATGAAGCAAGCAGACTTTGTTTGGAAATAAAAAATTAGAATATTTGATATGTCGTTGTTGAGCATAGTCCTGAATTAATAATCCGTTGAATTATAAATCCCATGCGTTATTTGTCAAGCAAAGGATATGATGTAATTGACCAATGATTTGATGAACGTATTCAGTCGCGTATTTTTTTCTGGGTATCTTCTCTAATTTTAAATATCTCCTAACGCATTCCCTTTATTCTTTGCGTCAGTTAAGGTTTAATTTCTCCCTTCTTGATAAAGACACCGCAAGTTGGTAGATACATGCAAAAAATTTACGATATCCAGGGTCACTACGACAACGAAGAACAGCGCCACTTCATTCCAGCCTGCTTATCACTGGCAACAGTCATACAACATAATATTAATAACGACAGGGCGTATCAAGCGAAAATGCCAAGTCCCACCACATACGTTTCTAGGGCATCTCGGGGTCTAAAGGCGACTGGAGGGGCCAATGAAGACTCCAAGGGGCAGACCTGAATGAACTGTGTTGCGAATTAGTGAGTATGAAACCTTGGCTATTCATATCTTGGTGTAGCATATAGTCAGTTCTCTGATAAAACTGCGTAGTAGAAAATGTGAATTGTATAGCCTGGGCTAAACATATATTCTATAGATAACACTTGCACACCTTGTTTGAATATTGTGGTCATATCCGGTTACCAGCTCAATTGTGAGTGTCGAACATCCCACGCCCTGCCCGGTCCAGTTTGAGAGCACACGGATACTATCAGCATGCATAGCAGTAGTTGAACGCTCTGCAATGCTCTAATGAACACCTGGTATTAGCTGATGGCATACTAATCCTCTTTAGCATCGTCATTATTGGTTGGCCTGCCAGTTCATCGTGCTTTTTCGACTTCACGCTAATAAGGCCGTAAAGATACCGGAGGCCGTCGGCACAAATATGGCAGTTTCAGGGGGCTTGGCCTGTTGTCAGTTAGCCTATTGATCTTGTCGGATGGTATTACTATTCATTAGCTCACTTCTAACGGTGATTTCTTTGTAATGCCCTAGGTTCACTGAAAGTATATTTCATGAATTCTGATGAATGGTTCCATGAATGCTAACAGTTATCCACTTGTTATTCTTTATCATGCGATCATTGTTGCTTTCACAAAAACTCAGCAACGTCATAAACGGAACGGCCCTAATATCTCCCCCACATCATCAAATGCTGCACCTTTAAACGGAAAACCACGGACAGTTACAAAAAGCAGCTCCTGTTTTAGATGCCTCGATCTCGATTTCCCCAGTTTACACAATGAAGAACCGCGCGGCGGCAGTCTGCTGCCACGGGGATTGATGCTGCGGCTTCTCAGCGCCAGGTTTACACTCCCCGCTGGCAGCTCCTGTCGTGGAGATGGACGACAGCATGCCGCCCAGCCAGGTCGCGTCCATTGAAGATGAAGCGATAAGATGGAGGAGCGGCTTCGGCATCCGGAGATTAACTCCTCGTGGCCGGAAACGGGCGTTCTATGAAAGGAGAATCCATTATTATGAAGCTTATTAAAGAGAAGTTGGACGAATCCGATCGTTTTCATTACAGGAATGATTAAGTACAATTGCACGTAGAAAAATCAACATCACACGAGTTGGACTGGCATGATCTTTGGCATAACACAGAACTGTATTGCTGTGTCAGATACAAAGTTTCATAACTTTATACAACTCTGTGATGTCAGATACCAGCCATTCGATATAAGACAATTTTGAGGCGCGACATTTCAGGCGTCCCAGATCGAATGCAATATTTATTGGCGTAATGTTGACCTATTAAAGGAATATCGTTGCCAATGTGTGGACGTCACACAGCGACATGGCAGTGATATAGCTGCAGTAACTAAGGCATAACCTTTAAGGAGTTTGCAGAGCTGACTTTAGAGTATACATTTTTAAGTAATTGGAGCGATATTTTCTTGAAATAATCGGCCCTGGGAACAAATTTAATGCCAGATTAGGATAAACAAAACAAATCGAATCATTTTCCGATTTACTGTAGGGGAGAGGGTGGTAAGACGGGCATAGTTGTGTTTGAGACTGTGTGTCTCACTCACTTTTCATATAACGGTGATGAGATTTCGCAAATAGCTTTAGCAAACATTTATTTGACCCTGGGCTTAAACATACTAAGATCCGTGCTTATTCCTTTGAGCAGTAATGTTTACCGTAGAATGCTGCAAAAGTCCGTCTTACCCCAACAGGTGGGGTAAGACGGTCTTCTGAAAATAGTTCATCATATGCTAGAAATTTTTGACAAAAACCATACCATATGGAGCAAAAATGAGGTCCGAAACATTTTGCAGGGTTGTTTGGATAACACAGCCGGCAGACAATTATTTTGCGGTTATTCCATAAAAAGATAATTTTTTCAGCGGATTCAAACAATCAATAATTTACAGCTCCTAATCCGGTTTGCAGGACCTTCTGGGACTGATTCCTTTTAATCATGTAAAAACAGCAGCGATAGATATTATATACTTTATGGTGATATAATATTTCCTCTCGTGCCCGTCTTGCCCAATATCAATATTCTAGAAAATTTCATTGTTGGTGATCATCATGCAAGGATAATATAAAACTTCAATCACCTAATGCATGCTAAAGCTCTCCCCTGACAGATTTTGCATATTTGACTTCAAAATATGACCAGACTCTGATAGAACGCTAGAAACAAAGCTACTAACAATGCTAGATTGAGCCATCAATATTGTTTTTTCCAAAATTTAGGAAAAACGATAAAGGTTAGGAATTCGTTTTTTTTTTTGCTCATGATCAGGCACCCAAACACACACTTATACAAGTAATGGGATATCGATACCATTGCTGGTTTGGTCCACAGAGCCTGTGCCCGTCTTACCCACCATACCCGTCTTACCACCCTCTACCCTACTTATCAAACACGTTTGAATTTGATAAATTTTAACATAGGACCGTATAGGCAAAACAGAATTTAATCGCCAGCGTGACGTCAGAGTAAATGGCGGACCCGGATTGGTGGGTGGGGGCTGGATCGAAAGGTCATCAGAAAGCGCTGACGTTACTAGTCGGCAGCGCAATTTTTTAACTCATTTCAGATGCGATTCACGTCAGGACGCTAGATCATTAAGAAATGTGCTGCAGCTTGAAAGAACATGCTTTGGAGTTCGGATGTTCGGATAAAATTAGTTCGGGCTTGCTCTGTAAACTGTTATCTGGGTCGCAGCTTTAGAGCTGCATTAGGTAGGTACAGAATTTCGTCAGTGGGGAGTGAAGGTCGGATGAAGCTCTGCAATACATATCGCTAAGGCTGTAGCTCGAAAAAACACTCATTGTAAAACCTGTCTGGACAAACTTTGTCCTGTTTTGTACCTGTCTCAGAGTTTTTTTTGTCTCTCTTACATTTATTTGACCTATCTCTATTTCGACCCTGTTGAATTGCATTTGGGTACATATGTGCGGGTGGATGTATGTTGTCTGCTTCCTCTCAGGTACCAGAGCTTGGCTGACTTCCTCAGGTAGAGCTATTCCGTCCTCCACAGTCTCTTAACCTCGCTTCCGCCACTGCGCTAACTTCGGCTTCAGTCTGGAACAACATTGAGCTAGTTCAAACCACACCGTGTTTGCCTCTGTGACAAGGGGAACCGCACTGTTGAAGGGCTGATGTGTTTGCCAGATTAAACGGCTCTCCTAACGGTCCGTGGTGTCGCGGAGAGTGGTTTTCTCTGTTTCCTCAGCTGCGACCAATTGTTCGTCAATTGTTTTCTCTGCGTGCTTGGCGTAAATATTCCTTCAGATTTGTTTTCTTTTACCTGACGGGAACTGCAACTAGAAAGAGAAACAGTAATCTCTGTAAGCCTGCAAAAATTGGGGTTGTGGTGCTATGAGACATTTTATGTATTAATTGGATGGGGATACACATAAAAAATTGGGAGGTTCAACTGTTTTCTTCAATCAAAGTTCGCTCAGAAAATGTACATTTTCCTTTGCATATGGTTGTTAACTAGCTTAGTGTGGCCCAGCTAAGGCTCAGAACACTTGCTCATATACCAACCAAGCTACCACCTGACAGTCATTCCCATAACATAAAAGGAACACAAACCCAGCAATTACGGGGCTCCCGGTAAAGGCGCTCGATTCACTCCCATCTTCAACACCCCGTACCACGTGTCTGAGGGCGCCTATCCGCAGGCTTCCAGAGTGACTTTCCAGCCAGCGCTGGCCCTCGGAAGCCAATCGATCGCAGGTCACTAAGAGCCCGCGGGCTTCACCGCACTTTCCATGTGCTGGCATTGCCAGTAGCCGACCATAACAGGCGCCGACTCCCCATAGATCCGCGTCGGCGCGCCGGCTATCGATGGAGCCGGCGCAGGCGCGTCGACTGCGACGCGGCGGGGTGGCACGGGTCGGCGGCGGTCGGACTGACCGGTGTGGACGGCCGTCACGCGGTCAGCAGTCACGCAACACGTGTTTTACGATGTGACGAGTGCGGTCATGTCGTGACGCCGGAGCCTGTTGGGACAGAGATGGGTTCAGACCTTCCGGCAGGCTTTCACGCTAAATTGATCATTTTTATGGCAGTAAACAGCTAGATGAACCCTTGATGAGATTCTATCGTGGAAGACTGATTGTGGCGCAAGAGTGACGAAATTATGCCGCCACCCAAGAAGGTAAGTCAGAAGAATCTTCAGTAGTTTATAGGTGATTAAGGTATCTGGTAAGCTATGACGGATGCAACATCCTTCACAAGGAGCTTAACCGCAGGTCGCATTGCCCCACCGGGGGATGATGGCCCCCTCTAACTGAATATGGGCGTTAGCGCAAATCTCAAAGTGCAATGAAAGCTTGCGTGAATTCAGTAAGAAATTACTTCGCATGTTTTAGTGCTCAGGTCAATGGTTTGACCTCAGAGGTCAAATTAGGTCAAGATCGGCTATTTTCACCAAATATGCAATGATTGAGCACACTGGGCATAACCTTATGTCATTAGAGCTATTGAGGCCGGTAAAGTACATTTGATAGCAAATTGCCAGTAATTTTCCGCTATGTGGAACGTAAAGACCTCCCGCCAGTGGTTTGACCTCAGAGGTCGCCTCGTGACCAATATGACCTGAGGTCACGAAAGGTTAAAAGTGACCTTGCCGTATATCAAATGAAAGCCAGTGACAAGACAAACACGATGGTGTTTGTTTCATCGCTCTAGCTTAATTAGGTCAAAAGTTATTGCCAAAATACTGTTTTGAACTCTGGTGACCTTGGATGACCTTGGAAATCAAAGGGCAAATATGACCCCTGGGATCCGTGAAAGGGTGTCCAAAAACGTTGTTCTGAGCAGTCTGAGTATTTGCAATAATTTTTGTGGCTTTATATATGAAACAACTTTTCCCTATGTTTTCCAATGGGAGAGGTCGCCTCGTGACCTGACCTCAGGGCAGAAATCGAAAAATCCCTGATATACACCTTGTAGACCCGGAGGGTTATGAAGTGTAGGAAGTTTCAAATCGATCGACTTTGAAATGTAGCCTTACAGAGCCTAAAGTGAAGTGAGGTGACCTTGGTTGACCTCGTCGGTGACCTGACCTGGGTGACCCTAAAATTTCAGGGATGATGGGAAAATGATGCAGTGAGAGGTAGAGCTCAACTGCGGTGCTGCGCCTCGTCGTTTTTCTGCTATCCCGAAAAACTAGGGGGCATCGATGGCCCGGTGAGCGAGGTTAAAGTCATTTGTTAGTCTGCAAACGGAAACAAAAAGAGTAGGTGTTTATCATGGAATGGAAAAACCGACCAGTATTCCGACACGTTTTCCTTAAACATGAAATGGGTACGAAACTGAAAAAATCAAGGCTGCGCAGCATAACGACATCAGCTCACAATATGCAACATTTTTCTTGTATAATGTCGGCATGGTTGATGATTTTAATGACCCTTTCAAACCACAAGAGAGTCGGCTTAAAGGAACTTTGCACGGCTACGCCATAGTCCGTGTGTTTTTGGTTTACGTGCCCTGCCATCTGGTGGGTCACGCAGCAGTTGACTCTCCGCCCATACAAATCGACTGGTGTTGATATAAGCCATGCTGCAGACTGCCCGCTGCGCGTGGCAGGCGTCTGTCGCGGGCTGGGGTCTCCCTACCCAGACGTCTGTCACGGGCTGGGGTCTCCCTACCCAGACGTCTGTCACGGGCTGGGGTCTCCCTACCCAGACGTCTGTCACGGGCTGGGGTCTCCCTACCCAGACGTCTGTCACGGGCTGGGGTCTCCCTACCCAGACGTCTGTCACGGGCTGGGGTCTCCCTACCCAGACGTCTGTCACGGGCTGGGGTCTCCCTACCCAGACGTCTGTCACGGGCTGGGGTCTCCCTACCCAGACGTCTGTCACGGGCTGGGGTCTCCCTACCCAGACGTCTGTCACGGGCTGGGGTCTCCCTACCCAGACGTCTGTCACGGGCTGGGGTCTCCCTACCCAGACGTCTGTCACGGGCTGGGGTCTCCCTACCCAGACGTCTGTCGCGGGCTGGGGTCTCCCTACCCAGACGTCTGTCGCGGGCTGGGGTCTCCCTACCCAGACGTCTGTCACGGGCTGGGGTCTCCCTACCCAGACGTCTGTCACGGGCTGGGGTCTCCCTACCCAGACGTCTGTCACGGGCTGGGGTCTCCCTACCCAGACGTCTGTCACGGGCTGGGGTCTCCCTACTCAGACGTCTGTCGCGGGCTGGGGTCTCCCTACCGAGGAGCAATACATGAATGTATGAATGCCACAGAGGTGCAGTGAGCATTTATTCCGACGTTGACAGAGTCGCTAATCGGCTCGACTTGACATCTCGCAGACGTCATACCCATTGACCGATTATGCAGATGTGTTTTTATGAGCAGGAGTCTTACTCGGCTATAGCCTAGTGAGTCTTGAAGTTCTGCGGGTCATAGCCTGTGTTTCTTGATGCCCCGGAAAGTATTTTAAAATATTTTTCCTGAATGAGTAAATCACGGATGGCCATCTATTTACCACTATAAATGTATTATATTCATATTTTTCCTCTTAAAGGATATGCGGACCACACACTTTTGCGGAACACACGCTTTTATTCCTTGCCTGGCAGCAATAATGTATACCAAACCTGCTTCACGCCTAAGGTCGCCTGGTAATTACCGATAGGCTCTCGTCCCAGCAAGCTAATGTACACCGCAGCTTCAAACATCGCTGCAGGCCTCTCGAGAGCTGATAACGCCGTGAAGCCCAAAAATAAATCTAACACAGCCCAACGCCTCGGAGAGGCTCCGTAGACACACGCTGCGCGGCTGCGGCTAACGCTGTCACATCTGCATCTGCTGCTGCCACTGAATATTCCTCGGCCTGGCATCGGTCTTACGCCGGGCCAGCGCCCCGGGGGGTGCTCACAGCTCGCCAGGGGTGCGGCCCTGCTGTGCCGGTACTGCGTAGTACCGACCGGTGATTCCACACTGACTGACCTTTGACGCCTCTTCCATGTCCCATTGGGCTATTAACTGGAAAGGTATGCACGTGTCGTAAAAGGGATGGGTGTGACCATGGGTGTGGCAGGTGTTTTGTTGAGGGAGATTTGAGAGATTCCAGTTTCCCTCTGTTTTGTGTTGCAAATTCTGATGTTCATGTCGTGAGCTGTCTCTTTTCTGTTAAAAGCTCGTAATTTAGATTTGATTTTTGTTTAATGCTCTTCCTGTGCACTTCTTTCCTTATGTGTAAGTAGATAACCAATCATGTCTTGGGTAAAATGAGGAGTTTATAGAGGATCATGGAGACAAGAATAAGCTTCTGCTGCCAGAATGAGCCCCTTTGTATTGGAAGCCCTGATTAAGTGTAGGTTCAAGTAATGCGGCAGAAATTGGATCTCACATCCTTGTACTTGTCTTGACCAGTTTTTTATCTATAAATAATCGATGGTAACTTTTGTTTGATCATCGAGTCAGACCTTGGCCATTATCGCGCGCAAATTGATGTTTGGCGTATTGTTTGATAGCAGAAACAGGTTTTTCGGTCTCCCCTAAGCCTGTGGCGCTGCAGAGACCTCAATATCGCAGTCCGAGTGTAAAAACTTCCGATCTCAAACTAAATCGGAATTGAAGGCTAAAACTCAGGGTATTTATATCACTGCCGTGGTGGCTCGATGGTACTGTGTAATACATATCACACAAAAACATGTAAAGCCTACATCTAGCCTTCAAAGTATCCCCATGGTCGAGTGAGATAAGCTACTTGGTGGAGCGCTATTCTTCGGCACGCGTGTCGACATGGCACGGCGAACGCAGTGAATTCATTAGCATGGCGCGCGCTAACAGTGCGGCGCGTCTCCTATTTATTAATCAGTGACACGTGAGGGTGGGCGCCCATAAATGGGCCATATGCCACCGCGCAGTCAACCTCAGACCGAGTCAAGGCTGCCACCTGTAACCTCTCCCATAGCTGTGCAAAGCCTGGGAAAGCCAAGTGTGGTCGTGGTCTATCATGACCACATACTTACTGAGCAACAGAAGCTCTAGACGGACGAGACAGAGAGAGAGAGAGAGAGAGAGAGAGAGAGAGAGAACGAGAGGGAGGCAGGGGACAAAGGAGAAAAAGATAAAGCAATGAGTGAGAGGAAGAGCAAATTGCAGTACCGTCACCCTATGAATAAAAAGGAATGCAAGTGTCTGACTTTTGTCTGACCATGTTAGTCAACTCTGAGGACTGCACGTGCAAGTGTGCTAGTGTGCACATTATAGCGATCAGACTTTTGCTGCAGGTGGGTAGTGAGGACAATCCGGATTCGTTTATATCCTATTGCTGGCGTTTGCCTCACTGGCGTCCCACGGAGCTATTACTAGCACGTGACATTTACAGCCTCATAAAACTAATTGTAGTGCATAACCATTTATCACAGGCTCTTTAGTTTCAAAGCTTTGTTGTTTGCCTTGGACTGTACTGTGGCAAAACAGATTCCTAGCGAAAGTTTCTGCTTCAGTACCTCAAATGAATGCTGGTTTAAACTTTTTCAGATAGCTCGTGGGGTTGTTATATTGCACAAACGTGACCAATTTGCACAGTAAGTCCATTTTCGATAAATGTATGCCTTATTTGCAGCAAATAATTATTTCTTAGTTTAAATTTGAAGTGGGTGTGTGTGTGTTTTGGTACCTAATCCTATCCTATCTACTCACCGAGGCGGAGAGCCCGTGGCCACACAGGTGAATCCATCCTCTTATCCCCACCTCATTCACATCCCTCATAGTTTATAATCACTATACTCATTCACAACACTTTAAAACCACCCATGTGGGAAGTGAAAATACAAAACAATGTGATGATACAAATTAGAATGGAACTCGATTGACACCATTGGCGGAAAAACTATTAAGCCATAATTTATTTCATTTATGTTTCTGAGCTTTCTGAATAGACAAAGAACTCTACAGAAATATCGATTTGTTTATCTAGGCTCATGCGCGTTCTCAGGGGAAAATGGAGAATCAGAAGCTTGGGCCAAAATCGGACAAAATCTTATTCGTATCAAAAGTTCTGTGACTTCGTGATTAAGCAAGGACTATTTAATACTTTGACTCACTAGTATAAAACATAGCCGAATAACCCCGGGCAGCGTGGTGTGTCGACAAGTGACATCCTGACATGTTTCCTAATCAGTCTCCACCGCGTCTATCCACCCCGCTCGGCACTGGCAGTCCAGCTGCGCTGGGAGCTGCGCTGTTCAGTATGTGTGGGAGGCGCCGGCCTCCTCTCCCAGCTCCTCGGCCGCGCCCGCCGCCCATGAGCCCCACCGAGGCACCATTGTTCTCATGGCGGCGCGGTGTTAGCCGACCAGAACCCGGCGGTAGTTCACAAAACACTCATCTCGCCGGGACGCAGCGGCGCGCCAAGGCTTCTGCGGCGGGCCGCGCAGTTGGCCAACATCGGAAAAGGTCCTTGAGGCGTTAGCTAGCTTATTGTGAGTCGGAAGTAGTATTTGTATGAGTGTTAGAAGTTTAAACCAAATTTCACATATGATAAAAGACTGGAAACGCCACTGCGCTGGTGAGCCAGATGGCTTGTTTGTCTGTCTCTTCAAGAAGTGGAAATAGTCTGGTTCCAGGAGTGTCGAGAAAGCTAGGCTGACTTGACTGTGACTGAGCACATGTGGTGGAAAGGATGCTAACTGCTCGTTTTTTGACAGTCACCTATATGAAAATCCCCATGCGCTACATACCAACAACTCAGCTCATGAGCCCGGCCTACGACCCCCACCTATCGGTTTCATAAAAAATTCCCGGGTCAATGTATGTGTAAATTACTTGGCAGGTTTTTGCAATACGCTTGAAACTAAACATGGATTTCGTTTCAATGGAACAAAAGTGTTAAGGTGAGCTCCTTTAAAAACTCCGGCAAGATAGCTTAGTTGGTAGAGCGTTGGGCTCCGGCCCGCTGCTCTGAAACATGCAGTGGCAGTGCATGTCCAAGCTTGGGATCGGTTCCCTGAGACGCTCCGCCGCTCAATATTTACACGACGTAGGTCGGCTGGCAACTGACTGGTGAGAGAGTTACCTGAACGGGGTGACCATCTCTGTGTTTTGAGGGACGTTAAACTTTGGCTTCTAAGTTAACCCTTCATTGTAGGAGTTGCTCGTTCAGATGGTGGGGTCGGGGTCTCCGTGACAAGTAGAATGGCTTTAGTGGGACTCTGCCTCCAAAAACCGAATTTGCAAGAACTTGAAAAATTAAGAAATTGAGTTTGTGAAACAAACGTATCTTTGGTTAGCAATCCATCGGGATGCTTTGGTTATTTTGATACCTACATAGATTTTATACATATCAAGGGATATGATGAAACTTTCCAATGAAGGAAGTTAATGCATTTTTAGCCGACCACCACGGCTTTTTAGCCCATGTATGTACTTGCTTTTGAATTCTGAACGTAAAAGGAGATAATTTCTTTGCTCCACTTTACCTGATATAGTAGTTGCTACATTATCACCCCCTCTACATTATAGATGACTAGTCAGAGCTACAAGGGGTGGCTGAATTTCCACATTATGATTAGGGGCTTACGTGTTTCTTATTCTGAAAATTTATTCCTTGAAAATATATGCTGAACTAATGCAAAAGCTAACTCACCTTGAACTATGACTAGAAATTGGAGGTGTTTAGTTATGGAAACTTATTGAGAACTTGACATCCTGAGAAAACCTGCAGCATTAAAAAATCTAGAAGTAGTTTCATCAGTAACTATATTGTACCACGCGGCACTGAGTCTGCCGTCGAGCATGCATCGTAGGTGAATCCAGGATGAAAGGGGGACTTGTGCCCCCCCTCCTCAATCGACTCATCCGAATACATTCTCCACCCCGCAACCAAACGTCTCCTTGAAACATCGCTGTGCAAGAATTAGCACCCCTATAATGCTTTTTCACCCCTTTGATAGGCCCTAAGCGTCGAAGACCCGGGGCTTATCGACGCACCAACTGCCAGGGTCATATGGCGGCGTCGAAGACCCAAGTGACGCTCCCTCCAGACCCAAATACCACCCATCTGCCCAAGACGCCCTCTCCTATCGGATGTTGGAAAGAATCGGAAAAAAATTGAGGGGAAAGTAAGTCTTCAGCCTGCTGCTGGCAGGAAAGAATTCCGTCTAGCACCAACAATTCATCGGGCTTGGGCTCATTGTTGCCTTCTGCGCTGACTGGTTACCCTTTCAGAGTTATTTGGCTAATATCGCCAGATTTCTGGATCAAAAGTAGGGGAATAGCTGGGCCTCCCACTTACAGCTAATAACGAACATCGATTTCGGGGTTATTGCACCATAGCGCACAAGCCGCCCCCTAAGTGGCCCCACTGTGCTGCCAAGGACACAATTTCAAGTATACTGTACCGTAAAGCACAAGCCGCCCCCTAGGTAGTCCTACTGTACCGTCAACCACGAATAAGGATACTGTGCCGCAAGGCATAAGCCGCCCGCCAGGCAATTCCACTGCACTATCAGCCTCGCACTCTTGTTTCCGAAATACTGCCTTTGTCAACCACGCCAGATCGCTTTCGTGTATGCTGCACCGCTGAGTGAAATGCTCCCCGAAACGAATTCTTCTGAGCTGCGGTTCACTCAGCCATTTGAAGCAAGCAGCCCGGTGGAAGATTGCTGCGACCAGCGGCCGCGCCGCATGTTTTCTAATGGGGAGGCGTACAGACATGGCGAAGAAACTGAAGCTCGGCATCTGCATACTTAAGTCTGCCAGATAGGGTTGGCTATTTTATATTTATATCTTATGACTATTTTTATTTGAAACCTTGCTGCGGGTGCGCAAAAAAACAAAGAGCGATGTTCTCGCTGGTTTAGTGCTTCATAGATTATTTTATTTCTGTTATTATATATACGAATCCTATCTTAGCAAGCACTATAAATTTATGTGTTCTTCTCTTACTGACCACTTTGCAATGTTTGTTGAACTTTTGACTTGGGTAGCACATGTTTATACCATTTTGACTTCGGAATGTTATATGACTGCCTATAAATGGGTTATGTCTCTTGGGTAAGCCAGTAAATAAGTGAAATGAAATGTGATTTCTGCACAATCCGGCTCGACATATTTAGCAGGGAACTCATCTTGTGAAAGCGTCAACTGATATAGGCGTGGAAATGAAGAAGGGGAGAAGGGAGTCATGGGCTCCCTAATGTTCATATTCTTAGCCGTGAAAACTATTGCGTCACATGCAAAAAATAACCAAAAGATAAATTGTTTTGCCAAAATATAAATTGGATAAACTGTTTACAGGAGCAGATCTACCCCTTTTCCGGTGTTCTTGGTCGGGATTAGAATGCATATCTTCACAAAGGTATCTTTCGATAATTTTACCTAAAACCCCTACAAACATACTTTATTTTAGAGGACCTGAAGTTTGCATTTCTGTGCACCTAAATCATCCAGTACGTGTAATATTTATATACCACTCAGTTGCCAGCGGCTCTGTGTCAGTCTCTTCAGTCGTCATTTGGCTGTAGAATCGCCAGGAAATTATCAACTGGATGGGTATTTTTGGCAGTCACTGTGTGCTTTGAAAATCTCAGAGAAACATCAGTTTGACGTGTCTAGTTGAGGCTCATCTGGGGAAATGTTTATTCATGAACCTTTGCTGGTTTTCAGCCATGAACTGGTTGTTACATAGACAGATTGTGTGTTTTTACGTGTTCTCGTGATGGATTTTACCTGCTGTGAATCTTTTAACAGACCCCTATTTAGCACCCAGTCAAGCTAGAACTCTCATGCAGAGCATTCGCTTTTATGGGATTTCTTCTGAATTTATTTTCATTTTATCGGCACAAAATGACCATTGCAGTCAGAGCTTCCTTAACACGCACAGTGGTGTGAGGTCCCTAAAATTCCCCCCCTATTTTTCCAAGGTGGTCGGAGAAGCGCTCGCAGACTAAAAACGCCACTTGACTGCATTTGAGAAAATGTATGAGCACGTCGATAAGTGAAGGAATTTTAAAAACCAGTCAATAATTATTTTACTCATAGGCTTTCAAAGTCAGACCTATATTTTGAGATCGTCACAATCGCGTGGTCACCCCAGGTTTCCTGCACTGTAGACCGAGTGGTGACGTAATAACGCCATATGACCGAAAGCCAGTTATATTGTACACTATTGAGAATATATAATATTTTTGTGTCATAGGTCATTGACCTTGAACGACCCTGACCTCAAACTTTTTTAGGACGTTGTGTAGGAACTTCTCCATATGATCTTAGTCTCTTTCAGTGTATTCCTCGTGCTTTCTTCCGTTGCGTTTTTTTTTAGATGCCTATTTGCAGGAAAAATGCTAGTCCTTATTTGAAAATATGCCGGTAAATTAGACTGAAATTTCACAAGGCCCCACAATTTGTATTCCTGTTATCCAATAGCATAGAAAACCCCTGCCTCATGAGTAAGGCATTCAGTTAAGTCATCCCTCCGGGACTCGAACTGAGTACCTCCAGCGCTGAAGACGGACGCTCTGCTGACCAAGCCGCGGCAGCCATCGTGCTGTGATTACGTGTTGTCAACCTCTGCGGGTTCCAGTTTGCAACATATCCCGCCATGTTGGGTTGATTCAAAAGCCAATGTTTAACGTCCCGCAATACACAGGAACGGCCTCCCCTTAGGTCACCCTCTCACCAATCAGTTACCAGCTGACCTACGTTAGGTAAATATTGAGCGCCGGGATGCTTCAGCGGAACCGATTCAAAGCTTTCACCAGTGCACTGCCACTGCACGGTTTTCTGAGCAGTGGGCAGAAGCCCAATGCTCAGTCAATTGAGCTACCGGGTTACACTTTCTAATAAAGGCATTATGACGTGCGATTGTTTCACAGCTTACTGGGTTTGTTCATTCTTAAAATAATTTTTTGTGTCGCTGGAAGACATAAATATTTTATCGATGCCTGCCACTCACGTCAATCTCAACAGTTACACTTACCGAGGATACGGACAGAGGCTGGCCGGCGGCAGTTCATATACAGGGCTCCCATGTTGTATAACGCTCTGCCGCCGAATCTCCCTGAACTGCGGATAGCTGGCTTAAAAAACCACTCGCCCATTGGTTAAAGAGTTAGTTCCGCCGGATCCGAACTGCAAGATGTGTGTATGTTTTTGCGCCGATTTTTTTAACCATAGTGTATCTTAATCTTTAATAGTGTCTATTATGCTTGTCTTTTTACATGGAATGTGTTATGAAATCAGTGATGCCAGGCTACGAATAGCCACATGTCTTTGTGGAGTGTCCTGAGGAAGTAAAATAAATAATAAATAAATAAATACACTGCGCGCGTTAACCAGTCATGCACTAAGCACTCCTTGGGTTTATTCGTTAAAATACATGAAGAATTTCTTCATTTTCTTTAAAGACGAAGATGAAATTTGTATAGGCTTCCACGAAAACTCCCGCAGACATCTCTCATTTTCTAAAAAAAAATCAGTGAGTCTGGCGATCCCTTTTTATCCATGATAGGTTTGAGGTAAGAAAGTGGGTTTATGGTAAGAAAGTATGTTTATGGTATCACTCCAGTGCTCTCAGAATTTTATAGGATATACTCCGCACCGAAGCATGTGCTTATTACAATATTTTTGAAATGTATCTTAAGTTCAAATATTTTAAGTAACCTATTAATGATCTTGCGTCTAGTTTCCCATTTCTCCTAGGCATAGGCAGTGGCGGATCCAGGGGGGGCAAAAAGGCAGTTGCCACCCCAAACAGAAAAGCTCGGGGCAAAACTATGTTTTTGCCCCCCCCAAAGCAATCGACCTCCTTTTTCCCCCGACCCCTTTTTAGCTTGTAAGCAAAATTTTGGTGCTTCAATTCTCAACTTCAAACAGAATTAAAGAAGTTCATTGTAAATATTGGGGCTTGGATAGGATTGGATAGGATATCTTGAGCCCATATTTTTCACCCCGTGACGTTTTTTTTGCTTTTCGTCTCCAGTTCCCAAAATCCTACCGAAAAGTCATATTGTAGCGCAATTTTTCACTGGGCGACGTTTTTTTTGCTTTTCGACTTTGGTTTGCCCCTCCCAAACCAACCGGCTAGATCCGCCACTGGGCATAGGAGCAAAATTAGGTAGGCTACTGCGCTGAAGGAATTTTAAATGAGCTGATAGACAAAAGCAAAAGCCATCGTTTATGTATTAACCCTCATTGCATGACCTGAGCAAAAATTATCATACGAAATATGGATCAAACATCTGGGTAAAGATTAGAACACTGATCCATATTTCTTAAGGCGGATCAATTTTTGTCTCGAATTCGAAGAATGTCGCCAAAAGAAAACTATATGTGGGGCTATACGAGAAATGAAATGGCTACTTCAGCGCTTACACCAGTTCGTAGATATTACAATACAATACCGTACCACTGAGAAAAGCTGACTAGCACATTTCAAGTAACAGTTGGCCTTTGGAAGATTTTTTTTAATTTTATCAATTAAATCAATTTCGGCCTTTGGAAGAAATTAATAAACGAGAAATGATATATTTATCCTTCTGCTTTTGCAATATTTCCTTGTGCATCTGGGGGCTTACAATTTCCGTCCTCGTTTCTTTCAGTCGTGCGCCTCTTTCATTCACGCAGCAGACAGGCCTGTGCACCTCTCCAAGTCCTCGAGAGCACACTACGACCCTGCTGAAGAGCATGCCGCCCTGATTGGCCTGCAGGCTCTATCGCTGAACCTCGAGACAGCCAACCGCAGCTCCGAGGAACTCAGGCCATCCAAAAAACTGCAGAAGCCACTCAAAATATCCACGTCTCGGAAAACACCAGAGAAACATGTATCCATCAGGTCAGACGGATCATAAATTACATGCATAGGTAATTGAATTACCTGCCTACGCTCAGTGAGAACTCCAAATTTAGCATTCTGGTTACTTTAATAGACGAATTCTAGGCGACTCCCAGAGAAAAAGGAGTTTTAATGGTTGCAAAATAAATCGATAATAATGACAGTCGTTATGCATATATTTCATAAAAAGATATAGAATCAAATGAATGACATATTTGCACGACTCTATTTCCCTACTCCACAGCCCTCTGCCGGCGACCCCGCGCAGCTCCAGTTCGGCGCTGACGCCGCGGGGTCGACCGTCACCCTGTCGCAGCGACTCATCCGGCTTCCAGAGCCTGGCCAGCCCGGGCAGCGTCGGCAGCGGCAGCGAGACCAGACTCTTCACCAACCACAGCAACTTCGAGGTGAAGACCAGGTACGCTGCCGCTCGCACCGAGAAGGACGTTCGTGGATAAAAGCGTAAGAATGTATGCAAACATGAGATTCTTATCTACTATGTCCATTCAAATCCCTGCTTGAACTGACTTAAACACATTGACCTGTAAAATCTCCTAATTCAGAGTTATAGTTCCTGCTGAGCATGATACTTGATACAGTATTTGTCCTTTAATAATTGCACTTCTTTTTCAATCCTAAATATTCAAAAGGCGCGAGACCTTGACTTGAGATGTCAGTTATTGAAGCCAAATGGAGAGAAAATGGTTTACTACGTCTCTGTTGGTGACGGGTTAGCTCCAGCAATCCGGTTGTGGCTATCTGATCCTAGGGTTCTGCTGGACTTTTTGTCCAATTCGCCTGTCTTGGAGGGAAGAATCAGTGAATTTACGACCACCACCGTCGCGGGATGACGTAAGCTGACCCTGAGTTTAACATCTTATACAAATTATTATAGGATTCCAGAACAGTTATGGCAACCAGGTGACATCGTACGTCAGATTAACGCATTAGGAATATCCCCAAATCTGTAGCATCTTTCGACAACGACGTTTTTCTGTGGTTTACCGCGCAGTATTGGCGCCTCACAAATCGCTTGAATCGTTATCGCACCCAAGCTCTTATGCTAATTAGATTAGGTCGTGAGACAGTAACTTGTTGACACTCCACACCCGCGGCGTAACTTCACGCGCAGTGGGCCGACCTTGGTCGACCTTGCGGAGGGTCACGAGCAGCCGGATCGATCACGGTGACAGCCAGGAGTGGATCAGCCGAGAGCAGCGAGGCCCAACGCCACGCCGCCCACCTCGGCTGATGGATAGCGCGGTGGGTTCTGGTCGACAGCCGACACACGAATCGCAGCGGCAGGCTGCAACCCAAGGCGGACCGCCGCCGCCTCCACAGCACCGGCGCTTCCGATCCTTCCGCTACAAGTGTAGCAACACCAGGCGAGACACAGACACCGGTAGCGCCGAGTGTCCCAATCACCTGCGGTTTTTGTTGTCACCGAAGCGTCGGCGGGCGGCTGCCTACGCGTAATTGTCCTTTGCCTTTGAGGCTGCCGCTGTGAGTCCGTGCTGAATGTGATGGACGGCGGTGGTGAAGGGGGTGCAGCACTGATTGATAATGATGGTGTTGCTGGTGTCTGCCGCCTCGCAGCCGGCACGATAATAAACTCAGGAGCAGTCGGAGTCCTGCCCTGGGGATAACGGCGCTCGGCCCATCAGTCAAACGTGGCAGCTCACGGCCGCAGGTGATACGAAAGGGATGGACTCTTCTCATCAGATTTCGAGAGTTATAATGAAACACGGGTGGTGGGTTGTTTCTTGTTTTTGTTCAGTTTCGACAGGATTTTTTGAACGCAGTTCATCTCTCCATTTCGTGCGGCACTTCAGGGACAGCTTATGCTTTAACACGGGAGTATTGGCAGTCGTGGCATTGTTCCAGAAGCTAGTGTGGTCGTTAAAAGTCTCCTTTTGGTACTGTCCGAAAATTAATGGCCCTCCAAACCATCAAGTAGCTTACTCATCAATATTACAATCTATTACCTCCTACCTTTTCCCGCAATAATCAAATCAAGGCTTCGATACGCAGCTAGTAAATCAATTGGACGTTATCTCTTTTGCTGAGAAACATTAGGCTGTAAAGATGCTTTAGGTGGTTATTTGTCAATTCTATTTAAGGCTGTTCTTGGGTATAATCTGGCAAACGCTGGCTTCCACAGTTATGATGAAATGTACAACGCGAGTATGTTGCCTTTAAATGCCCGTTAAAACATTAGTTGATAGCCGATGATTTGATGATTCGAAAATGATTTGCAGTACATGTTTTACGCCACTTTTCCACGTCAATTACCCTTCTTACGATCGAACATTTGAAACAGTAGTTGAAAAATTGAAACCATTGAACAATAATTGGCCAGAAGCGGCTCACAAACAGCAGCTCTTAGCGTGACGAGATCCGTATGCAGGGAACATGCCAAACTCACATTTCACGGTAACCACATCAACGTCCTCATTAGAAGTTCATCTACACTACCCCCACGCTTTGCTTCAATCCCAGAATCTCACCAGTTTCCATTTCTCCTGGGTAAACAGCCTCTCGGCCGTGATCCGTGATTGGCGATCCGGCTCGGCGCGCGTGACGTCACATCCGGTTGTAAATTGTCGCCGGCGGACCGTGACATTAGACCGTCACCCCCACGGCTGCGCCCAGGCTGTGATCGTGACAACAACGCCTGGTTTAAGCTCTAAAGCCCCGACACCGTGCAGTTCGTCTAAGAGCTGATGCTGTTGCTGCAAGTAATTTCGATTTGGTTGGGCCGGATAAGCTCCGTGACGAAAGCCATTGTTAGGAGGCTGAATCGGCCTTGGGTGCAGTGGTGGATCTAGAACTTCATTTTGGGGCCCTGGGTGGGGGTCTAGTGGGCTCGACGAGCCTCTTCCTGCCATTTTCTCGGAACAACAACCCTCAGCTATACATTTACTTAGCCACTCAGAGATTGAGGTGGGCTTGGGCCCCCTACTCCCTTGCATTCGCCACTGCTTGGATGGATCAGTGAGCAGCCTTCTGTTTGTAGGGCGCTAGCTTTGAAACATCACAGACTGCCGGAGTGATTTTGTCATTTTTGGTCAAGAGTTGTCAAATTATTCACCCTAGATGTGTGCAAAGTGACCTGCCTGTCATATAAGCATGGTGCGTTATAATTTGCGAAAAACCGACGGGTCTGATGGGACCCCCGAGGCGACGAAGGATTAATTTCTGGGACTTCGTCTACTATCTACCAAGAGGTTATCTGCCGGCTCGAATACCAACATTCCGCAACAGAGGCCTCCTTTGAAATTTCGGGGGCGACCCTCCAAATGCACTGACCTCCTGCACTAGCCTGGAAACCTCCTGCTGAGTCTCGGGGGACTCCCTTACTATCTCAAGAACCCCATCACTATTTCAGGGGCCATATAACTCGACAAGCTCGGGGTCTCTCATACCAAACCTCTCTGCACTCGCCACCTCTGCTTTATCCAAGGCCTCTTGAACTGTCAGTAGGTCCCATGTATGGTCGTGTAGCCTCCCTTCTCTGGGAATTGTAAGACTGGAGTTGAATGTGCCGTCCAGAGGACTAGCTGGTCTGTCACGAGCCGCCATGATCTTTTTTAGGCCTCCTCGGCTATTCCAGAGGCACTCTCAGCGAATCTGAACCCGCTCTTTTTCATGGTTTGGTCTTCTTTATCACTTTGTGGGTCTCATGCACTAGATTGAAGGCCCGCTGGCAAAATAAAAGACATCTCTAGTCCTCCCACAACAGATTGTAGACCTTCAGGGATGGCCCAGGTCCGTCCTTGGCGTCATGCCGTGAGGGCCTCCACTATTGCTGCAGGGCTTTCCATGAAATTTGGGGATAGGTACCTGTTCTTCCCTCTCCCTGCTAAATTTAGGGGGAGGGTGGCGTGTTCCCCTCCCCCTCCCCCGCTTTGGGCGAGCCCCTAGGTACATTTTCTGCAGAAATGTAGCTCAATAGGTATCGGAATGGTTTGGTAGTCGGATTTAAATAAGACTTTCGACATATCCAAATAATTACAAAAAATTGTCGAATCGCACCATTAATTGCACCCTGAGCTTGACTGCAAATTAATGTAAGCCACGCTGTGTTCTGTCGGCAGTGACAGCACGGACTCTCTGAACACCCGATCGAGCGTCGCCAGTGGCCGTCAGTCGCGTCAGATTCGATCCCGCTCGCGCCAGAGCACGCCGCAGCCGCGCCAAACCACGCCGCAGCCGCGCCAGACCACACCGCTGCCGCGTCAGGACAGCCACAGCGATGTGGGCAAGCTGCCCGAGGAGACCCTGTCGGTGTTCGCCGTCCAGAACCTGCTGAAGAAAGGGGAGGTGGTGGAGGTACGTGCGGGGAAAAGATATTGACTTTCAGCAGGTTAGCTGATTAGGCTGTTGAAGTTGCACTTAAATTTTACGCTACATGGTGTCAAATTATTATAAAATAATCAGAGATAGAAGTACACAGATGGAGCATTGCATCCTTCGTAAAGTGCTTCCGAAAGTGATGAAAACTACGGGCGTGTTCCATATTACTGTTTTTAGACTGCAGAGTGCTATTCTATAGGAAAAGTTGTTTTCTACAAGACAAATGTTGGCTATTGACAACGTACTTTCACATTTTAGCCTGACGTAGATTCGCTGTTCAGTGAAACTAGACGAAGATCACAATTGGTACATACAATGCTGATCGCTTCAGATACAAGTTTAATGTTGATTTAACCTTCACCCGGGTGGGGTATCTTTAACTCCCTACTCTGAATGTTTGTTGCAAGGTGTTTTAGAACAATGACAAGCAGCGCCACCATGCTTAGTGGGTATAGCTGTGTTTGTCCGTTTTGCAACTTTCTATGAGCTTCAAGTCAAAATCGTATCAGGCCAGGTCACGGACCTGGGACTAGTGACCTCTAGAAAAGTTTGATCTGGCACTGTCTCTTCAGATATCCACCGAATGATTTGAAACACATTTTTTCCATGGGGACACATTTAGGGTCCATAATTCTGTCATTCGGGATTTTTCGCATCTATGGCTTAGATTAGGTCAGGGTTGCGATCTCACAATTGTGCTTTGATTCCTAATTGAGGTTTTGTTTTATCGTCTTTGTGTAGGTATTATTGCTGCAAATGAATCTATCTACATGCATTATGACAATATCAAGTCACCTCAAGTTATTTGTTTTAATTTGACGTAGCATGATGAAACAACATACCGTTCTATTTCCACTGGCAAGTTGATTGCCGGGGTGTCTCATGATTGCCGTATCTTTCTTGTTTCGAAATTTACAAAAAAGTAACCACCCCATAATACCAGTGACGTTTTGTATTCGATCTCGATTGGCCTCAAGCAGGCATAACCTAGGCATGGTAAGGCATTATGGATTTCTGTTTCCAACAGCTTTCAAATGACCGTGGAAATATTTATTTATTTAGTCCCTTAGACGGGGCATAGTGAGTTTATATGGAGCATGGGTGATATTTTAGCCTGATAATATATGCTAGATTTGTATGGTCATTGGCCCACATTGCACTGACCTATAATTTAACAAGCATTTGATTTATGTTACTAAAACACAATCAAGCGTGAATGGTCGAGAGAATCTTCAACATTTTAGTTATTGGTATAAAAGAAGTTTTAAAGTACGCCTCATTTCCCAGTTTACCTATATTTACCTCTAGCAGCCTCAATAACACGTGACGAAAAGTGCATTGACACCGCCTATCCACTTTCCCGTATCTACCTAACCATCTAATATTCTAGTTGGGACGGGTCTTTTTACCCTCTACCCCTCACGGAGAAGGTTCATATCCTCCACCTGGGCGAAGGTTAATTCAAGTGTGTTTCTCTGTGAAGATGCCGGCTAATTCGTCACTTGCGTGCGGTTGTGGCCGATCCGAGAGACGCTCCAGTGTGGAAGGCCTTGGCGGTTGGCGCGCGATGCGTGGCGGCGGTTGAAACGCTCCATCTTGACGCCGCGTTTCGGCTGGCTGCGATGAGAGCGATACCCGCACTGACTGATGTTATCGGCCAGCGGACATGATCGATGCTGTACCGATGAGAGATGGGACGTCAGCGCCTGAGAGCGGCGCGCCACCGAGCCGGCCGGGTCTACTCGTCTTCCTGACGGAGGTGCAGCGCCGCATCTGCCGCAGCGCTTACGTATTCATGACCCCAGCCGACTAAGCTAAAGCTTCTCTGATCATGGGTGGAGTCTTTGATGTGGATTATGGATTAACACGCGCATTGACGGGGGGCGGGTACCCGCCCCCTCGGGTTTTTCGGAGATAGCAGAAAAACGGCGGCGCGTAGCGCCGCCGTACTTGGTATACCTTTTCCCTCATCATTTTTTACAACTTCTGTGAAAATTTTAAGGTTAGGTCATCTCAGGTCAGGTCACCAGTACAGGTCAAGTGACCCGACCTCAAAAAAGTTTAAGATAGCATAAGTCGGAGCAGGGTGAACTTATCCGATTGAAACTCATGTCACATAATGGCCCTACCGAGTTCTCTAACATATGTTCCGGTATTTTTGATATCGATGACCTAAGGTCAGGTACGAGGCATGACCTCTCCATTGGAAATACATGGGAAAAATGGTTTTTACGGAATAACTCAGTAACGGATGGTGATAGAGCATTTATTTTAGCTGCATTAGACTCGCCTGGGCTTTGCAGTTCTAATGATATGCATTTTATATAATTTGACCCTGACCTGACCTCAGGTCAGGTCAAATCCTTGATTTGACCTAGCAAGGTCAAATTATATATCATTCGATTCGGCTTGCTAAGAGGATTCATATAGTTCAAGTCGTTTTGCTCTATCTTTACTTGTTCAGATGTAATGCCCGAAAACTGAATTTTACATGTTATCCCTATGACGGGCATGTTTTGACATCTCGTGACCTTAAATGTGACCTGACAAAAAAATGGTTCAAATGTTTTCGATGGAGAAGTGGATGGGTAGCCCAACGCCGTTTACCGTTTTTCGCTACCTACCGTGGTTCTCGAGATCTTAGGGGCGGGTACCCGCCCCCCGTCAATGCGAAGGTGGCTCAGACCCCCGTCAATGCGCGTGTTAAAGCTCCAGCTCGGCAGTTGTCCAGAGGCCGAAAAAATTAACTTCTTCTTAGAAGTTATTCATGCTCGAGGTACTCTTCTGCGCAAAAACAATCAGCAATGGGTTTGAACCTGGGCTGGCAGACATGCTGTTTTCCAGGTATGTACCTACCCGTCGGCCGCACCCTGGCGGCTCCTCGGCGCTAGCAGCCACTTCAACTGCGCGGCCTGCAGGGCGCCCACGCACACCACCAAGTAATGGATGGTTTAAAGGGACCGGGGCGGGCTCTGACACCCCGTAAATGCGCCAGATACACGGTACGGCCCACCGGAGCGTGGGCTGAGGAGGCCCCGCGGGAGTAACTCACTTTTGTGCCGGCAGGGTGTGCTGAGGTTCGACCGGCGCAGTTTCGAGCACGCTTACATCAGAGCTCCGGTCAACATCGGTGGGTGGCTGAGCTTAACTTCATCGTGTCAAAAATTATGTGTGCCTTCTTAGTTGTATGATCTTGTTCCGGTAACTGAGGTATGTAACGAATTAAAAGAATATCTGACATACAATGATATTCAGTACGGAACTGCGTAATCGCTCCCTGATAATCCCTGCTATCGAATTTACGGCATATTTAACCCTATTTCCGGCAGGGGGGCTAATATTGCCCCCTTCAGGTTTTTCGAGAATATCTCCCGAAACGGCTTGCGATAGAACTTTGAAACTTCCTGACTTTTCCTAAAACTAGTACAGGCAGATTTTCTGAAATTTTCAAGATTATATATTTACCAGGGGCGGAGCTATGGCTGGGTTTTTGGGGAGGTTCTATCCACAAACCAAGTATTATCGTATGCGATGGGTTTTTTTGTAAAAGAAAGCCGTCTCTGATGATCCTGATACCAGTTATATGGTTTTATTATATCATTTTTTATGTGAGATGATAGTGCATTCACAATTGTCACTATTTGTATTCATCAGGGGCGGTTACAGCAGTTCAAAATGGGGGAATGTAATCAAGAAGGACTAAACGTTAGTAAGTGAGAAGACTGCTTACAGCCGTGCCAGGGCGAATACAATTGGGTATATGAAAATTCAAAATAGTTATAACCCAATTCTAGATTACCAGAGGCGTGTCCAGTCACTACACATTTTCAAAATGTATATTCCCAGCCAGTATCACCGCCGCGACTCAATATCGTTGTATATTGAAAATGTGTTTCCAATCACCCCCACCCCCCACGACGAGTCCTTGATCCGCCTATGTCACCCCCTTTCCCAGAGCTGCCATGGGAGGGTA
Source organism: Lepas anatifera (assembly GCA_034440635.1). Taxonomy (NCBI): domain Eukaryota; kingdom Metazoa; phylum Arthropoda; class Thecostraca; family Lepadidae; genus Lepas; species Lepas anatifera. The sequence goes on along the minus strand of JAOTON010000709.1, from coordinate 1,835,762 downwards.
AAAATTATCAGAAATTAAATTTCAACTAGTCAAGGGACTAATATACTCATGCATACCATTCGCATATTGTTGGTATGCATTTTACCCCACTGTTTTACCTTACTGCATCCGCCCCTGATGAGTTTTTCACTTTTTTCTCATTTATTTATGTGTCAAAGGTGCCAAGCAGTATATGACGGCTTCTAATCCGCGTAACAAAAACTTTTTAGGTTGTATATATTTCCCCTCATAGTCCTGGTCCTGGAACTGCCATTGAATTTCGAATTTTTGCGTAACTCGCGTATATGAAAATTTTGGGTCAATTATTTGTAAATCTGAACTAGTTTTGTGAAAATCGTACAACAGAGACAAGGGTTATGGAAAATCTAAAAAATACACAAAAATTGTATATTTTGCACGACCTTCTCCTAAAAAATGAAAATTTTGAAATTTTCTTTTTCAAAATAAAGTTTAGCAGCAGAGGAATCTATGGCACTTTGAATTTTCAAAATCGGCCGGTTAGATTACGAGATCTTAGGGGGCCGATATTGCCCCCTGCCGGAAATAGGGGTGGCCGGAGCCTGACGGAAATAGGGTTAAGTGGTTGTGCAACTGCCTGAAAGTTTCCAAATTTCACTTGTCCTACGAGCTATATCTATATCATGGGTCATTGCTTTCTGGTCTGGCTGAAGTATGTATGTGATCATTTATTACTTTTTCACAAATTGTTTCACAAAAAACAACACAAATAGAGTAATATTTAAAGAAGCTTCGCGAAATTGTCAGTGCTTCAAGATGGATTGCTGTCAGCTGTCTAACCCAAACCATTGTTATATGATTTCTTTAGGCTATTTCCCTTTTCGCTTTTTCCCTAGTCTTTTTCTATTTTTTATTCAAGGCTAGTTCGGAAGCAGTATTCAAGTAAAACAAAAACAATAAAACTGAGGAATCTACAAAGGTCCCTTGAGCTAATTAGCCTGCGAATAGTAAGCGTTCTGCAATAAATTCAGCAGACATTAATCATCACAGACAAGTGTCCACCTGCGGCCCGTCCTTCATAGCTCGCGCCAATGACGGGAGGCAACGGGGCGGGCCGGCACCGCTGTTCTGGTTGTTTTGATGTGGCCTGCTGTGGGCGCGGTGGCAATTCGCGGCGCGCCTCGCCCTGAAGGGTATAAATGGATGTTGTGACTTACCGCGCAGTGAGTGTGGGTCGCTGGTCCGGCGGCGCACTGACATCAGACGACCCAGGACCGAACAAACCCAGAGATGAAGTGTCGCCCACCTCCTGCGGAAGCTGTCTCAGACACGCCCGCGCACCATTCGCTGTTGATTCCAGCAGCAGCTGTCTGGACAGTTTTAGCTTTGCTATTCATTGCTCTTGAACCAAGACCGAAAAATGCATTAACAAAGTATTCATAAAATCCCACCTCTGCCCGGATTCGATTAGTGGTCTGAGCGTTGGCTCATGTCTCATGCTCGACAGATCGGGCAGATGGGCATCTGAAGTGGAGGAGCGAGCAGTGACCGGTGGGCGCCAACTTCTCTCGCAGACGTCACCAGCTGAGATGTGAAAATGGGTGAGAAGTGCATATATCGCCTGGCTATTTAGCTTGTGATTGTCATCGCTATAATCAGACGTCAAACAGTGCTGGGTCAGGAGCACTTAACCACTTAATTGCTTTAATTCGGAATTCAGTGATATATGTGAGCTATGTTACGGAGAGCAGATAGAGAGGAGAGTGGTGGCAGAAGGGACATAAGCGTAGTAGCGCAACGAAGTTAAACCCGCACCCATTCCTGTGAGCCAGCACGGAAGAAATACGACCAATGGGTCAACTAATGAACTTTGATTTTGTTCTTGCTGTCTGACACGGCTAAGACTGCAGGGAGGGGCGGGCCATAATTGAACCACGTGACTTGCAAAATATCAAAGAGCAAACCAATCAATTTCATTCGCTGCAAAAGTGGGATAAACCGAGCGTCTTGATTGCATTTGCATCAGCAATAAACGATAGCAATAAAAAAACGATAGTTCTGCTCTTTCGAGTCACTATTACCATATGAAAAATATAGAATGCGTGCTGTGATGTTTCATCTCATGATACCTACATGTTGATGCATTCAATGTGAAGTCGTTTGAGTGCATACACATATTTCTAGTACGGAACGACACAGGGGAAGATCACAATACATCAGGGCTAGAGACGGTGGTGGAGGTGTTGCACAATATTGTGTTTATTGCCGGGACTTTCATCTGAATTGGAACAGATGGTAGATGTTATAGTCACGCAAATCAGAGACCTGCAGACTTAGGAGATGGATAAACACATTTAGATGACAAATATCCTGATGATGTTTGTAAGATGATGTGACAAAGTTTTCGTAGAAAAGACGAAGTAAGATCTGAGAATAAATTGTCATTTTATTCATATCCATAGCCATGGGAACAGTGGGGACAGAGAGATCACAGGGGGCACGGTGGAGTAGTGGTTCCCATGGTCGATTTGTAGACGGCTGACCCGGGTTCGAGGCCCGGTGGCTTACCTGAACAAGGAGCAAGCTGGATCCCGAAAAACCCTTGCAACAGGGAACGAATTCACGACGGCATATTACCCCGGCAGTTGGTGCATCGATAAACCCCCAAAAATTACACAGAGGGGCCACGCCTCTCCATGTTCAAGGTTCTGTATCATTAAGCCTACGGCGTTGATTGAAATAGAATTATTTTGAGATACACATCCTCCAATTTTCAGGAAGCTCCTACCTTAACCCGCGCGGGGCTGAGGTCTCCAGCCGAACGCGGGGGCTGGGGGTGTAAATTTTACCCCCGTTATCTCCCGAACTAATGGTCCGATTTGGAAAATTCAAACGCCAATCGAAAGATCTCATCACGAACAACTAAAAACATGTGCTTAATTTAAAGTTTGAGGTCAAGGTCAAGGTCAAACTGAGTTCAGCTGTCAAAAGCGTGGTTTTTGAGGTTGCAATGCTACGGAGATCAGGCAATGGAAGCTATGAGCTTCATACTTCATGGAAAGCCTTCACTTGAATGCTGCAAGGTGCTTTGAGACCGTTAGGCTGGTGGCATGACCGGTTCAGGTCAAGATGAGGTCACTAAAGGTCACCATATTTTTGTATCCAAATGTGGTCATGCGATACATGTTTTTGAGCCATTTGCATGCAGAATTCAGCTATGATGTTCAGAGAATCATATCTGAAATACTCTGGTCTCAACTTCCATAGCCGGGGTCAAGGTAGGTCATCAGAGGTCAACTTTTTAAGTTCATACTTTTTGCCAAATGACACATTATTTTGGACCTGTTTTGTCTCAGGAACACTATAAAAGTAGTGTAAAGCGTGTACGAGGTCATCCTGGGTCATCCTGGGTCACTATGATTCACTAAATAAAGATAGTATTGATCAGCCCTAAAAATCAGAGCGTGAGTCGCTGAGCTTTCGCAGCTCTCCAGGCTAAAGTTATAAAGCTAGAGACTCAAAATTTGTTATGCATATGCACTGTATGGTGTTTTACCAAATAAATTCCGGTTTTTAAAAAATCTTGAAAATTTTAGAAATTTTGCAACTTTCCAAAAAATCTTTTTTAATATTTTCCAAAACCAAAATTTTGAAAATCCGAGATCGCTATTTTGAAGACCACAATAATGCCTATCGTTTGATGCAAGAAAATTGGAAATCGGTTCAGAACTGTAGCTTCAGCAGCTCTTTAAACATTGCGCGATTTTGGTACAGAAATCGCCTGTAGTGACGTCACATTTTTGCTTATTTCTCAAAAAAGTTTTCAACCGATTTTATTTTTATTTGGCAGAAATGTGTAAAATTTATGTAAAAAAGGTGTTGAAAATCTGGCAGCGCTGCGCGCCGCCGTTTTTGAGATTTCGCAAACATTCGCGAGGGGGTAAAATTTACCCCCACCAGCCCCGCGCGGGTTAATGTTCATATCTAATAATCTTTTCGATTTTCAGGTTCGTCCTCAAGCTGAGCAGCTTCCCGCCCCGGCCACCATGTCATTTAATCACAAGCAGCAAGACTCGTAGTCACCGGAAGTGCGTCGACTACACCGGACCTGTGCTATACTCACCAGCGTTCGGTGGACCTGTGTAGATGCGTGATAGTGGCCAGATGGCGCTGGAGTGCTCGCTCCACTAATAGAAGACATGCCGCTGAGCTCAGCGGCTTGGGCCGTCCTCGGCTGGACTCTGAGCCCGAGCTGAGCTGTGGGCCAGCCAGGGAGACAGGTCTGGTGAAACCGCTTGTAAGGCGGCGCAATGTGTGCTAGCCAAGTGTGCAGTCCTAATTTCGAAGACAAAGGCTTCGTTGTGCCATGACATGGTCAGCTATTTTGTGTCGCAACAATGTGGGACCCGGTGATGCCGAGTGTGCTTCCAGCCTGGAAATGACTTCCATCGTGTTCGCTCCGTGAACTAAAGCTTCGCCTAATGAATGTCGACGGGTTGATAGCGGGCAGCCATCAATCCTGTTCGCAAAAAAGTTGTACGATTGTTTGTGCTGATTGTTTATTCGACTTTTCATGTCAGTGAGTTCTTAAATTCCTTCAGATTCCTCTAGTGTGTACGAAAAGCAGCATATCCGTGTGACAGTTTTTGCCCTAGAGACGCTTATCAGCGCTCCCCATAGAGCTAGAACATTTGATTTTAACCTATGTGAGAGCTCGCGGCATTCCTTCCATGGGCAATAAGCTCAGACCCAGATGATGTGCTTTGGATGCTGTATGCAGCGTCGGTGTTTATTTTTACAACAAATAGAGCGGTGAATTGCTTTTACACCATCAGTTACGAGCTACTTATGCTGTCCGAGACTTATAGCTGTGGTTTATATCCCTGCTTTGCTGTTTTCAATGAGAATTGAAAATGGATAATATTTGCGGGATGCCAAGTTAATGATGGAGAATATATTGCAAGGAAGATAGATGTGTTTTAGTAATCATTACTCCAATGGAAAACCAGTAAAGATGCACTACCGATTTCTGGAATTTTGGGCTTCGAATGGGATCTAATTTTCACCGCGTCTCGGCTTACTTGTTTGATCCTGAGCTGGAGTATATTGGTCACTAACAATCACGATAACTCGGTTACCCTGTAAACGATCACTTAATAATGTCATCAAAAAGGTAAATGACACAGCAAGCTTTTTCGACGAAGAACCACCCAATTAAAATCAGCTTGACGGAAATTTTGGACTAAAATATATTTCCTTAATCTTCAAGTCAGCTCTCGTCACGAGGTGATTTTAAGAGACTACCTTTAACTCCCCCCCTCAGTTGGCTGATGCATACGGATATTTCTAGACCGAACATATCTTACCTATATTCATATATACATATTTTCTAGCTCTGGCCTGACCGCTGTGTAGTTATAATTCTGGCCTCGGCACAGCCAGTCACCAGAGGTGCGCGCAGAGGGCTTCCCTCCACGATAGTCGTGTAAAGACAGCTGACCAATACACACGCGGCAGGGCTGACATCTTATACTCCCAGCGGAAACAATTACTTATGCTTATATTTTTAAAAGCAGTGTGAAAACCTGACCAGACGATACATGACTTTGCGCTGGAGCGGATTTGCTGGTAAAAGCACGGCGTGGATTTGAGGATCGTGTACATACTCGTAGATGTCTCTGCAAGCAGGGTCAAGCTTCAGACACTTAGCGAAAGATGGCCGCACTTCTGGATGCATTGAGTCGTACTGATTACGCCACAAGCCAGTCAAGTCTGATCTAGGATGTGGATTTCAAGTACTGGCTACACTGCGCACTTTTGAACGGCGTGTCTTTGATCTTTCTTTATATAAGGACGTTTTTTTTTTAGTTCACCACAAACAAGTTCCCCCACTTCAAATGAAATGCATTGGGCAAGTTACACTGCGCAAAACGAGAAAACGAGAAAGCGAAAAAAACGGACATGGCTGGAGAAACTAGTGTTTACTCAGGGAACCCGCATGCCTCCGTAAACGACATGTTGGAACAAAGAAAATGCAGATCAGGGGTTTTCCAGTAAAAGTGATAATCTCAGTGATAAAAATGATATCTCAGTTCAGAACCTATAAATGTCTCATACTCCCTTTATAAGCTCCGGGGTTTTCCGATACGTTCCACAAGACTGATATATAACGAAACATTCATTTTATACCATGATCATGCCCCATTCTCTTTTACATGAAAAATGACCTCTAAAATCTTAATTGCTCGGACCTCATTTTTTACCTTCGCCCTGGTGGGGGTATCTGAACACCCCCTCGGGTTTTTCCGGCGGCACGCAAAAATGGCGGCGCGAAGCGCCGCCGCACTTGGTACAGCTTATCCTTATTTGATTCTGCAAATGTTCCCAAAAGTTTAAGGTTAGGTCATCTCAGGTCAGGTCACCAGTGCAGGTCAAGTGACCTCACCTCCAAAAATGTTTAAGGTGACATAAGTAAGAAATGGGCGAATCTATCGGATTGAAAGTTATGCCACATAATAAGCCAATCGAGTGCTACAAAAATGAACCAGGATTTTCATATCGATGACCTAAGTCAAGTACGGAGCGTGACCTCTTCATTGGAAATATATGGGAATCGCAGAAATAGGATTGTATTTGTGTAGATGCCGATGAAAATTCCTTCATATTCTCCAAATCGTAGTCTCCTGGGCCCCTTTTTAGGCTCATGCTCTAATTTTTTACCTGCGACCGCTGAGAGGTCATTTGGGGCTACTTAAGCAGTGTTCAGACTTAGGCCAAATACTTTGCATGAAATGATGATAAGCTTTTATCTTAATAACATTGTGTTTTGATTGCTATTGCAAGTCTTAGTATGTATATTGACTATACTAGGTTAAAAAGTGGCCTTGACCTGACCTGAGATCAGGTCATTTTTGTGTTTTGACCTAGTATGGTCATATTGTACATCATTCGATTTATCGTGACGAGAGGAAGTGAATGGTGCCTAAAAAGCATTCTAACTCAAATCTGTCAGATGCTAGGGCCCAAAAACTCTACTTAAAATGTTCCCTTCTTTGACCTGTCATGACCTCCATATTGACCTGAGCGAAAATGTGACTTATATAGTTTCTTCCTGAATTTGTATGAGCTATCCACCAGCGTTTGCGCTTGTTCGCTATCCCGCATAGGGGCCGAGTTCGAGGGGGGTGTTCAAACAACCCTTCACCAGGGCGAAGGTGGCTCGGAGGCCCACCGGTGCGCGGGTTAAAGAGAGTGCACACCCTCCTGGCTAAAAGCTCCTCCTCGATGCGTGACAAAGCTCCTTCGTGGAACCATAATTCATCAGGTTTGTCCTCCAGCAATCCATACTTGCATGCCGTTTGTTTGCAACGGCGCTAAGCTATAGAAGACTTAGCCACCTGAGAGTATCGAGCGGCTGCAAATGCCAGCGGCCGGCCTGCACAACGCTTCAGCGGCTCAGTCAATGTGGGCCGGAAACGAGGGGAGGCGCTGGCCATCGGAGCATTCCACCCCAGTCCCGCACCGACTGGCAGCCGACGCAGACGCGGACGATACTCAGGTGGGGGCCGGCGCAGAGCTCAGGTGAGAGCAGCTGTAGACAGCGGGACGGTGGGAGGGGGTGCCGAGCTCAGGTGAGAGCAGCCGTAGACAGCGGGACGGTGGGAGGCGCTGCCAAGCTCAAGTGAAAGCAGCTGTAGACAGCGGGACGGTGGGGGTGAGCTTGAGAGGGGCGTGAGGAAGCAGGGAAGAGCAGGACTTAGGCGGTGGAGACGGACAGGTGAAGCAACAGCGTGTGGGGGGGGGTGCCAAGAGCTCAGGTGAGAGCAGCTGTAGACCGCGGGACGGCGACATGCTACAATTCCTCCCCAGACCGGAGAATGTCACTCTGTTTGGTGTTTATATTGTGCTTAGAAAGAATAAGACTTATTTTATATACAAATTTGGCGCTTCGCCAGGAGCTATATGAAATAATTTGTTCACCATGGATAGCGTATGGGTACCATATCACTGACGGTATCAGTAGTTAGGTAGCACCCTGTTCCCAGTGGACCGGTCGGTGGTCAATACCCAACAGCTGGGGGTTATTGAGCGTGACATGCCTGTCACCGTTTGGACCCTCAATCATACTGTGCACGCCACGCCAGGGCGCCGGCACAGCGCCAGCTCGACGGCACCTGGGGAGAGCGACATGCACCCCTACATGTTCTGCCTGCTATTGAAACTGCCTCTTACCCGGCATTGTTGAATGTGTCGTCCTGCCAGGCATAATGTGCAGAAAAAAGTGGGGGCAGCCAAATTCAACCTGATGCTGACACAAAACTTTCAACGTCAGGACCAAAATGTTCAATTTGGGCTCTTGTTGCCTCCCGCAGCGGCTGGATATAAGAATGTCCGGTTTTCTCTCATTTTGACTGAGATCAGGAAATTTTGGCCAAAGTGGGGGGCCAGGCCCCTGGCCCCCTTTTCCGACGCGTATGCTGCCAGGTTCTAATCACTGCACTGTAAGACTGAAATGCCTAAAGGTCACAGCTTGGTTCAGCTTATTAGAAAACAAAGCAATACGGTGTACAGAAAGATACGTTTGGACGGGGATGGGGACACTGTAGGGCCTCCCGCCAATACGAAAAAACCAGCCATTTCCTGGTTCTGAGACCATCGAAAATGGATTTATCATGAAGAAGTGCTTTGGATAGAGCTATTTTTATTCTAGAACATCTAGTCTCAAATTTCCATGAAAATTCCCGACAAATGCGAAGCAGAGTCTGAGACTGTCATAAGTGAAAATTATTTGTTTTAATGAAACATTAGGTGGCAACGGTAATAGATGCATAATTAGAATAACAAAAACGTTTCGAATGTCGAAACATTCAAACTGTAATATGGATTTCTACTCAAGTACCTACACATATACATATTCAAGCATTCCTTCATCAGCGCGAGGTACAGGCGTCCAAAATAACTTTAAGTACGACACAAAACTGCAATCCACAAATTTCCAATCTTAGGCTGAATATTTATGATGTAACACTAAGTAAATACTGTGCAGAAATTGCACACCAAAGTAAGATAATTAGTGGAGCTACGCCGAAAACGCACGAGTGTACAGACAAATCACTCTCTTTTTGGCTCCTAATTAATAAGATGTTATTTTTGCTCATCTCCTCGAAATTTGGATGAAAAATTAAGTAAGTTCCTTAAGTGTGAATTCGGATACAGCCGTTAATTGTATTATTGATGCCGTAGATGCTACCAGAGACAATGATTGGTCACTGTGTGTGTAGGCACTGACCTCAAATCTGAGGTCGGTGCTCCAATAATCCGAGGTCAGTGACCAATAATTCCTTTTGGAACGCCAATTACATTAATATCCTAGTAAAGGGCTGTACCTGAATTTGTTATTTCTAATTTTATTCAATCCCAGATTGGAGGAGATTAGCCAAATAGCATATCAATATGTATAATAATGTTTATCGCTGCAACACTGCGGTAGCTACAATTATTTCTGGCTTCCGTATTAACATAGGGTAAAATTGCATATTCTTATAAAATAAGAATAAACAGTTTCGATTTGAAATTAAAAAAAAATGTAAAAATAGATATTCTTTTCAATGGGTACCCGCAATCAATGGCGGACCCAGGACTCTATTTCGGGGGAGAGGGGCTTGAGCTCTCCCGCTATTGCCTCCGAACATTCTCCAGATCTGGATTTACCTTCAGCACCCTGACATTTAGGGGTAGCTTGAGCCCCAATAGCCCCTCGTTGTCTCTCCCACTGCTCGCAATAATTTTTCGGACGCCCCTGGAAACAGATCATGCTAATTGGCGAGCGTGTCCCTGACATAAATGCTGCATAATTCAGCAAATGTTTGCAGGCAGTGCAAGGCACGCGTTGCAAACATCTGTGCGATATGATATTCATGAGGCCAGTGCATTTGGGAACTGATGAAACTCCAAGGATTACCAAAAATCAGCTTGTACCTGGAGCTGTTGGCTCAGTTCACATTAAACCGCAAAATGTTTTTTGGAATTGACTTATTTTGATCTTTTAATATATTTATTCACGTTTTTTCCCAGTTCGGTTTTTGGATTCGTGTTTTATATAGCTAAGTAGTATGCGTCATTATTTCTTGTTTTTGTCACTTGATAATGGGACTGAGATGGCCACGAAACCGGTCGTATGATAACGACAAAATTTGGCTTTGCGTTGCACTAAACCTTTCAGACATTTATTTCACCAAAGACATGAACCGAACTGAGAATAAAGAACTATTTTGTTCAAACGTTGATATGTTTCTCAGTGCTGAGACGATAAGCATGATAATAGGTTGGCAAGTTGTATCCTGGCCTGTCTCCTCGAATCCTGGATGCAAAATACACTTAGATTACATATTCGGGCACAGCTCTTCATCAGAATCAGGTGGGTCAAATCACAAATTATCAGTCATAGTGTAGCCAGACATCAAATTTAGCTTCATACAAATTAATTTCAGATTGAAATCGGGTGCCATCACATCCAAATGTTTTTTACCAACCTGATTCTGATGAAGGGTTGTGCCCGAATTATATACCTAATCTAAATGTATTTTACCTCCAGGATTCGAGGAGACATTGTATACATATTGTTTACACATTGTCTAGACATTGTATACACATTGTCAACCTACAGAATAATGAAATATTTATCAAACACAAGAAAGACGTGCATTTAACGTGTTCTGAATTGTGCGATGCCTCTCTATCTCTGCGATCTTGTCAGACTGTGCTAGAACTTCCTTGAAGCCCTGATGCCCCTGTCAGGTAGACAATGGGCGGATCATCTTCTCATCCGTGGCTTCTGCTGTCCCTGCTGATGGCACCAGCCCTCCATGTGACTACATATCCGAGCGGGGCACCCGCGGTCGCCTGCGGCGACCTTCGCCCCCGACACGGGTCACTCACGCAGCAGGGGTCGCCGTCTCCGTACCTCCTGGAGGCAGAGCGGCGGCCTGGAGGAGACGTCACTGTCCGTCTGACCGGAAACTCGGGGTTTCGAGGCCTCCTGCTGCAAGCGCGCTCATCGGGCAATGGAACAGCTCTGTCGCCGCAAGGGAGATTTTTGCCTGTAGACGGATTGCGTTTTCGTCCCTGCGGAGAGAATAGCCAGGTAATGTATCATCGGTGGCTCTGCGACTCGGCTGTATTGACGCCTTTGAGAAGGCTATCCTGTCTCATGAGCTTAAGTTGTGCAACTGATTAAAAATGAAAAAGTTGTCATCACCAGTAGTTTTTAAAGGGCAGTGGTAGTCCTTGGGCTTTTTTGTTCAGGTATGCAACTCTGTCATTTAAAAACGCAATCACAGATGGTTGGAATCACGAAAAAGCTGAACGAAAAAAATAAGAACGACTGAATATCTTAGTTTTAGTTTATTTCAGTTGTATATATCACACTAAGTTAATTATCGATGCCCTGGATTTGGAATATATATATATATATATATATATATATATATATATATATATATATATATATATATATATATATATATATATACATATATTAATGCAACGCAGTGCAATGTGGAGATATGTCACAAACATGCCTCATTGCCAGCAAAATTAATTAAAAGCCGAATCTACTTTCTCTTAGTCGTTGTAAAATTCACACTTAAGTTCACACTTAACTTTAACGGAAATCCTGGACCTTATGAATGTGCCGGGCTAGCTGAGAATACTGCAACGCGACATTCTTTGTCTCAGTTCTTATGAAAAAGTAATCATCTTCTAGATATTATTTAAAGCCAATTTTTTAAGTTACTTGTATTCCCTTGGTCTGCTATTTCGGCCCACCGTTTATCCTAGCTTTTTAGAACGCTGCACTGTCCGGTAGGGTGCGCTGACGCACACGAGTTCAACCAACAAGCCCACGCCGCTGGAGCTGGTCTGGCAGCCGCTCTCCTCCGGTAACGGGGACAACAGTAGTGACGTCGAGTTCGTGGCCACCGTGATGCAGCAGTATGACGTCTGGTGGGAGGGTCTGACCACCGGCAGTGTTCAGGCGAAGGACTCCAGTCAAGAGGACAGCTCTAGTCAAGAGGACAGCTCCAGCAGACAAGAGGAGAGTACCAATACGGCAGCGGACCCTAAGGTAACTGCTGAACTTAACAACGATGCTACTGCAGTTTATGGTTTTACGCGTATATTTTCAAATGGCTTGCCTCAGAAACACACATTATATCCACAGTCATGTTTTGCTTGGGTAGACAGCTGGACACCGGTTATCAGTCGACCCGGCACTTCCATAATATCTGAACATATTAGCATTGTAGATGACACAAAAATTTAGATTTCATAATTCCCTGAACCGAACTATCGCCTATCGTAGAGGAGGTGGAGCAAGATAGGTAGGTACTGCTCCATCTCCTCTGTGTGGTGTTTCGGCCTCCCACGGAGGCGGAGCAGGAGAGTTAGGTATTACTAAGCTCTGGAAGGGGTACTATTTTTTCGAAGGTTGTGGTTTGTTGGCCAAGTGAGACATAGGTCCGGTTTATACGCGTTTTTTCTTGGCTAGGCCACCTGGCCGGCCAAGTCTCTACTTCTCACACCACTTCTCACGGTCTGTGGTAGACGTGTGCGTGGACCTTGCCAAGTCTGACCTCAATTTTCTCAAACTGTTGGATTGTGCTGCAGTATCAAGAATAGCTGCTGCTTTCTTCTGAACTCAACATTCCCTTCTTGTGACATCAGATCGAGAGTTGACTTTATATCCCACCCATCGCTGTGCTGATTGCACGCTTGCTTCGTCATTGCTGACCGCAAAGAATAGGGTTCAGCGAGCTCACTTTTGGGCTGTGGCGACGACGTCGGCCGAGGCACTTAGAAGTGCATTGATCCACCGGTTTGAAGGAATCCTTCAGTACGATTTACGGCTTACTTTATGTGGAGGAAGTCACGCGCGTCTCAAGCAATAAGACAAAGGAGATATAAAAACGGCACTCAATTTGGTACCCTAAGAGATAGGAGTTCAGTCTAAAGAAACGAAACAGCTATTTATGGCGAAGTCCAGTCTCACATCGCCCCTAAAAAGTCAGACCTGGCACGGCGCATGCACCCTGGCGCTACAGGCCTTGAGAAGCTCTGACAGCCGGGCCAGCGGCTGGCCGAGAAAACGTTTGTGACCCGGGCTGCAATTGGGGGAGGAGATGGGCCTACATCCGCATGACTTGTAAAACAGTTCACCAGTTAGTACTCCACCAAGGTCCCCACATTCATTTAAAGATGGCTCGCTAAATTATCTGCACATGCTTTGTCCACTCACGGAAATGGACAATTGTGTTTAGCTTAGGTCGGCCTTGACATTTAAGTCAGCTTTGAGTACACATGTCTGCATAATTCAAAATGGGCAAACTCCTGCAGAATCGTCCCACTAATCTTAACATGCATGCTCTACCTTTCGGAATTTTAAAAGGCACTATTATGGGCAGAATAAGTCTGAAAATCTGGAAAATGAATATCGTTCCCAACCTAAGCCATTCAGAACAAGAAATATACATGTTTTCTTCGCTGTATGGTGCTGCCCATTTCATTTATGCATGCTTGTATACATATGTATTTCTGTGCATACTTGAGCTTATTCTGAATTTCACAAATCACACATATCTACAGCTTTCTGTCCCCAGAAACCCCGCTCCATCCCATTTTTCAGTATCACGCGCATCTGCGTAAGAGCCGCCTCCGTTTCCGCCGCAGGCATTTGCCAGCGTGGAGGAGGCGTACGCCGGCTGTTTCTCCCAGTACGGCTGTTTCGGCACGCCTAGGAGCTGCGTGGAGAGCAGCAGCTGTGACGTGCTCGTCACCTACGCCTTGGCAGACGGCGGTGTCCGTCTAGCGCTGCTGGCCTCCGGGCAGGCCAAGTTTGCCGCTCTCGGCATTTCTAACGACAAAAGAATGGTGAGGCTCGGTGCCAGGTAGGACACAAGGAGGTTGTAAACTATTCAGAACCGAAATGTATGTTTGGATTGCGTTATCTGAAGGTTTGCTATATCGTGCCATTAGGAAGCTCACTAGTGTAGGTATAATAAATAAGGTAAACATAATAATCACTGTACGCGACCTTCAAAAGTGGATAAAATAGATAGGATAAAGTCAGAAAGTGGGAGCAGAGCTGACGCAAGCGACAACGAGACCATTGATTCCCACATATGTAAGAGAAGTTAAAGAAATGCGCCAGCAAAGTTCCACGAAAATGTCAGGGTCACCTAGCTTGCGGCGATCAAGTTTGAGTTTAAATAGTCTACACCTCCAGCTACCTATCAAAGATGGACCGCCCTATTGAAAGACAGGTATTTCACCCAGCTCAGTGGAATAATAACACACAAAACAGTAATTTGTGTGCTTTTTGTTCTCCAGATTCTCATCATACCTCAGTATGACAGATTTATATCCAATACTTATCCAAGATGCAAAGTCTATTCACTTAAAGAAACTCAGTGTAGGACTTGGTCGTTGAATTTGGATGTGCATAGTTATCACACTTATAAGTGCGCGGAAAATGGCTTTAGCGGCAGGAAATTTTTCTCAACGCTTGACAAGCCTTGCCGCATTTTGTATATATGTATCTGTGGTCATAGCATTGCACTTAACAACTTGTTAGAAATGTCTTTCCTGGACGTTAAACCTCCCACTGCATCAAAATATAGCTTCCATGTCGTCAATTTAGCCGTTTCTGTTGTTCGTGCCGCAGGGTTCAGACACAGTCATCTTCTGTGCCAACTCCGATGCCTCTCCAGCGGTGTACTACGGCCGCAACACCGGATACAGCTCTGGCTTCATCTCTAAAAAGGTGCGCCCCGTCTCGTGACTAAGAACTATCCAATCCTCCTCTAGGAGACAGCTGTAGCGCTGATATTGCGGCCGGAACGTGAAGCGGCGCCGCTAGATAACGCCACAGTGCAGCCTCTTTTGGTGAGCCCAAATGAACCACGATGGTTCAGCAATGGAACACTTGTGGATCCCGGAAGAAAACAGCAAGCCTTTTCACTGGGCGGAGCTACCAAACACATTTTTAGATTCTTCTTTCAATGGCAAAAACATTTTCTGCTGGCTGTTCGGGCTGTGGGTTTCAGCCCGGCACGAACCTTATTAGAAATTACAACAAAAACTTATGCAATTAAATGTATCAAATAAACCAATGCAATTATATCAGTTCCTAAATCATAATCGAAACGATTGCAGGATATAAGATATCATCGAATACCTGCATGGATCCCGTGTTGTTTCAAATTACCCGAAAGTGTAGAAACAGTAAACAGGTAGCGATGGTGTTGCCTGTAGGTTCCATTTCATCCTCTGCAGCTGTGCTAAAAATATCATTTTCTAACAGTCCAAGCGTATTGTTTGCCTGACAAATTCATGCCACACTCCAGCGATGACCCAACTCCAATATGTTCTGCAGGACAGATTCGAGTGCTCATACCTATCTCCTTATTGACACCTCTTTGACACCTCTTAGTACCGCGCCTGCCATTCTGAAACGGAGAGAAACTGAAGAGATGAGCTGCAAAATTAGAGAAAAAAACGGAATAGTGTATATGGGCATGATCTTCTTTAGTTCGGCTGTCTTCTTGAGTTCTGGCACAGCATAGGATACTGGATCGAGCCAAACTTTCTGTTATTTAGTGAGTCAGTATCAGTCTCAATGTTGACTATGGCAGCTGGGTTCTGACCTCTCTCTCTCTCTCTCTCTCTCTCTCTCTCTCTCTCTCTCTCTCGCTCTCTCTTCCCTGGCCCAGAATCCAGAAGGCACGTGCGACCTCCAGACGTGGAAGAAGGACGGCAGCTTCATGTGCTCCTTCACGCAGGACACAGACCTCCAAGTGGCGGGATACCCGGCGAAGGACCTGACGCAGGAACACTTTCTGCTCGTTGCTCACGGCGATTTAGGTATGTTTTAAATAGCCTCAGTCCATCACCAGACGGGGTACGAACTCTTTGGTAGCCTTGTAATAACTCTGAGGTTAACAGAAAACACCCCAGTTTTTACTTCATCTGTCGATAGGAAAATTATGAGCCCGTAAACTAACAGTAAAAAACTAAGACTGCATTATTTTGAAACATTCAAAATGTTAATTCCCGTTCACATGACATCCCTCTATTCTCCTGTTCTTCGAGGGAGGAGCCTTTTAAATCGATCGGTAGAGGGAATCCCCATACGCAGGAGCAACCGCCTTTTAAGTTACTCAGCGATTTGAGAGTGTTGGTGGAACCCGGATATGAACGGGTGTCGGCGGGGTCCTTTTAGCCAGAATCGCACCAAATTAGGAGCCAGAATCACGACGCAAAATATAGAAGGCGACGGCGTGCGCTCTGGTGTAATTTCAGACCCGTGAGACCCGGCGGGCCTCCAGGGTCTGCACTGGGCGCTGAGGGGGCTTGAGTTTCCAGAGGCAACAAACTCAGGTAGCGCTGACACGACCAGGGTGAAGTGGAAAGGCTGTAGCCTTCTCGCTGGCGTCTTGTGACGCTTTTATAATGCACACCATCTATCTCGCCTTGCAACATAATTTAGCAAACAACACAAAAGTTTTTCTTCACAGAGAAAATGTCAATCAATTAACTCTCCTTTACTATAACAATATGTACATATACTTCACATGCGCTTGTCTTCTTTTTCACATTAGCCAAAAAAATTGCGGGTGATTGATTCCTGAAGTTGCGGAGCAGAGACAACACTGCCTCCCCATTTCATCTCCAAACATAGTATGCGGCACTGGTGCCTACATATATAGCAAGTTTGGTAACTGTAGAGGGCGGTCTGTTTCATAGCGAATATAGCGCTAGCCCATAGCAATACCTAACAATACTATTCCATCTACTGCTACTCTTCCATCAGCTGGAGAGATGCTCGCAAAAATAACAACTGTTCATGTGCCCAAGAAGCTATTACAGGCCATTGTATGTATGTATGTACATACATACATACATGCATTAGTGCATTGGCTGATACGTGGGTTGATCTCTACTCACAAGCTTCGACATAAACCCGATAGTGGACCTCTATGTGGTTAACTGAGCTTGATGAGAAATGATATATCGCTCTCTCGTCAATGTACTGAAAAACGGCTTAAGTACTATCATACCACTAGCGATAAAGTATTGCAGCTGGGCTCCGTCTGTGCGTTTTTCGCCTCCACAGGCCGCTCCGGTCCCAGATACCATGGCAGCAAGAGGGTAGCATCAGCTGAGAAAGCCAGTCTGACCCAGTACTCGGCTGTCCAGGCGTCAGGCGTGCCTCTTCTTGTCAAAGGTAAGCTGGCCAGAGAGGTCACGTGAGTATATCCTTCGGGCCTAGAACGTTACCTACTTGGGAGAATTCTCCCACTTCCATCTCTGAGGAATGTTGATTAAATAGTAAAGAAGTCTGACAGAGGGCTACTTACACATCAAAATTATTCAGCTCAAATATATCTTGTGTTCTACTTCTTCATCAAAAAAGATTGTGGGATGTTAAACTTTGGCTTCTAAATTAACCCTTCATTGTGGGAGTTGCTCGTTCGGGTGGTGGGGTCGGGGTCTCCGTGACAAGTCCCTTGATGACTTAAGTGAGACTCCGACTCCAACAGTCGAACTGAGAAAACTTGGACAAAATTTATTTAAAACAAAAAATTTCGAGCAGACAGAAGCAGGTTGAACATAAAATTCATCAATGCATCTACGCAACGAAGATTCCGCCAAAATGTTCGGCGGTCATTCAGCAGCTAACCGCACGGCGATGTGAGTATGTGAGATGTGAAACTTTAGTATGTTTCAGTTTTTGTTGTATTGCTTGTGTTGCGGAATGGAAGTGTTTGAAGAAACCACGTGCTAGTACTTTGTTCTTGTTCTTGATGGAGTTTAACGCACAAAGCTTGGGTTCAGGCGTCTTGTGATAGTACCACAGTGAAAATGGATGATTCAAATATATCCTCCTGTCATTATTTCGCAATCGAGACAATGCCCTTACCTCAGCGAAACATATAAACTCCTGATTTTGAACTAGTGTAATAATTTCCCTGCATGCCACATGCGGAAGGAACCCGTCTTTTGAAAGAGTGGTGTATAATTATTTGCAGGATATGCCTCTTGTTGAAGCGATTCTAATGATATGTGAGCCCAGTTCTGAAGAAAAAATGGGGATACATCTCCTTGCGCATTCGACGACCGATACATGCCCTTCTGTGTAAGGCTTCAGGATGTTCTTCACATGAATAGTGGTCAAGAGTTGGCCAACAGTAGCTAACCTCGGTCCGTCCGGGTTGAATAGCAATCTGTGTAGAGGCGGTGTGATGAGGTAAGTTGGCCCCAATCAATGTTTGAGATTGGTGCAGTCTTGAATGAAAAATTAGAAAGAACAAAACACTTACTAGTGGCGGCGCTTGAACGTTATGAAAGCTTAGGCACGATAAGCTTACAGGAAAGGTCGTCGCTCAGGTTTTTGGCCTGATAGGGAACAGGAGAAGATCCGGCAGGTCGGGTGGAGAGGGGGCAAACTCAAGTCGATGGGCAAAAAAAACATTTTTCGGTTGGTTGTGGAAACGGTTATGCAAACGGCATGAAACGACATGCAGATACAAGGCAAGATCAAGAAGGATAGGCAGGTAGGTAAGTAAAGCGGGAAGGACAGGATCTCGCGAGAGCTTTCCATTTCAAGGACGGCTTCGGCACTTCTTTTATGACGTACAATGTCTCGGGGTACGATCAATTTGAAAACGGATTTTTTAGAATCTTATCCACCAGATTTGTTGCCATGACCCACGTCCTTCATAAGGGTTTCACAAATCAAACATCTTACTAATAATTGCCAAACAACTGTTCCGCGCTAGAAAATACAAGAAATTCGCAAATACAAGAATGTCAACAAACGAATAAGGTGTCAAGGTCATTAGATGTAGCAGAGCGCGTGCCACAAATACTTGTTAACGGGAATGTGGCACTTTGGTCGAATAATTTAGTGTAATTAGGGGTAGGGTAAGATGGGTAAACCACGCCCGGTTGGGTAATACCGCCCTGTGCTATCCTGGGAATATGGCTGGTGACAGACGATCAGCTGATTGCCCTTTCCGGTGGTGGCCAGGTGTACGTTGGAGAGAGGGTAAGAGCTCCGTGGTTTTCTGTCCTTTTTTCTATGGTAGGTGTTGATAGCAGCCTGATTGTATTGAAATAATTTTTATGGTGCTTTATTTTACCGTAATTTCTGACTGAACCGAGCTAAGAGCCTAGTTTTAATCTTCTAAATTGAAAATACACTGTTCCTCGCAAATCCATCGCCACCATATTTGAGACAACGCTTTGGAAGCGGTCTGTTGGTTGCCAAGGCAACGCAGGAACAAGTGGTTGATTGACGCCCGGGTGGGCGCCATTGCCCTACTGCCGGGCTTCATTGCCCACTGACAGAGTTGTGTGCGATACAAGTGCAGCTCAATATGAATCTTTGGCTCCCGGCTCATTTGATGTGAATAAAGAGTATGTTATTATCCATCATATATATTTCAGACTATCGCCACTGAATTAACACATTCTTGGTCAGTTTGATTCAGAACATTTTCCAGATATAGCCAAAATCAGGTCTGATGACATTCAAGATTTGACTACTGAAACTTATCTATAAATTTAGAAAAACTTCACCTATAGGTCTTAACAATTATGTGTCTGACTGACAATTATAACGAAACCCTGGAATTGATCAGGCAAACGATGCACCTCAGTGAAGACGCGAACTTTTGACTCACCCTATTGTTTCATAGAATCAGGTTTTATCCCCTACGGATTGTGTGGTCTTTGAGCCGCGTATTACCGACACCAGTATTTTTTAGTGTGACATATTATATTTCTAGATAAAAAATCTGTAACGCATCAATAATTTATCAACAAAGAATATGCACAAATTAAGCAACGCACACATTATTTTTCAGGTAAATTAGCCACAATGAAGATATACGAAAGGAAGACAAATAAGGCATCGTGGGGAGTGAGAGAGCTTCAAAATACTTTAAGAGAGATAAGAAACAAAAACCTCTGCGGAGCGTCAGTAAGAAGTATGGCATACCTCGCCGAACGCTTCGGGACCGACTTGATCGTCATCCGGCAGAGGCAGCACTTCCTCCACAGCTGGGTCGTAACCCAGTTCTCACCCATGATCTCGAAGAGGATTTAGCGGGACGGATTAAGCACCTGGCTTCAACATTCTATGGGATCACCAGAAAGAAGCTGGCAGAGGTCGCGTTCCAATTTGCAGAACACCAGAGGCTTCCACACAATTTCAACCGGGCAAATCGGTGCGCAGGGCCTGATTGGGTACGGAGTTTCCTCAAACGACACCCAGACATTTCGATGCGAAAGGCGGAAAATGTTAGCTTGGTAAGATTAGAAGCAGTAAACAAAGGAAACGTTTGCAACTTCTACGCAAACGTCGAGGACCTCTTTAAAAAGAATGGAGCCTACCCACCTCACAGAGTATTTAACGTTGATGAGACAGGAGTTCAGCCAGTCGTTGAAGCTGGCAAAGTACTCGCAAAAGGGATCTATCCGAGTCGGTCGAGTAGCGAGCGCGGAGAGAGAAAAACCACAACTGTTGTCTGCTGCATTAGCGCAGCCGGTACAGCTGTTCCACCAATGTTGATATTCGGTGGCAGGAAGAGAATGAACCCAGCGCTGATCAGGGACGCCCCCGGGAGGCCATCGGAGGAGTGAGTGACAACGGCTGGGTAACTACCGATCTCTTCTCGACTTGGATGGACCATTTCATCGATTACGTTGGCCCATCAAAGGACAGAAGGGCTCTCTTGCTAATGGACAATCATCGGTCTCATATCAGCATGGAGATAATCTGCAAGGCAAGGAAGTCCGGGGTGGATATAGTAACGATCCCACCTCACACCTCCCACATATTACAACCATTGGACGTGGCGGTGTTTGCTGGATTCAAGGCCGCCTGGCGGCGCCAGGTGGGCTACTTCCACGACAGTAATCCTGGCGCAAGGATCACGGACTTTGATGTCTCAGGAATCTTCGCCCGTGCATATGATAGCACATTCACAAAGGGAAACGTCCTGGCAAGAGGGTTCTCTTCTTGTGGGATCCATCCCTACAATCCCGATAAGATTTTGGAGAATGAGGAGCTCTTCGTCCACAACACTATCATTGAACATGAAGATGAGCCTGCTGATGCTGTGGACGAGGATAGAAACCCGAAAACCAGTGCAGTATCTACCGAAGCTAGCACCACATCCAAGATGCCGGCAGGTGAGACAGTTAGTGTTACCACTGCTGGCGACCAGAAGAGTGGCACTCAGCAATCACTCTGCCAGCAGAAGCTGACAGCGGATATGACGTATGACTCTGACTCTGTGGATCAGCAAGCGATGGGTTCTGTGGCCAACGCGATCGATGAAATCCTTCCCACTCCCAAGGTGAAAGTCAAAACCGCCGGACGTTGTCCAAAAAGGCAGAGGTCCATAATCCTGACCAGCTCTTCGGCAAAGAGTCAGATCATGAGTGGGACCGGCGTCTACCACTCCGCTACATCTTCCTCTAGCAAACAGCCAGTAGCAAAAACAGTACAAAATGTACTGCAACCTAAAAATCAGAAGCAGCCTAGACAAGATGTTGTGAACCAGAAAAAGACAGCAGCAGGGACGGATGTCTGCATTTTTGTGGGGAGGGAGTAGTTACGAAGAACGAAAGATGGCTACAGTGTGTTATGTGTGCAAAGTGGGGACATGAAGAATGTTCAAGCGGAAGCACTTCGAGGGGCTTTGTCTGTGATTTCTGCAAGGCCTGTTAGTGCTGAGTGGATTCCCGGAGCTCTGGCTTGGAAACGTGTTTTCAATATGTCATTTTCTGATGATTTGTATGTGGTTCCATGTCTTATCGATAAAACTATCGATATCGAGAAATCTATCAGATTTCAATGCAAGTTTGGAAAATATTTTATGGCCATTTTTGAGACCGAAACCATTGAAAGTCAAAGAAAATATCCTGGAAAGTTGCTTACTATACTAAGAAACAAAAATGTTGCGGCAAATATCCCCACCGAAACAATTTGTTGGAGAATTTTGAAATGGGCGTCATTACCCTACCATGTTTTTCACTTGTTGAAGTGCCTAAGAAAGTTTGGATCACAACTACAAGCAAATTCATCAGTCAAGCCTGATAATTTTTTTCGAAAACGAAGAATTATTCGTCCTCTCTCCAAAACAAGTATTTGCAACGTATTAATGCAAGTAATCTAAGAGGTAGACACAAAAGGCTTAGGGAGTCGCCATTACACCACTTTACCCTTGCAGCCGAAAATTATGAAAACGTACATGATTTCTCTGAAAAGTGTACAATAAGCTCAATATTTCTATTTTCTAGTGTGTGTGTGTGTGTGTGTATTGGTGTTTAGGGCGCTTTCAGCAACTGGGCTATACGCGCCCACCATTACCATGTTTTTTTCAATTCATAATAATATGCTTAATCTAGATCAAGCCAGGGTAATATAGATCATGGATGTAAAGGCCACTTGTATGGTAAGCATAATATGCAATGTTGTTTAAGGGGTGACAAGAAGTCTGGCATTACTTAACAGTTTCTAGGTTTCCCAGCTCCTCCCATCAAACATTTCTGACACGCACCAAGCTGTGCTTGCATCCCATTGTTGAGGTGGTCTCTCCGTTTGCTCAAGATATCCGAGACCTTTGGGCGGAGATCGGGAACGAAGGCCGTGTTCCCGCCCATGTAGGCCTCCTGGGCTCTAGGTCCGGAATGCCTTTTATCACTAACGGTAGGAGGGCGTGGTACATCCTGCCAAACATTTTGGACTTCTCCAAAACTTTCTAATGAGCCAGCTTGCTTGATTTTAATAGGGAACTCTTTTTGCACCCTTGGCACCCATATTTATATTCGATTTTCTAGAATGTTCCTCTAGGATTAGAAAGAAAACTCTGCGTGTGGATGACTTCAATAGGCTTCAAGGGAATGTGGCACCGTGGTCGAATCCTGAAATTTAGAGTAATTAGGCGTACTTTTAGCCGAAAATAATGAAACGGCTCGTGATTTCTCTGAAAAATGTGCAATAAGCTCAATATTTTTTCTAACATACTCCTCTAGGAAAAGAAATAAATATCTGCCTGTGGAGGATGTCATGATCTGGCAACCACTACCATACTCGAAACGCTTCAAGGGCTTCAATTGGCTGATGCTCATCGTGACGTCAGCATATGTCGTCATACCAACAGCCATGACAACTGTGGCCTGCTGCTAAGGGTACATACATGAGGGGTACACTGTAGGTAGGTTTTAGCTTTTTCTACGGAAATCTCGAGTTCCAAGACAAATGATATATTGAGTACTGGGTTTTCCGACTTGCTTTACAACTTGGCTATCTCAGTTAAAATAACGTTATGAGGGTGCCACATTCCCTTTAAAGGCCTTCAATTGGCTGACTACTCACCGTGACGTCAGCATGTCGTCACGCCGACATCTGACAACTGTGGCCGGCTGCTTGGGTAAATTTTGGGTACATTTCAGGTAGAATTTTAGCTTTGCTCTATGAAAATTTTGAGTTTCAAGACAAACGATATATTTCGTACCGGGTTTCCCGGTATGCTTTACAATTTATCTATCTCAGTTAAAATCATGTTATAAAGGTGCCACATTCCCTTTAAAGAGCCGCTTAGGCCAGGGTAGTAGAGGATTTAGGCATGCCTAATCTGCGGCTTTACCAAATCAGTACTCACGACTGAACGAATGGGACATTCGAGATGTCAATGAAAAAGCACACGTTAGATTCGCCACGGGATTAGGCAGATTCAACTGAATCGCGAAGTGCCTCGCCTCGCATTTGTTGACAGTATGCGCTGCAAACGTGGACTGTCAGAGATGCAAATCACCGGCTATATGACAAATTAATCCGAAAAATATGCTCTGTAACTTAAAAATCAAGTCAAATTATGTGTATTCCACAAAAATGCATACCAACTTCGACATTAAAAAGTGGCAAGGCAGTGCCTAATGTGCCTCTTTGGAAGTATCGCCACTGATACATTTAATCGTTGATATTTACGGTGTTCCTTTGCTATGATAATACATTTTTCCGGGTAAAACTTGTACGGCCGTTGTATTCGGTGGCTAGAAGTGCTGTAAGAAAAGATATAGATGACCTTCAAAACTGTTCAATTTAGTTCCATTTTGTTCAACGATCAATTGCATGGGCCTCATCAATCAGCGAATACTGTTATGAAAATTATCAGAGCTTTCCGGAAATGGTGTACCTATAGTTTAAAAAGTGAAAGAAAGTGAGCGGAGCTATGGAGGAAAATGCTAACGCTTGTCTCTTGTCCACAGCGCATGCCATCACTATGATAGCGGTATGGGTGGGTTTGGCGGGCGTTGGCATTCTCTCTGCCCAGTACTTCCGCTCCACGTGGGAGGACAGGAAAATCTGCGGAACAGATGTCTGGTTCACGGTAAGCTGACTTCCAGTTTCGTGACAAGATGTGTCTAACGATAGTAACTGTCAGCCCTCGGCATCCGAATAAACACGTGCTGTGGAAGGGGCCTGTTACTATCGCGCAGTGAGAGCTATATAGTGATTCCGGGTATTAACAGGCTTGCACTAGTTTTGATGCAAGCTCCAAGGACGTCGACCAGTATTTACATTGTCAACAGTGATAACAATGTTTGAGGAGTTTAGTTGTTCTAGTGTAGATTGCATCAGATGTAACCTGTTGTAAATTACTGTATACAGAGAGGCACGTTTACCTTTGAATGCAGTCCTATCTACCAGAATTGAATGAGCTGTGCCGGAAGATGCGCTTGGCTTATTTACTCCCCTGCCTCGATGCTATTGACTTGCGAATTTTCCAGCGTTTAAACATACATCTAGTGGGGTTTATTAACAAATCGAGACCTATGTTTGCTTCTAAGTAGAAACTTCTCTATTTTCCCCCTTCTATGGATGGTCGATACACTTTACATATTGATCAATGCACAATACTATGCCTATGATCTGTATTGCAGGCACGATTCCCTCTCTTTACAAGGTAGAGGAGACCGGGGCTGGTTGAATCCTTTCTTACATTATTGTCCACACTTACCAATATGTTACAGATATCGAATATCTGAGACTGCCATTGGAAATAACAATCGTTTTAGCACATTGTGCTGTGCTTTTTCTTTGTCATTGATGCATACAACAACAGTGATGTTTCAAAGATTGAGCTGATGCGAACTATCCCACCTCCGGGGCAGGTTAAATTAGCTCCCTGGGGCGGGTTGCAGCATGCAAAATAAGCGTGAAGAGCAGGTGATGACGAGGTTTGATGCATTTCTATTGGCTGCTTTTCCGCCTAGATATATTTACTAAAACGTGATCATTGTACAAACGTGACATATTTAAGTTTGTCTCTTCCAGTATTTTCGGTTCTTGATCCATGCTCGAAATATTTAATCACAAATCAGTGTTTAAACCTGCCCTTGGAACAATTGTTTTGGGATGGGAGATGAATAAGTTGAATTTTTCCATAATAAATAATTCGAAAAATAATCGATTTATTATATATTCAAGGAAACAAGCCAGAAAGATAAACGGCCTTTTGAAATCGATTCCTTGTCAAGTCATGTGAAATGTAATACTAATGGCAATATTTTCATACTCCAATTTGATTTTTGTTTCCTTGAATAACTGTACATAAATGTAATTCGATTATTTCTGGAATTATTTATTTCAAGGAACAACGATTCATACAGCCCCAGTTGACGCAATCATTATCAAAATAGCAAGAAAAGGTTGAAAATTATGCGGCAGGAGCTAAGCTCTACATACAACAGAAAGCCACTAAAAATTTTCCGGCATGGTTCAACCAAGTTATGAAAAGTGGTCGCACTAGCTGTATAAACGATTTTGAACGTGCAAATTAATTGTCGCTGTCGACTTGTGAAGTGGTACATTGAGCCCCTGATCCGGACCAAGAGTTTAGCACCTACCAGTGTTTATTTTCATGGTTTGATCTTTAAATAAGTTTCACACAGAGGCGGTTCTCATGGGCCTGTTTCTATCGTTGTTTAATGTACGGCCTGCTAGTTATAGTCATTGGTACATTCAATCCGTGATGCAACTACCCCGATCTCCCTAATGTCGGTCAAATAATCATAATTGGTTAGTCTCACTGACTTGTTCTGGTTTCATATCCGTTCTTTCTGCAGATACATCGTAGTGTGATGTTGACCGTGGCAGTCGGCACGTGGATTGGTGTTGCTCTAATCGCGACATACTTGAAGCAGCTGTCGTTTCAAAACAATCACAACATTGTCGGCTTCGTCGTCGCCGGTGAGAAGATTTATAGTGGGTTATATACTCCTCAGAGTCATATTCAATGCCTGCTGAAAAGTACAACTACGTCAATATCAAGGCATAACCTTGCCAAAGAGCCCTGAATTGATTTGTTTGAGGGCACGGAAACTTGGAAAAGAGGAGAATGTTTCATAATGGCAAGGTTTGTCTTGCAATGTGCTCGGTATTCTTTAAGACGTACTCCGCCTGGGGGTGGGCGGGTGGGCGAAATTCGCCTCCACCCTCCTGGTTTTTTCCAAATATTGGAGAAATGAAGCGACACAAAACTTCACAACGTACAGTACCCTATAGCTGATGTATTTTACGCATCAGACCAAGTTCTTTAGGCCAAGCCGTGTCGGGTTAAGGAGCTATTCAAGATCAAGCGACCCAACCTCAAAACCTTGAATTACAAGTTTGAAGCCGCGCCAAAGGAACATATGACAACCGATCAGTTCCAAAGTTTCATAATATGATGAGATCATTAGTGTCTACAAATCAGTTCCCTCTGAATTTTCATATTGTTGACCTAATACGGGGGAATTTGTTTGTCATTCCATTATAAGTCGGTGGTGAAAATATAAAGCGCCCTTTTTAACTAAACATTGGATACATCAACTTGAAAGTTTTCTTGCCAAATATTCTTCCCACGAAGTTGACCATTAGTTTCAGTTTTTGGGCATTTGAGGTTTCAAATATCATTGGAGATCACATGCACATGAGCATACAGTGATTGTGTTGTCGATAACTTTGCACTGAATCGAGATTGAGCTTCCATTTAGCTTCCATTGTGTCAGGTTTCCATTGTTCCATTGTTCCATTGTGTTCCATAGCATCTTGTCACGGGGCGTAGACTGATATGTAACATGACTAATACTAGTTCACCATGTAATCCAGACCTAGCTTGCGGACAGGTCATTTCCCCATTTAACCCAAAATTTTCATAGAATACATCATTTGATTCGCAACGATGGGAGACCTCTAATGATACCAAAAGATTTTCTAACTCCGCTCAGCAAAACCTATAGGTTAGAATCTACAATGTCCTACTGTAAGCACATGGAACCTTCCTTGACCTCTGGTAACCTCAATATTGACCTGACATAAATTTGTTTTATAATTTTCCCTCGCCTGGTCAAGAGCTTCCGAACCCCACCAAAATTTCACTTTAGCTTTTCCAAAGAGATACGAAGGGGGGCAAATATGCTCCCACCAGTGAAGCGCGTCCTGCCAGGGACCCCAGTGGGGCGCGTGTTAAGAAACGGTTCTTATGACGCTGCTATCATGCGTGTGATGCCATTTTGCACCGCCCCACACTGTTGTATTACACGTCATTCATGAAAAATATAATGCCCATACCTCCCAGATTACTTCTCGAGAATCATTAAATAGGGAAACAAAATGATATCCACGAATTATTCAGAGTAAAGGATACCCCAGCGTGCAAAAGTGACCACCCCCCGTGTCAGAGTCTAACGCGCCTCCTGGGTGCAGTGCTGACAGTGGTGCAGGTGACAGTCAGGGTAAAGCCTGATGCAACCTATGGAGTGACCCTCCTAGTCAGAGTCTGACCTGCCTCCTGGGTGCAGTGCTGACAGTGGTGCAGCTGGCAGTCAGAGTAAAGCCTGTCCCACCCTGCGGAGTGACACCTCCGTGTCAGAGTCTGACCCGCCTCCTCTGTGCAGTGCTCACAGTGGTACAGGTGGCAGTTAGAGTAAAGCCTGCTGTACCCTGCGGAGTGACACCTCCGTGTCAGAGTCTGACCCGCCTCCTCTGTGCAGTGCTCACAGTGGTACAGGTGGCAGTTAGAGTAAAGCCTGCTGTACCCTGCGGAGTGACCCCTCCCGTGTCAGAGTCTGACCCGCCTCCTCTGTGCAGTGCTCACAGTGGTACAGGTGGCAGTCATAAACCTGTCCCAACACAACCTCCTAGTCAGAGTCTGACCTGCCTCCTTGTGCAGGGACAGTGGTGCAGGTAGCCGGCGCTGCCGTCCGGCCCGGTAAAGAGTCATCTCTGCGACCTGTCTTCAACTGGGTGCACCGTGTAGGAGGCTTCAGTGCCTTTGTGCTGGCGCTGACGGCCCTGTGGCTGGCGCTGGAGCTGCCGCAGCCAGGCCTGCCGCCGCACTGGCCGTGGCTGCTGATTGCCGTCATCGCCACCGACCTGGTTGTTACACTGGTGTTCCTGGTGAGTGGATTTGTAGTTGTCAGCTGTTACAGAGCTGTTGAAGTGTGTGACGTGCTTCGTGCTTCTATAAAGTTAGCTTTTTATATGGTCTCTTCGCAAAAGGTAGAGAAGACAGATACATTTAAGAAGTTGGAAGCAAAAACACAGGCGACACGGGTGAGGGCCGCATATTCCATATAAATTTTTAGGGACCCAAGGTAGGTCAAGAAGGAACCAAGGTCAAACAAGAAGAGTACATTCAAATGATGATTGAAACCACACAAACCAGGTAAAGGTTATATGGATTTGATTGGCCAGGTCAGGTAGAGGCGACCATGGAAAAGCATAGGAAAAGTTGTTTCATAATATAAAACACAAAAATAAATACAGACTGCAGAAAATTTTTACAAATGGGCAATTGCACTTCAAGGTCATCCAAGTCACCATAGGTCAAAACAGTATTTTGACAATAACTTGACCTAATTGAGCTAGACGGTGAAACAAACACCACGTGTTTGTCCTGTCACGGCTTTCATTTGATATACGGCAAGGTCACTTTTACCTTTCGTGACCTCAGGTCATATTAGGTCACGAGGTGACCTCTGGCGGTCAAACCACTGGCGGGAGGTCTTTACGTTCCACATAGCGGAAAAGTACTGGCAATTTCTATCAAATGTACTTTACCAGGCCTCAATAGCTCTAATGACATAAGAGTTATGACCAGTTTGCTTAATCATTGCATATTTGGTGAAAATAGCCGATCTTGACCTAATTTGACCTCTGGAGGTCAAACCATTGACCTGAGCACTAAAACATGCGAAGTAATTTCTTACTGAATTCACGTGAGCTTTCATTGCACTTTGCAGATTTGCGCTAACGCCCATATTTTCGGAGTTAGAGGGGGCCATCGATGGCCCCCGTGGGCGAAGGTGGCGCCGGACCCCGGTGGGGCGCGGGTTAATGATGGGTGATAATTTGAAATCATCTCATCATCAGATCACAAAATTAGAAAGTAAGTGTGCCGTTGCGTCCAAAAATCAGTTGGCAAATCACTTACTCTTTTAATTTTATTTGTTTAGGTGGCCCAATCTCAATATATCGTCAATCATTTGATACATTACCGTTTTCTAACACTCTCTCTCTCTCTATGTGAGTAGGCCTGTACAAAAAAACCTATACACTGTTTTTCCATAGTTTTCAGAGCATTACTAACCTTATTGAATATCGTAGATTTTTAGTGTGAGCTTTATGGCTGGATACCTAGCAACGGAGATCAAACCATTCAAAAATAGTTTAGTACACCATTATCAGTGACTTAAATGAGTTCCAGAGGCCAGTCATTAATTTTGCTGTCAGACGGCTTACCAATGCTCCGGTAAGCAACGAACGTCCGTTTTCACCTACGGAAAATATACTTGCAGTCCAACTCTCTCAAGTTTAATGTTTAGGTCTATGTATACTAAGAATCAGCGCCCCCTATATGCAGGACAAAACAGCCATCAGATAGCTCGTGTTCGTTTGCTCCTACAGGGTATCAGGCACTGCGTCCCCAGTTCCAGCCTTTATCCAGAGACTTTCAACGCCGAAAAGTCCGAGGACTCAGTAAGTAACAGTTTCGTCATGGCTGCGCGTGGCAGACGTACTTTTTTCTTCTTCTTTTTTTGACAGGGCCCCTCAAATAACCAGGGCTATGGTTTAGGGCTCATTCTTTCTAGAGGGAAACCCTGGGACCTTCGTAGTTTGTGCGTCTAAAGACTCTAAAAATAATACTTTTTATGTCTATGGGATTTCAGTAGTGTCGCCAGTAATCAGCACAATTCCCCGATGAAAATATGAGGTCCGTCGTGACAGTTTAATTCAGTAATATATTTTTGTTAATAATTGGATGGTGAATCTTTATCAAACTCTGCTTGATGAAATGCTGGCCACGCTTTATCCAGGTGCGTCACCAGTACTGTCTGTCGTCCTATATTGACAGCTCCAGGTAAGGTAGCTTGACAGGGGGAGAGAGTGACCAAAATCGGGAAAAGCACAGCTCTTTTCAAAGATCTTAAAGAAAGGTGGGCGGCTTTGGAGACCCAAAATAGCCATGCTCCCTTCGATCGTTCGTTCCACTATCGCTTGTTCTCTAACGAACATAAGTTATCTGTGGATGTCATCTAATAGTTCAATACTGTGACTTCACTTTGATTATTCTTATTTCAATCTCCTCTCACTTTACCAACTGATATGTTAACCAGACGCATGAATGTATGTACATACCTGCTAATGCCACACTGTGAGTTCCCTGCAACATTATTCGTTCTTTATTGCAGGGATCATCTTTGCGCAAGATTCTTCTTCTCATCTACTTGTGCTTCTCGCTGGGACTCGCTGTAGCAATGGTGACAACAATTGTGTTGTCAGAGCCAAGGGATTAGGGGCACAAGTAAAAGTATGCAACGGATATCAGAAGAAAAAACCAATGCAAGCACTATGGACTGCAATGTTCAGTTTGTTTACTCAATGAAGGATTCAAAGCGGTAACCTGAAAATGAAGATCTGGGCTCATATCTGGATTTCGGGAAGGGATTTCACTGAGGTGTTGCCCAATGTGCATTATCGAGTGTGTGCATGATTTTGCAGTTTCATGCTGTTTTTTAAGCCAAAAAAGCGACAAGGATACAAAAATGAAAATACTGCGTTTTATATTTCCCTGATTCGCCTCCCCGCCTTCTCCATCTAACAGATCCCGAAGGCAGTGTATTTATGACACCAAACTGTACCGCCGTATTTCTTTACCCGCAATTCGGATGCCCTTCGGGCCAGTAGCAATAAACTATCCAGCTGGTCACAGATTCGGCACTTGGAAATGAATCCTCATGAGGCAATACCATTTCCTCTTGCCTGCGTCAGAGCCACCCATTTTCACCACGTATGTCTGTATGTTATGTGATATTCGTATGTTTGTATATACCAGCTGGATGAAAAACATAGGGAACGCCGCTTAGATGCTTCGAGGCGTATAATAACATACGTGAGCCAGGGTATCCTAATTTATGCTTTTTTGTATTTTGTTCCATTTTATTTTTTAAGACGTGCATTCAGTTGCCATTTTTGCTTATTTCGTTTCATTTGTTTCGTTTTGTATTGTATTTTGTTGCCTGTTGCTTGCTTTGTTTGTAGCGGTTTTGTGTGTACTCAATCGTCTACCCACGTTATTATTTTTTTCAATCCGATAACATGCTCGCTTATTTACTTCCTTTTTATCGGCACCTGGTGCCTATGAAGTGTTCTCTATTCCGTTGCTCATTCTTGCTTGCTTTTGCCTTGCCTTTCTTGCTGTTCTTTTCCTTTGCCTCTGTTCATCTGTCATTATGTAAAAAAGAAAAAAATTGACGAACAATATCAACTTCATGCCACATAATGGTAACTTGATTTCCAAATTGCAAACAAATTTAGGTCTCGTTATAGTTACGCAGCATGCAAGCTTCTAAAGAAAAAAACTGTCGTGCTTGGAATCATAAATCATTGGTGGCTTGCACTTATCAGGCCCGTGTTTAGCTCATTCTGGAATACGTCCACAAGATAACATATTAAGTGTTAATTGACACACGCCCCGCTGGGGGCGAAATTCGCCCCCTCCTGGTTTTCCCCAGATAACGCAAAAACAAAGATATGCAGAAAAACAAAACTTACAGTACCTTATCCCTGATCAATTTTACGAATCTGAACAAATATATAAGGCCAGGTCGTGTCAGGGCAAGAAGCTATTCAAGGTCAAGTGACCCGATCTCAAAATTCAAAATCACGAGTTTGAAGCAGTGCCTAAGGAACATCTGTTATCCGATCCGTTCAAAACATTCACCATATGATAAGGTCATTAGTTTTTACAAATCTGCAATCTCGGAATTTGATACTGTTGACCTAAGGTGGGGTCAATGTTTGGTCACCCCATTATAAATATGTGGTGAAAATAGAAAGGACTCGTTTTCAGTAAAAACTGGATCGATATATCTTCAAATACTCAAAACGTGTATTATTGCCACAATCTTGACCATAAAGTTGAGTTGTTGACCACCTGACCTCTCAAAGCTCATGTCAGATCACAAAAACATATACTGATTGTTTTGCCAATAATTTCTCACTGAATTGAGATAAAGCTTCCATTTTGCTTGCACTGTGCTTATATTGTCACAGGGAGTCGATTGATATGCATCATGACCATACCAGGTCACTATGTAACCTTGACCTAGCTCGATGTGAGGTCATTTTCACCATTTGACCTAGCAAGATCATGTTATACATCATTCGATTTGAAACGATGAGAGGAATCCAATTATGCATAAATATTTCCTGTAGCTTCGCTGCGTAGAAACCTAGAGGGGTAATAATTTTTATTTAGCCTTTCTGGAAAATGAGATACGGAGGGGGGTGAAAAACGCCCCCCCCCAGCGGGTCGAGTCACTCCAGGAACCCCAGCGGGGCGCGTGTTAATGCATCGATTATTGAATTGATTAAGTATTGGTCGAATAATCATCAATCAAGTAAGCAATAAGCCTTTACGCTCTTCTAGCCCGCCTTAACGATTTGGGAGAGGTAAAACATAAATGATTGACCTGAACATCCTCTTGCTCTGAACGCGCACTGCCAGCATGGACTACCAGTCTCTTTAAAGGGAGATACGCGAAAAAATTATTATTGTGGTTTCTTGCTATTTGAAATAATCCTGATTACGAAACTGTCAATTGTTTTTGTGTCTTCGGCAAAATTTTGGGAGGCCACTCACTTATTATCGAAATAGGTTAACATTTCCGATAAAATCCTGAAACCTTCACCCATCACTTACTTTTCGAAAACTATTTAAAGTTAAAAAGTATTGTTTTTTTTGTAATAAAAAGGTATGTTCTCCTGTATTTGTATTTGAATTAATTTTAAAAAGCCTTTAAAAAATACAACATGAATTAGTTTGCCCTAGAAACGAAAAAATATATAATTACTCAAGTCTTCAACCGTTTCGTACCTCGGGCCTTGAGTCGTTTTCTGCTTCAGCCCCAGGATGACAAAACTTTTGCGTCAGAAAGGTCACGTGACCCTCTATGAGGTGGCTGTACGTTCTGATTGGTCAATTGTGATTTCTTAAAAGTCCTATATTTTTGTTTTAATATTGTTTTTGGCTGTAGCTTTTTTAAAATAACTTTTTATTTAAGAGTTTTTAACTTTAAAGTCACTGCCTAGGAAAAATGGGACCGGTTTTTTAGGGAACTTGATAGCCTTAGCCGGGGGTACGTCATTTACATCGATAAGAGGTGTGCCGGTAAAGTCGTCTAGAAATGTTGACTTTGAGAGCAATTTTAAGGCATTTGCAGGCCGAATTCGCAAAAATGAGAATGGGCTTCTGAAACAACTTGTTGTGACCTTTTGATCTAGCCAATAAAACATTTTCGCGTATCTCCTTTTAAGCACATTTAAAGCACGTAGCCTTAAAGTATTCCCCTGATTCAGCACGGCCTCACATTTTTCATAGTATCTCTAATGGGAGGATAGGCGGCCCGACCTGTCACCGATGCTCGGCAATCAAATACCTCAGCGACCCTCGCGAGCGCACGTGTTGAGGGCTGTGCCCCTCGCTAGTGTTAATGTTGCTCTTTTATCGGTGTGCAATAATGCACTTTATTCTTGTAAATATGTATATTTCTTAAACAAAATGATAGAACGTACTCTTATGAAGTATCGTCTTCGAATAATCGTCATCTCTTGGCTTATTTTGATAGTGATATACTGGATCGCATACTCATGCGATCCAGTCGTGTATTTAGTGTAAGATCCTGTACCTGATGAAACTTATGATTACTCTGTCATGACATTAATTACTTTTGCTTCGGAAATATTGCATGTTAAGAGTGTATCGACTGTACCTGTAAATGGGTCGATTAGGCTTTCGGTGTTATACCACATGCAAATACATATACAAAATACAAATACCACATGCAAATGCAAATTTGAAATACAAATCATGCGTTCCACTGCCAACATTCTAGCATTATGTCAGTTATTCATCTCAGTCATACGCCACGCGCACTGATGGTCGGAAACGCTGTCATGGGTGGCCACGGGGCCATTTTTTCGGATTTTGGAATTTAGGGGTTTTATGGCTGCCGATGTGAAGAAAATTGTTCATAGTGTTCTGAATGACCACTATTATCAAGCTGATTTGGTTGAAAGACTCACTTATTACTCATCAAAGTAAGGCGATGATGAAATTTGGAAGTAAGGCACTCGATGCGTCTGCTTTATCCAGTTTTTAACTTTAAATAGTAAACGTCAAAACTGAGTCAGGCTAA
Source organism: Lepas anatifera (assembly GCA_034440635.1). Lineage (NCBI taxonomy): Eukaryota > Metazoa > Arthropoda > Thecostraca > Lepadidae > Lepas > Lepas anatifera. The sequence continues at coordinate 1,800,989 of JAOTON010000709.1, read as the reverse complement.
ACATAATTAGTATCAAAATGTTCCTCATAATGTCAGCTTTAAGATGATTAGCGTTATGTGTATATTTGAATTTTGATAAAGGTATATAATCTGCGTTTTAATTACCCCTTTCATAAATTCACGTTACAAACTAGTTGCTAACTTTGAATAGACAAACAAAAAAAGTTACCTTTCTGCCAATTCGCTTTTTTGTGGAAACATTATTCAAGTAATTCTCCGTCATAGCCTGAAGAGAGCTAAGTGCGCAAAGGTATGCAAAATTTTCCACAGTGTAAATTGTACCGGGCCGCCCGGCGCCCGGAGCCGTCCGCCTGCCCGCCACCCGGTGCCTCCGCGGCTCGCCGCGGCCCGCCGGCCGCCCGCGAGGTGTGGGGGACGCTTATCAGGTGCTTCTCATGTCGTATTGTTCGCCTTTATGCACATTATCTTCATTGTAAGCTCATAGGTTTTCTTGACCGTACCCAGAATCACCCTTGGTCAAGGTCACCCATGCAAAAACCATGCCCATATTGCACATGATTCGACATGCTATGATGAGAGGGGTACACTGATACAAACTAATGTCTTGATCTTCCTGTCGTCTGCATATATGAAAGAAACCCATAGTATCGTGCGATCATTCAACGTGACCTTTAGTGACTTCTGGGGACATCAATTTTGACACGCGCATTGACGGGGGTCTGACCAACCTTCGCTTTGACGGGGGCGGGTACCCGCCCCCCTAAGATCTCGAAAACCACGGTAGGTAGCAAAAAAACGGTAAACGGCATTAGGTAGCCCATCTACTTCTCCATCAAGAATATTTGGACCATTTTTTTCAGGTCACATTTAAGGTCACGAGAGGTCAAAACATGCCCTCATAGGGATAACATGTAAATACACGTTTTCGGCCATTACATCTGAACAAGGAAAGATCGAGGAAAACGACTTGAACTATATGAATTTGCATATGTTGAACTATATGAATAGTAAGCCGAATCGAATGACATATAATTTGAACTTGCTAGGTCAAATCAAGGATTTTACCTGACATGAGGTCAGGTCAAGGTCAAGTTATATAAAATGCATATCATTAGAACTGCAAAGACAAGGCGAGTCTAATGCAGCTAAAATAAACGCTCTGTCACCATTCTGTTACTGAGTTATTTAGTCAAAACCATTTTTCCCATGTATTTCCAATGGAGAGGTCATGGCTCGTACCTGACCTTAGGTCATCGATATAAAAATATCGGAAGAAATTAAAAAGAACTCGGTGAGCCCCATTATAGAATATGAGTTTCAATCGGATAAGTTCGCCCTGTTCCGACTTATGCTATCTTAAACTTTTTTGAGGTCAGGTCACTTTGTTATCTCCGGAAAACCCGAGGGGAGGCGGGTACCCGCCCCCCTGCCCGTCAATGCGCGTGTTAACGAGGGCAGCAAATGGTAAGCCGCGGCGCCGCGGCGCTACCATATCCCACCTTCTGAGGAAAGCGTAACGTAGCTGTTTGAGTTCAGATGAAGATAGGAGTTCGTTTGGTGACTAGTGTAAGCCTTTTTAAACTTGTGCGGGGCGGTCGTCCCTGTGCTTTGTAGGACGTTAAACATTGGCAGGACGCTAAACTCTGGCTTTTAACCCTATTTCCGGCAGGGGGGCTAATATTGCCCCCCTTCAGGTTTTTCGAGAATATCTCCGAAACGGCTTGCGATAGAACTTTGAAACTTCCTGACTTTTCCTAAAACTAGTACAGGCAGGTTTTCTGAAATTTTCAAGATTATATATTTACCAGGGGCGGAGCTATGGCTGGGTTTTTGGGGGAGGTTCTATCCACAAACCAAGTATTATCGTATGCGATGGGTTTTTTGTAAAAGGAAGCCGTCTCTGCTGATCCTGATACCAGTTATATGGTTTTATTATATCATTTTTTATGTGAGATGATAGTGCATTCACAATTGTCACTATTTGTATTCATCAGGGGCGGTTACAGCAGTTCAAAATGGGGGGAATGTTATCAAGAAGGACTAAACGTTAGTAAGTGAGAAGACTGCTTACAGCCGTGTCAGGGCGAATACAATTGGGTATATGAAAATTCAAAATAGTTATAACCCAATTCTAGATTACCAGAGGCGTGTCCAGTCACTACACATTTTCAAAATGTATATTCCCAGCCAGTATCACCGCCGCGACTCAATATCGTTGTATATTGAAAATGTGTTTCCAATCACCCCACCCCCCACGACGAGTCCTTGATCCGCCTATGTCACCCCCTTTCCAAGAGCTGCCATGGGAGGGTAAAAATTATCAGAAATTAAATTTCAACTAGTCGAGGGACTAATATACTCATGCATACCATTCGCATATTGTTGGTATGTATTTTACCCCACTGTTTTACCTTACTGCATCCGCGCCTGATGAGTTTTTCACTTTTTTCTCATTTATTTATGTGTCAAAGATGCCAAGCAGTATATGACGGCTTCTAATCCGCGTAACAAAAACTTTTTAGGTTGTATATATTTCCCCTCATAGTCCTGGTCCTGGAACTGCCATTGAATTTCGAATTTTTGCGTAACTCGAGTATATGAAAATTTTGGGTCAATTATTTGTAAATCTGAACTAGTTTTGTGAAAATTGTACAACAGAGACAAGGGTTATGGAAAATCTAAAAAATACACAAAAATTGTATATTTTGCACGACCTTCTCCAAAAAAATAAAAATTTTGAAATTTTCTTTTTTTCAAAATAAAGTTTAGCAGCAGAGGAATCTATGGCACTTTGAATTTTCAAAATCGGCCGGTTAGATTACGAGATCTTAGGGGGGCCGATATTGCCCCCTGCCGGAAATAGGGGTAGCCGGGAGCCTGACGGAAATAGGGTTAAATTAATCATTCCTTGCGGGAGTTGCTCGTTCGGGAAGTGGGTCGGGATCTGTGTGACAAGTCCCTTGGCGACTTAGTAAGACGACGACTCTTGAAACTGAAAAAAACATTTTAAAAAACTTTATGGGCAGCCCCAGCGCTCTCCATTAGAAAAATTGAGCAGAGGCTGCCATATTTGTAGGTCAAAATTTCAACCTTCCTAGTAATCCCCTACAAAAGACGGGTTGATTTTTCTTTGCATTGAAGTTTAGATTCAAGTGAACTTTCTTGGCGTTTTTGGTAAAATTTACCTATTGCTGGGCGTATTTTTATCATAGCCAAGCTACACTTGAAATGCATATCTTCACAGTCTTAGAATGGGGGGCTGGACAGTCCGTATTAGTGGAAATTCAGTATTGTGCCGCCAGCGGCGCTCAAGCTCTCGGTACCCCCAACGTGGACTCCCCATACCCACGACATAGACCCCCGGTACTCACGACATAGACACCCGGTACCCATGACGTAGTCTCCCAGTACCCATGACGTCTCCCAGTACCCATGACGTCTCCCAGTACCCATGACGTAGTCTCCCAGTACCCATGACGTAGTCTCCCAGTACCCATGACGTCTCCCAGTACCCATGACGTAGACTTCCGGTACCCATGACGTAGACACCCGGTACCCATGACGTAGACTCCCAGTACCCATGACGTAGTCTCCCAGTACCCATGACGTAGTCTCCCAGTACCCATGACGTCTCCCAGTACCCATGACGTAGTCTCCCAGTACCCATGACGTAGTCTCCCAGTACCCATGACGTCTCCCAGTACCCATGACGTAGACTTCCGGTACCCATGACGTAGACACCCGGTACCCATGACGTAGACTCCCAGTACCCATGACGTAGTCTCCCAGTACCCATGACGTAGTCTCCCAGTACCCATGACGTCTCCCAGTATCCATGACGTAGTCTCCCAGTACCCATGACGTAGTCTCCCAGTACCCATGACGTCTCCCAGTACCCATGACGTAGTCTCCCAGTACCCATGACGTAGTCTCCCAGTACCCATGACGTCTCCCAGTACCCATGACGTAGACTTCCGGTACCCATGACGTAGACACCCGGTACCCATGACGTAGACTCCCAGTACCCATGACGTAGTCTCCCAGTACCCATGACGTAGTCTCCCAGTACCCATGACGTCTCCCAGTACCCATGACGTAGTCTCCCAGTACCCATGACGTAGTCTCCCAGTACCCATGACGTCTCCCAGTACCCATGACGTAGACTTCCGGTACCCATGACGTAGACACCCGGTACCCATGACGTAGACTCCCAGTACCCATGACGTAGTCGCCCAGTACCCATGACGTAGTCTCCCAGTACCCATGACGTCTCCCAGTATCCATGACGTAGTCTCCCAGTACCCATGACGTAGTCTCCCAGTACCCATGACGTCTCCCAGTACCCATGACGTAGACTTCCGGTACCCATGACGTAGACTCCCAGTACCCATGACGTAGTCTCCCAGTACCCATGGCGTAGTCTCCCAGTACCCATGACGTCTCCCAGTACCCATGACGTAGTCTCCCAGTACCCATGACGTAGTCTCCCAGTACCCATGACGTCTCCCAGTACCCATGACGTAGTCTCCCAGTACCCATGACGTAGTCTCCCAGTATCCGTGACGTCTCCCAGTACCCATGACGTAGTCTCCCAGTACCCATGACGTAGTCTCCCAGTACCCATGACGTAGTCTCCCAGTACCCATGACGTCTCCCAGTACCCATGACGTAGACTTCCGGTACCCATGACGTAGTCTCCCAGTACCCATGACGCAGACTTCCTGTACCCATGACGTAGACACCCGGTACCCATGACGTAGACTCCCAGTACCCATGACGTAGTCTCCCAGTACCCATGACGTAGACTTCCTGTACCCATGACGTAGACACCCGGTATCCATGACGTAGACTCTCGGTACTCCTGGCGTATACTCCTGGTAAAACTCATCGTATACTTCCGCTCCTAAGGTCACCGGACCTCCTCAGCTTTTCCGACGGGTGTGACAATACGCATTCAGGCTCTTAAGTATACAATTACTTGCAGGCTAGTAAAGTAATACTTTTTATTTGTTACGATTCTGTCACATTTCCCAGCTGCATTTGTGCTGTTTCCGCACACACGTGTGTGGACAGGAAGACAACTGCGTCACCGCGTCGACCCGGCCGTGACAGTCACCATTTTTTCCCGAGCTGCTACAGCACTTCTCACATGTCGACGTTTTTGGTGTCGAGTCTCTGCCCTTGGAATGGCCCAGCCCAATTTTTTTAGATTAGAATGGAAAAAGTCGCAATATTCGCAAATGAGAAGAGGGCTGAAGCAAATATCGCGCAGCAAAAAGAATGGTGAAGAAAATGGACAGAAAACAAAGCCATCAGGATGGCACTTCTGTCAAAGAGCGAGGAATATACTGAACCTTAGAATCAATCAGCGCTAGAAGTCACAGTATACAAAATCTGGGCAATAATTAGTAAGTTTAAGCATTGTAGTGTGCCGTATGTTCTTGATTGAAAGTCCGGCTAGTCCCAAAACATGTATTTTGTGGAGCAGTGAACGCTTTTACCGCGAAATTCAGTCAGAGTTCGTCTCCATCACGCGGCCAGCCTGGACACCACTCAGGATTGGAGTTTTAGGGCACGTCATGGGCTAAGGCTATAGGTACATACCTACCTATGTGGTGGACACCACTCGACGGAGGGCGGAAGGCCCCGGGAAGGGGCTGCTTTCCGCTCACGATACGCTTACTATTTACAACTGCATGGCTTAGGCAAAATATGAATTAGGCTATATCCCCACGGGATGCATTTTCATTCAAATTTCCATGGAGGGCTTTGTTCTCTGCAATTTTAGATAAACCGGAAACACTTAACCCTCGCCCCACCGGGGCCAACGATGCCCCTAAGGTTCTTTTTCGGGATAGCATAAAAACGACGAAGTGCAGCACCGCGGTTGAGGGCTCTATCCCTGACGCCATCATTTTCCCATCATCCCTGAAATTTTCTATCCCGGGTCACTCAAGGTCAGGTCACCAGGCGAGGTCAACCAAGGTTACCTCACTTCAACTTTTGAACTGTATAAGAGCTACATTTCTTAATCGATCAATTTGAAACTTCTTACACTTCATGACCCCTCTTGGGTCTACACGATGTATATCCGGGATTTTTCGATTTCGTGACATGAGGTCAGGTCACAAGGTGAACTCTTCCATTGAAAAAGCATGGGGAAAAGTTGTCTTGTGATCTAAAAGTCACAAAAATTATTGGCAATGCCCAGCGTGCTCAGAAAAGCGTTCATGGACACCATTTCACGGATTCCAGGGGCCATTTTTGCCCTTTGATCTCTTCAATGTCATCCAAGGTCACAAGGGGTCAACAACAGTATTTTGACAATAACTTTTGACCTCATTAAGCTAGAGCACTGAATTAAACACCATCGTGTATGTCTCGTCACTGGCTTTCATTTGATACCCGGCAAGGTCACTTTTTGACCTTTCGTGACTTCAGGTCATATAAGGTCACGAGGTGACCTCTGGAGGTCAAACCACTGGCGGGAGGTCATAACGTTCGACATAGCGAAAAAAAGGTCTGCCAATTTCCTATCAAATGTAGTTTACCAGATTTCAATAGCTCATGCCCAGTTTGCTTAATCATTGCATATTTGAGTGAAAATAGCCTATTGTGACCTAACTTGACCTCTGGAGGTCAAACCATTGACCTGAGCGCTTAAACATGTGAAGTAATTTCTTACTGAATTTACGTGAGCTTTCTAATGCACTTTTCAGATTTGCGCTAACCCCCATATTTTCGGAGTTAGAGGGGTCCATCGATGACCCCCCGATGGGGCGAAGGTGGCGCCGGACCCCCGGTGGGGCGCGGGTTAAATGCAGAAGAGTAAGATAGATTTTGTTTTAGGTGCCCGTTTTACTGCAGGTATACATTAGAAACATTAAATATACTTACACCAGACAGTTACTTATTTCGGACCACATGCCTCGTCAACGACGGTCAAATTTTCACGACTATCATGCTCAGTGGTCTACCTTAGGTCATGGGGGATTCTGTGCGATGAGATTGAGGATTCTATATGCAATACATTGTATATTTGAGGAAAACCAGCAGAATGGATTTGCTGTTTTGTAGATCTATGAAAAAATGTTACAAATTCAAAGTTTCTTTCCAAAAGTTCGGGTACCAAGCGCCGCTTCATTGCTATCTTCGACGATTTATGGGGAAAGAGTACCTCAATGGTGGTGCCTCCTGGTCCGGCCAAGAGGGGGTACGGTGCCCCGGTGCCACCCTCCGTTCCGCCGTCTATGGACCTAGGTCAAGAAGGTTGGCTATAATTTAGACTACCATAGCTCCTGCATAGACCCCAAACTACCGTTTTTCTGCGTCTCCTGGTTTTCGAGGTCTCAGAGAAGCCTACCAGGCTCCCCTCCAGTGTGCATTGGTGCGAGACCCCTCTCCAGAGTGCAGGGGCGGACGCAGACCCGAGTTTTAGGGGGGCAAACCCATGTCTGCCTCTCCTCCTAGGCAGGCCATTTTTTAACATGTTAAATGGGGGGCCATTTGCCCCCCCAGTCAGCCGAAATGCCCCCCCCCAGTGCCCGGAAATTGGCCCCCCAGTGAAATAGACAGATGACCTAAAATTGAACAAACGCAACCTCACCTGACAAAAGTAAGACAGAACACCACCCGATGGTGACAATTTTGTTCTATTGCTCATCCCAAATTGGCAATCCACAAAATTTGTGTTAAAAATTTCCACCACTGGCTGTCTACTTCATCGTGCAAAAACGAAACAAAGCGCGCAGTTACCGGAAATCCCGGCAAAGCAGCCTCAGCACCAACTAATCACAACGCTGGAGATAGCCTGCAACCAATCCAACATCGTGTTCTATCCGACCAGAAGCCCAGCCAGTACCGGGGGATTGCAAGATGTTCTCATTTCACACGCGGTCAGTTGTCAGCGCTCAGAGTTCGTTCGTGGATTAGGCGGGACCCCATGTAGTCACAGCGCGTCAGACTGGTTGCAGGTGTGGCGTTTCGAAGTGCTTAGCGTATTTATTTATTATTGTGGTGGTAGCATTGGTAAAAGTTAAAGTGAGATCGCTGCATATTTTTTCTGTAAGTTGAATAAGTTGTTAGCTGGCCTTTCTCATCGATTCCTTGATGTTGTAAATGGGGAGAGATTATATATTCGGCCAGCCCTTCATCAGTATCAAAGCTGGCTGCCGAGAAACCCTTCTAACAGGGAAAGCGTTGGCGACGCCATATGACCCTGACAGTTGGTGCGTCGATAAGCTCCAAAAATTATTAACTGGGTTTGCACTACATTCCCCAGATGATTTTGACAGCAACAGCCACACATCATCGTAGGTATGTACATAAAAAACTTGTCTCGATATAGACTATAAACCACATGTGTTCGATACTTAAGGAATTTACTTACCTTGCTATACTCATAAGGAAAAATAAGAAGATAGTTTAATCATTTCGAATACATTGCGGCAGAGTCAGGGCTGCCAGGCTGGCTATTTTGTGGCCAAATATTTCGAATTCGGGCTTTTTTGTCGTGTTTGGCCGCGCGATTTTTTCGGTTGGTCCTCTCTTGGAATCTGGCCTTCTTTGGCCCTTTCTCTAGCAGCTGACACGTAAGCTCTTTTTGTTTTGTCCCTTGTAGAAATATGACTTCTCTTGGCCTTTTCCGGGCTTGAATAAGATTTTCTGACACCAATAAAGGATCAGAGCAGCAGAAAAAACTGACATGCCAGTGGGAGGAGAACTGTGAAAAATACGATCCAAAAAAATGACAGTGACCGAAAACCGGGCGCGAAGGATGCGATACTATAGGCGCCCTTTGGGTGGAAAGTCGATGGCAAAGTGCGCTTTGGGGCTCCACTCTCCCCCGTCACTTACCAAATTCCTATATCCACCACTGTTGAAAGAGCAAAAAAACTCACAGTTGGAAAAGCAGAAAAAATATTAAATGTTAGCGGGGAGTAGTGCGGCTAAGATAATTGATGATGCTAACAAATTTTCTGGTTATGTGGATAAAATCATTTGATAGCCACGCAGAACTGAAGGGGCACTCCTGCTCTCCTATCATCCCGCGCCCCACCGAGGGTCTGGCGCCACCTTCGCTCCACCGAGGGCATCGTTGAGCCCCTGTCTAACTCCGAAAATAAGGGGGTTAGCGCAAATCTGCAAAGTGCATTACGAAGCTCATGTGACTTCAGTATGATTTTACTTCATATTTTTAGGCGCTCAGGAGAATGGTTTGACCTCCAGAGGTCAGGTTGGGTCACGATATGCTATTTCTACGAAAATATGCAATGCTTTAGAAACCTGGGCATGACTCTCATGCCATTAGAGCAATTTAAATCTACTATAGTACGCTTGATAGAAAAGTGCCAGGGCTTTCTATGCTCTGTGGAGCATAATGGCCTCCCACCAAAGGTTTAACCTCCAGAGGGTACCTCTTAACCTAACATGACCTGAGGTCACGAAAGGTCAGAAAGTAACCTGCTGCCGTATATCAAACGGAAGCCATTGATGAGACATAAACGATGACGTTTAATTCAGCGCTCTAGCTTGATGAGGTTGAAAGTTATTGTCAGAATACTGTTTTTACCCCTAGTGACCTGTGATGACATCAGATAGGTCAAAGGGAAAATATTACCCCTGGAATCCGTGAAAGGGTAACCAAGAATGTTTTTCTGAGAAATCTGAGAATTTCCAACCATTTTTGCGACTTTTAGATCATAAGACAGCTTTTCCCAAGATATTTTGTATGGGAGAGGTCCCCTTGTGACCTGAGCGCAGGTAAAAAAATATTTAAAAATCAGGATACACAATTTGTAGAACCTGGAAGGTTCAAAAAGTGTAAATAGTTTCAAATCGATCAGATTAGAAATGTAGCTAATGTAGAACTCAAAAGTTGAAGTAAGGTTACCTTGGTTGACCTTTGCCTGGTGACCTGACCTATTGTGGCCCGGGGTAAAATTTTTTAGCGAGGGTGAGAAAACGATGGGCTGAGTAGTAGACCCCTCAACCACAGTGCTGCACCTCGTCGTATTTCTGTTCTTCTGAAAAAAAACCTTAGGGGGCCATCATTGTTCCCCGGTGGGACGACGGTTAAACGGGCAGCGCACTAAAAAATATTGCGTCAAGCCAAGATCAAACAGTCAAAAACTAGTTTAAAACAGTGATACAAGTTGTACTTCTGTGAGTTTATGATTACTGCTGGGGTCGTTTTAGTCTCACATCTGACTTTCGTGATATTTATTTGGCTGTTTAAGTGAAAATAAAATTTGGTCCCTTTTTGGCCCTGCTTCTAAGTCGGTTTGGCCCTTTTCTGCTGAAAAAAACTTGGCAGCCCTCGGCAGTATCTTTAATCTCTAGCAGATGGAAAGACACAAAAATTAGGCAATTTTTTAACTTACGCTTCTAAGTCTTACTAACACCCCCCCCCACCAATGGGGTATTGATCCCCTGAAGACACATAATGGCTAGCACAATAAATGCCCCCCACTGACATTTCCTTAAAAAATGTCCTGCTCCTAAGGGGGGGTGGGAGGAAAATTTTTTTGTTCTACAGACCTAGTGTAAACATCTTTTTTAGTGCTCGACAGACGTAGTATAAGCTACCTCTCCAAGCACATGATCATTCTTCGAGGGGGGTGGGAGCGAAAAAGTTTTTTGCGCACTCTACAGACCTAGTGTAAACACCTTTTTCAAAAATTCATCTGGCGTTTGGGGGCCAAAATATAGTTTGGCCCCCTCCAGTGCGTATGGGGTGCCATGGCTGGAATGCCCGCCCCCCTGCGTCCGCCAATGCCAGCGTGGATGCTAGTCCTAGACCCCTCCCTCAGGCAAAGGCAAAATACCTTGAACACAAAGGTCCCTAGAATACCGACGAATCCCACAAGACTCAAAGGTCCCTAGAATCTGAAGTTTTGAAGGTTTAGAAGGTTTCTATTCTCAGCTGGCATGAAGCAGTGGCAAATTCAAATTTATGAAAAAGAAAAACAAACTCGTTTCCGCTGCACTCACGCCGCAGAGCACACCCGCCCGCTAGCGCTACAACGCGGAGACTGTCGTAAAATGTATTTTTGAATGGATTTAGTTCGTTAAGGTACGTTGCAGCATTCGCATATTTGTTCATTTCATTCATCCATCTCTTACCCAGCGCGGGTAAGCTTATTTTTGGCTTATTATACTGCATTTAAGGTAAGAAGTTGATGTGGGTCTGTGGGAGGCATTCTTTAGCCTGCAAAGTATGGCAGCAGGCCAGACGAGTCGCACCAGCCATCTAAGATTCTTGCACCACCAGCCTCCAAAAATTCACACCAATCTGCCACATACCAGGGAGAAAAATGCACCCATTCCTACCCACACAATTCAATGCTAACTCTATTATTAGTTACTTAGCTAAGGACTTTTTATAAGGCCCCCTCATGTGTCTTAATAACCATTCAGCCATTATTTGTTTGGTTTAAATGTAACCTTCCTCGCACCGGTCTCACAAATTCGCATTAGGTTGATAAAATTTGGGTAACGAGGTAGCTGGCTTCACACATGTTGCCAGATAGAATCACAGCAAGCTAAATCCACATCATAAGTACCACAGTTCAAAAGCTCCTATGAATCAAAACTTCCTTCAAACAAAAGCACCACAGGTTGATCCAGAAAGCTCCTATGAATCAAAACTTCCTTCCAAACAAAGCGCCACAGGTTGATCCAGATCGTAAGTGCCACTGTTCAAAGCTTCCTCCAGTGAAATATTCCAAGTGGTCTAGCTGTTTTTGGCGTTGATGAAACATCCTTCTTTGAAATGTTCCTAGTGCCAAAACTGCTTTTTGCATTGCTGAGTGACACTTTTTCAAAAACCTTTAGTAATTTTTTAAAATATTTCTACATGTAGCACAATGTAACCAAACCTGACCTAACCTTTTCTCGACTCAGCAAGCTGGCCTGTGGCACACCAACCTACTGGTGGCACTTTGCCTTCATCAGCTGCTGTGGATATGCTGCGTGCCTACTTAACCTAACCGAGCCTAACCTAACCTAAGCTAACCTAACTTAACCTAACCTAACCTAACCTAACCTAACCTAACCTAACTTAACTTAACCTAACCTAACCTAACCTAACCAGTTGTGGTCAGCGCCAGTTGTGGTACTTGGAATGTTGCACTGGATGAAGTTTTGAACAGTAGCACTTATGATATATATTAACCTGTAGCAATTCTAATTAATGGAAGTTTTGAACCGTTAGAACTTTTGAACTGTGGCACTTATCATACAGATCAACCTGTAGTTATCTGGCAACATGTGTGAAGCCTGCTACCTCATTACCAAAATTTGCACCACTCACTCCTGTCTCCAAGAGTACTCTCACCGACAAGATCTCGTCGAAAATGCCATACTTTGCACACTGGGGCATTCTCAGGCCACTGGGGATGCTGTGGTCAAAGTTGGCCCATTCAGCTAGAATTATATTCATATTCCTATCACTTACTGCTGAGGAAGCATCATGAATGTGGCACCTTTGTGTAATTCCAGGCTGCTGTGGCTATGGTGGTGGTCTATGTTGAAAATGGTAAATGTTGTCTTATTTGTGCTGAAAAATGGTCCATGAAGCCTATACCTATTTAATTTTTCTCTATTAGCAGTAAAAAGTTCACATTGGCATGATATCAAATTGGTGAATGAGCTGAAAATCATTTGTGCCAGAAAAACTGGAATGCATTTGTGTCCTTTAACATATTCCATGGATGGTAACATGTTGTTTGCAATTGGTGATGCCAGATTTTAATCAATGAAGAGTGTTTCAAGAAATTCGGATTCTTCTGAGTGTTTTATGACAGAATTCTGTGACTTACACCCTTGCATATGGAAGAATAGCCTTGGGTCATGTTTTTCATGTATGCTCAACTTCATTACTATGCATGGAATACAATGACAATGTGTGTGTGTGTGACCACCATGAATCTCTGACCAGACTTTTAGAATTGTAAACAAAGCTTAAGGACAATTTTCCAGAATAACTATGAAAAGTTCACCATGGGAGGTGGGTCTGAAGTGTTGTAAATATGGCCATGCAAGTGGAAATGTTTACTGGGAATCACCCATCTAAGACTTGTTTTGCCTTTCACCATGAGCCATACTAATGGGTCGGATTCAGATGGGTCTAAAAGCTGTAGGGTTGTCTTTTAAGGTTAAGAGCTGCTTGCCTGACTTAGGGGTATTGCACCCCCCAAAAGGATACAATTATACATGCATGGCTGTGATCGGTAAATTCCATCCAGAACGATAATCCTGGTCCCTTTAATCCATGTTTACAGTCTCCAGTCTAGGCAAAGCAAGTTCAACTTTTTTTCTTTTTTTAATTTAAATTTTCCTAAAAACTTTAGACTTTAAAAAACATATATTTCACTAAAAACTATAAAAAAACCACCAAGCACAACTTCCATTTATAAGCCTGTGGTGGGTTTGAAACTTCCTTTTTAACAGAAGACAAAGGCCCATGTTCAGTAGTATGGTCGTTAGATGCCACATTACCATTCCTGTTATATTTTTGGTGTTCTGGGGCTGTGCTGTCGCAAGTACAGCGCACACACTGCATAAGCTTGAGTGTGTTGTCAATGATTACTCATGGCTCAACTGAAAACACTAGAGTAGTCAAAGCAAACATTTAATATAATTTGTGTCCCAAGCTATTGCAAGTTCGAGTTGTGGGTCAAAATCGCACCTAGGGCATGGATGAGACATGGATGCGTCACTCGGCGTCGGCACCTTTGATCCCGGTGACTACCTAGCAGAAATCATGCAAAACAGAAACGTACAGGAAAACGGCCCGCCGTCCGGCCGGTCCCATGCTAAAGAAGGGCGATAATTCGCGGCATGGAGGCTAAACCCATGGAAATGTTGTCGGCATATGGAGGAGCAATGGTCCCACTCCATTCCGGCATGCTAGATCACTCCTGCAGAGATCCGGCTGGGGCACTTCCCAAAAAAACCAAAATCAAAGACGGACCATTGATGATCCCTGGGCGATGGATCAATAGGAATAATGCGGTACTCCCTATGAGTACAACACCCAGGTTCAAACATCGGAGTGGAAATGGGGTTAGACGCTCACATAATTAGGTGAGTGCATATAATGACGCATATATTTTCCAGCCGTTCGGATCGGGAGGGTCGAAGATGCCATTTAAGCCTGGTGTGTCCCTTTTCAACAGAAAGTCCTCCTCTATTCTGTTAAGACCTATCAGAGGGTAACTAATGGCATTGCAGGGGCGGACGTAGACCCGATTATTTTTGTGGGGGTTGGGGGGGTCGAAACCTCCTGGGGGAGGGCATACGCGGATCCAGGATTGCCGATCGGGGAGGGGGACACCTTCCCGGGGGGCGCTATCCGGACCAGGGGGCGCCACTTTTGACCGGAGGTGGGCGCCAAATCCTATCAGTGGGTGCCGATTTTCGCATCCTGGGGGGGGCGGGGGTGGTGGGAAGCGACATTCCAGGAGGGTGCCATCGACTTTTCAGGGAGGGCACCGTGAACATTTCAGGGGGCGCCGGGGATCTATCGGGGGGGCACTTGCCCCCTTGCCCCCTGAATCTGCCTATGGGGGAGGGGTGGGAGCGAAGATTCAATTACTCGACGAACCCAGTTTAAACAACTTGTTTTTAATTTGTGAGGCCTTTTGAGGGGCTAAAAGATAGTTTGTCCCCCCTTCCATCGCTTTTTGGGGGCATGGCCGGAATGGCCCCCTTACATCCGCCTATGTTGCTGAGGCACCACTACTTATGATTTATCTTAACGCGCGCATTGACGGGGGCGGGTACCCGCCCCCCTCGGGTTTTTTCGAATACAACAGAAAAACGGTGGCTTGATGCGCCGCCGTACTTGGATAACTTTTCCCTCATCATTTTTACAACTTCTGTGAAAATTTTAAGGTTAGGTCATCTCAGGTCAGGTCATCAGTACAGGTCAAGTGACCTGACCTCAAAAGTTTAAGATAGCATAAGTCGGAACAGGGTGAACTTATCCGATTGAAACTCATAGCACATAATGGCCCCACCGAGTTCTCTAAAATATGTTCCGGTATTTTTGATATCGATGACCTAAGGTCAGGTACGAGGCATGAACCTTTCCATTGGAAATACATGGGAAAATGGTTTTTACCGAATAACTCAGTAACGGATGGTGATAGAGCATTTATTTCAGCTGCATTAGACTCGCCTTGGCTTTGCAGTTCTAATGATATGCATTTTATATGATTTGACCCTGACCTGACTTCAGGTCAAGTCAAATCCTTGATTTGACCTGGCATGGTCAAATTATATATCATTCGATTCGGCTTGCTGCGAGGATTCATATGGTTCAAGTCGTTTTGCTCTATCTTTACTTGTTCAGATGTAATGGCCGAAAAACTTAATTTACATGTTATCCCTATGACGGCATGTTTTGACCTCTCGTGACCTTATATGTGACCTGACAAAAAATGTTTCAAATGTTTTCAATGGAGAAGTGGATGGGCTACCCAACGCCGTTTACCGTTTTTCGCTACCTACTGTGGTTCTCGAGATCTTAGGGGGGGGGGGGGGGGTACCCGCCACCCCCCGTCAAAGCGAAGGTGGCTCAGACCCCCGTCAATGCGCGTGTTAAGTAAACATTCGAGGACGAACCGTCGGGGATCGTGTCTCTTTAAATCAGGGGCGTAGCCAAGGTGGGGGCGGTAGGGACAGCCGCGCCCCCTCCCTTCCTGAGGGCCCGAAGGGCCCCATGAGGACACGATTCTGTAACAATTAGGGCCCTTTTTACCCATCAGGGCCCTTTTAGCTCTGTCCAGAGGCCCTTTTCGGGGTGCCGCCCCTCCCCTGAGCAAAATCCTGGCTACGCCCCTGCCTCAAATATCCACGACTGGGGACGCTTTTACCTTGCGAGTCATGGGTGCCGGAGTGTCCTGAATCATAAATCGTATGCAGCACTCCGCGCGCTGTTTTCTACCCACCAGTGGAATAACTAATATTTTTCGCAGGCACCATTGGCAGATCCAAGAAAGGATTCAGAAAGGATTCTTACCTTGAAGGCGATATCATAAACGTATACAATCCTTTCAAAACTGCTTGTACTCAAAGACAAATCCACAAATACAATATCCCACTCACTCACTCCCCTTCAAACCAATGCTGACGCGGTGCCCGTTTCCTGTACGTCGTTTCGCGCATGCGCAGTAGTGACTTTGGTGGGTCTTGAGTGGGGAGTGGCGCATCCAGACTTTCATCCATGCCTAGGGTCCTCAAGGGTCTACTATGGTCTCAGAAACCCTGACTTAACCATCCAAACGGAACTTGCAACAATTATGTGATGTCAGTGCGTCACGAGGTAAAACAAGGTGTTAACACCCCGTCACTAGGTCAAAGTCGCACCTATGGTCTTCAATGGTTTACTAGGATCTCAGAAACCCTGACTTAACCATCCAAACGGAACTTGCAACAATTACACATGAATTTGGAATCCAAGGTTTAACATTCTTACAAAGCAGAGGGCTGGGCGCCCCGCTCAGGTCACCCTCTCACGAGCCAGTTGCCAGGTGACCTATTTCGGCTAAGTAGGTATTGATCGCTGGAGTGTCTGACGGGGACCGATCGCAAGCCTTCACCGGTGCTCTGCCCACTGCACGGTTTTGTGAACAGCGGACCGGAGCTCAAAGCTCTACCAACTGAGCTACTGTGGCAACAAAATTTGTATTGTTATGTCGTTTAAGAGCCTAAGAGGAGCCCCGAGAAAAATCCTCAACCAGCTGCATCTGCCATGATGACATTATTTTCTGTGTTGTTTTTTTAGAATTTTTTGTTGTTGTTATATAGGTGTATGAAGTATATTTTTCTGGCTCTTTCCTCTTACCGTACCTGTGTTTCAGAGGACGTGCTGCGCCGTGTGGTCTTCGTATTACCTCATAATGTCCAGCCAGTGTTTGTCCGTGCTGCTGCTGCTGCTGCTGGCCACGGCCTCGGCAGACCTGTCGAGGCCGCGGCGGCCGGTGCTTTATCTCCAGCCGGGCAAGGCCATCACCTCCACGGACGTGATGGCTCTGGACGGCGACCTCGCCACCTTCTGCTACTACGGCGAGTCACCCAATCTGGCCTCTGTCTGGAAGAGCGTGTGGCTGAGCGTCGACGTGCGCACCGACGCGTTTGTGGTGTACCGCGGCGAGAACGAGTCTGACGTGGCGGAGCAGCACCGAGCAGCCACCGCGCAGCTGTTCAGCCTGCTGCCTTGGCGGGCGCGAAACGTCCGGCTGCTGCCTTTCGCCAAGTCCTGTGTAGGAATATCTGTGGACACGAGCGACCCGTTTACGGTTCAGCTGAACATGCGACACGTGGACTACTCGCTGACGCTCCTCCTTGCGGCTGGACTCTTGCTGTTCATATGTGCGCCTGCTCTGAGCACCAATGTCGTCTTTCACTATTCTTCTGGTGTAGCGGTTGGCATGTTTGGTGCGCTTCTAGTCGCTGTGTATATTCTCAGCAGGATGGTGCCTCGGAAATCCGGAGCTCTAGCTTTTCTCTTCACCGGCTGGTCACTAGCCTTGTATATGCTGCAGTACGTGTTGGAAAACCTGCGACAGCATATTCTGAAGTACAAAACCTACGCGCTTGGGTACTTGGCCGTGTCAGGCTTGATAAGCTTCGCTATTTGTTACTGGTATGGGCCGGTCAAAGACAAACGCACCCAGACTCTGATTAAGTGGTTCTTACAGCTGGTTGGCTTGGTTCTCATCTACCTGAGCTCCAACATGCCAGAGGCTTCCATGGCTGTGATTATCATCCTGGTGCTGTGGCAGTGTATACCAGTCGGCATCACGAACCACGTCTGGACATTCCTGCGCCGTCGCCTGTACCGGCCTCGGCCGCGGAAATTGCTCACCGAACAGGAGTACCTGGAGCAGAGCTCGGCTGCCACGCGCGCCGCCCTGGACGAGCTGCGCCAGTATTGCCGCTCACCTGAGTGCGACGCGTGGCGCACCGTCAGTCGCCTGCGGACGCCAACGCGGTTCGCCGACTTTGTAGAGGGTGCGTCACATCTGTCGGACGAGGAAGTGCTTGAATACGAACTGGAGCCGACTGTGCTTCCCTCGGGGGACGATGGAGAGACTTCGGGAGAGGAGTGGTAGAAGGAGTTGGTTCTGTGCCGAGTGGTTTGGATGGGTTGGAGGTGATATTCGCTCGAACGGCTGCAATTAGTGTCAACGTTTGACCGGCCAGTGTCTAATGTGGTTGCTTGGGAAGGCTGCAGCAGGGCTTTCATCGATACGTGATGATAATTGTGACTTTTCATTAGATAATAACTACCTAGCATGTGAAAAACCGTTAAAATTGTCGGATGGATTGTGAACGTGGCACTTATGACCTATTGGTGGTGTTCAAATATTAGTTTGTTGTTTGAATTATTTGAATAATTATCGTCTCGGTTTTGTTCGAGATAATTTGCGAACTAAAAAAGAAGAAGCATACAATGCAGGCATGAATTAGAAGCTGATACACTGTTCTAAGTCTAAATTGAACTCTCCCTGTCATTTC